>VXBA01002603.1:261219-310337 GCA_013399895.1 Serilophus lunatus | reverse complement strand
AATAAACTGTTTCCCTGTTTTTCAAAATTGTGTTCAGTCTTCTCGTCACTGTTGAGCTGGCCCTTAGTTAAAACAGTGGTGCCAAACCATTACATCAGGCCACTCCCTCAGGTCCTGTCACTGATCAACACAGAGTAGATCAGTTCCTGCCCATCTTCTTCCCCTCATAAGGAAGTTTTAACTGCAGTGAAGTCTCCTGTCAGTCTCCTCTTCTTCAGGCTGCACAGATCAAGTAACCTCAGCCACTCCTCACACGGCTTCCCCTCAAGGCCCTTCAGCATCTTTGTTGCCCTCCTTTGGACACTCTCTAATAGCTTAATATGTTTCTTATTTTGTGGTGCCCAAAACTGCATGCAATATTCAAGGTAAGGCTGCACCAGAGCAGAGCACAGTGGGACCATCACCTCCCTCGTCTGGGTGGTGATGCTTTTCCTGATGCCCCCCAGGACACTGTTGGCCCTCCTGGCTGCCAGGGCACTGCTGACTCAGATTCAACTTGCCATCGACCAAGACCCCCAGGTCCCTTTCCATGGCACTGCTTTCCAGCATTTCATTACACTATCTGTACATACATCTCAGGTTGCTCCATCCTATGTGCAGAATCCAGTACTTCTCCTTGTTGAACTTCATACTGGTGATTGCCCAGTCCTTTGGTTGGTTGAGGTCTCTCTTCAGGGCCTCCCTGCCTTTGAGGGAGTCAGCAGCTCCTCCGAGCTTTGTGTGCTTTCTGAAATTCCTTAGTATCCCTTCCAGTCCTGCATCCAAGTCATGTATGAAGATGTAGAAGAGCACAGGATCTGAAATGGAGCCCTGTGGAGCCCCACTAGTGACAGGTCACCAGTCTGATATTACTCCATTCACTATTACCCTCAGTGCTCGACCCATGAACCAATTTCTCACCCACCCCATCGTGCATATTTAGATAGACTGAACAAATAGTTGTTCCTTTTCACCCTCTTCATTCCTTTGATGATTCTGTGAATGTCTGTCATGTCCAACCCTTAGTCATCACTTTCCCAAGCTGAAAATAACTCTTATTAGATACTTTCACCTGGAAGGTGCTCCATGCCACTGAGTGTGCTAACCACTCTCCTATCAGTAAATATAATTTTCCCCTGTCTTTTTTGGGTAGAGAAACCTGGAGATAAGGCTGAATCTTTTACAATTACAAAGAATATTTCTGTTTGTTTTGTCTTCGTTTGCTAGTAATTTGATTTACTATTCTGATTTAACCCCAGCTGGTATTTAAGTACCACACAGCTGCCCACTCACTTTCCCCCAGTGAAATGGGAAAGAGAATCAGCCGAGTAAAATGGGAAATCTCATGCATTGAGATAAAGACAGCTTAACAGGTAAAGCAAAAGCCACCCACACAAGGAAAGCAAAACAAGGAGTTAATTCAGCACTTCTAATGGACAGCCATGTACAGGCATCTCCAGGAAAGAAGAGTTTCATCACGCCTAACGGTGTTGAAGAGTGATGAACAAGTTGGTGTAGTTTATATAAATTGTCATACTAACCTTGTGATGACAGCAGTGATTATGATATAAAACAATTTTAACTTGCAGGATTATCACATTTCTCAATACTCTGTCTTTCTATCTCAATAGGCAAAACTTCACTTATTGGCTCATTTGATTTGGGATCTGAAGGAACCAATTTTCTGCTCCTTTTGAGATGGAAACTCATCTTACTGGACTTCTATTTATGACCCCTTGCTTATATTTTATTTAGGAAATTGTTTTCATTATTTCAGTTTGCTCAACCAAAAAGCTCCAGGCACTCCATTCAACTTTAGATATGCACAGTAGGATAAATACATAAATTGATGGAGTGTGATGATTTATGATTAATTTAACCTTCTGCTGTTTTGCTGTCTAGTTTTTCCCGTGTATCACACTTGCAATAGAAATGGCTATGGCAGAGGAGTAAGAAAAAGCATATGAAAGTGTCCTACTCATCTGTTTACGAAACAGAGGTATGCATACTCTCCCCTTCTTCCATGAAACTTCTGATTACTGTGGAAACATAACTGGCCTCACAGAATCTGTGACGCAGTCCTCCTTGCTGTCTGATCTCTTAAGCTCTTAAGTATGATGTGAAATCCACCTTGAGATTAGAAGAAAACAATCTGATCTGGAGAAATTTTCAGGCAGATATTTTTTGAACACTTAAAAGAAAATAAGCCTAATATTGTTATTATCTTCTCCTTTGTTATTAGCCTCTTGTGTTATTAGCCTCTCCTTTGTCAAGTGACAAACATGCTTCACATCTGCAATCTTCTTTGCAGTTGTTCTGCCAAAACTGCTAATAAGTTAAATCCCTATTTTAGGCATATTTATTAAATACTTTGCTTCATTCCTGAGCTATGGGCCTCTTTTTTTACAGTTGCAGAATTAACGTCCTTCTGTTGCATATTTATAAATCTTAAATATCATTAACTTTGAATCACAGAATTAAGTGGTAACCCTGATTATTCTTTTATTGTCAGAATGGAATAGGCATTTGTGCATTTAGTTTGCAAGATAACATCTGATGTGCAGGGTGCCAAACAGCCAGCTAGTCTGCAAATTGATTGCTAGAAGATGACTCTTAAAATGAAGTCTGTGCTGCAAAGACAATACTGCAATGCTTGGACAAAATTCAGAGGATGTGAGCTGCAAGGGGATCGCAGCCATGCTGTCAGCGGGCAGGAGAAATGCTCCCCCACATCTTCCTTGATGCACAAACAGGGTTAGGCACCTGCTACTCTCTGTGCTCTCCTTATAGATATTAATAGAGCAGTTGAGACAGGACTGCTCCGAGTCTCTGACTCCTTCAAGTGACCACTGCACTAGGGCTACCAGCAAGAGAGATCTTGTCTACTTACTCGGTGCTTGCATTAGGGGTAGCTGTAGCTCAGTATGACTGGGGAAACTGAGTCTTTGTGTCCGTTGTGCTCCCCTCTAGGTTCACCACAGGGCGTTGTATTTCTAGCAACTTGAAAGGATCTAAGTGTGTCCTGTCTGAACAGTTCTACTTTCACAGAGCAGCATGCATAATTTACACTTATTATTGTATTATTAAAAAAGAACCTATGTGGCTGACTGACAAATCCATATGGTCTGCTGGTGAACAATTTTCTTATACGTATATTATGTACTGAAAAACGTGTAAGAATTGAAGTAACAGTAAATCGAAGAGCATTTACATGCAATCAAACAAGAAGCCAGTTAAAAGCCACAGAAGTGGAAACTGTGTAAACCCAGTCCTTACAGATGGGATACTGCAGACCTACTTTTAGCCATATCGTGGCCCTATCAATACTAATGTAAAATTTAGTTTACTCTTTCTTACTTTTTTCCAATTATTTGAAATAATCTTTATTTCCTTAAGTTTTTGTCTCTCTGAGTCATTTTTCTTATTTAGTTAAGCTATTCAGGAAAAAAACAGCATTTTGGTTTTTTGAGTGATCTGAAGCAGAACTCCTAAATTTGTACTACTTCAAGCACTATTTTCTGGCCTGGAGAAGTTTTATGTAATTCATGTTACCACTGTGTTGGAAAGTATTATTGAGAAGGGAGAAAGAAGTTGCAGTTGTATTAGAGCATGAAAACATTGCTTTCACACTGCATCTTTGAAAAAAAAAAGTATTCCTAACAGTGCTGTATGGAATCTCAGCTGGAGTTCACTGTTTAGTAGCACATACCTGGTGTTAAATCTAAATTCAATCCAACTGTAGTCAACCAAAAGCAGATGCAGCATTAGCTGCATAAGCTGGGTATAAAGACAGTCACTTTGCTGAGACAGTCTTTAACAAAATACTTCTTTCCTATTCCATTTTCAGATTGTTGTGTTGTTCTAAGGGACTGATCTCAAATGATCATGCTGTTCTGGTGAGGGTTTCTGACTGAAATCAGATTTCATTAGGGACATTAGTATTGAAGGGAAGGGTCACGGTTGGTCATGGATCATTCTACCTGCCTGTCTCACTCAGCAGCAACTCAGAAAATGCCCAGTAATTTTCTGGTTTTATGCTCCTTTTAACATTTTAATATTTCAGATGGGTGAAGTGCAATTTAATCATGTTTATGCATTAATAAAAGATACATAAAGCGTTTCAGTCAGTTGAATGAAATTATTTCAGAGATGTGCTAATAACCTTAAGTGATGTTTTGAATACACTTCATGTAAATTAGATATATTAAATGGAACAAAAGTGGTGTTCTGTAGGCATCCACTACTAATTGGCATACTTGGTAATTCTTGCAGCCACTATGATCAGATCCTGATAGCTTTCCTTCATTGTCCAAATTTTTTCATGTTGTGTACCTTGAGCACACCTACTCCAATTTTCCCTTCTCCGTCAAAGCCTCCATAGATTGGAAAACTGTAATTTCAAAACCTCAGTGATCATCCAGATTCTTTCTGAGGATGGTGGTTTTGTTGCCTGCATGCCCAGGGATGAGAGGTATCTCCTCCCATTGCACTTCCTACTTGCTCCATCTCTATGCAGAGCAGTTTTCAGGGTTATAGACTGCCATGGGGATAAATCTGACCATAGTAATTCTTTCTGCCCTTTTGGCATGTCTCTGATGTTAGAGAAGAGGGAAGAATACATTACACTGTATTTCTTCCTTTGTATCAGAATGACATACATTGAACAGTGGACCACTCACTCAGGCATTGTATCCAGAAACAGAAATGGCAGAAGAAAGACTGAAGGGAAAGGGCTAGCTAAGAGCTGTTTAATTCTATGGTGGATTTTTAAATGTGCCTTTGTGGAAAATTAAGGGCAGTTCAAAAACCATAAACTGATCTTTATTGGTCATAGTAATCTTCTTCCCTCAAATTAGTGTTAAACTCCATCTATAGTAAATAATACTAAAATCAGTCATAAGTATTTGAACTCTTACTTTTCCTCAGTAAATGATGATTGCATTAAGTAAACATTTAGCAATTAGATACCGTATCTATATTTTGGCTTTTTTCTCCACTTACGTCTTCGAGGACACCACAAAAAGACTAAAATTGTGTTTGGCTTTCCCATGTTTTCAACTTTTTTCTCTGTAAATATGCAGTTGGGATTTCCTCCTCTGTAATTCTGAATTCAACAGTAAAAAAGCAGTTTAAAAGCCAGGCTGTGCAGCTTAGTGAAGGATAAAGGAAATGAGGAACAAAACCAGACTATATCTCCAGAATAAATGTGATTACACAGCAAAACAAGATAGTTGCCGTTTGCAAGTCAGATTTTCTGTTCTCTCCTGTAAGCAAATCTAGGGGAAGAGAATCTAGTGAGTAGAGATCCTAATATGCTGGAATTTTCGATGGCCGTTGAACACTGCAGTGTCTGTTTTGAAAGATGAGAAATGCTTTGGTTTTCATTGTTTATGTTCTTTGGTGCAGAGCTCCTTCCAGAATTGAACAGATAAATAAGAACATTCTGTTTGTCATGTATGTCTTTAGTTTTTCCATTATTATAGGCAGAAAATTCTCTACCTTCTTGAATTTTATAGGCTTCAGGCATAGGGTGAATAAAATGTACTTGAAAGCACAGTACAAAAGATCAGAAATTTTGATTTAAATGTAAAAAATCGTATTCCCTTTTGTCATCCAAAGGCAACAGAGCTTACATACATAGGCATTGTTTTATTTGTATGTGGACTAGCAGCAGCACCGTCCTATTTTAGCCTCTACTCTCAACAATATGTCTTGTTCTCTAAAAGGTGTTTTCTCTCTCTGGTGAGAACTCTTTTTGTTCCTAAACAAAACCCTGAAAAGGTCACATTGGAAATTTTAGTTCCAGGTAATTCAAACATAAGCCTAAGTTAAAAAATGATGTGTCTGCAGCTTGCCAAGTGCTATTAGAATCTACAGTGTTAGTTTAGATTCAAGTCGAATAGAGCAGTATCCATTGGGAAATTATGCTTTCCTGAGAAGCATGTATGGATTTTTTCTTTCTGTATACCTTTCCAATAAATATTATGATAGCAAGATTCTGTTTTCCATGAATTCTTTATTTAGGTTAAGTATTATGTGTGAACTCTGGTTTCATGGTTTAGTCTTGATCAAAGTAGTTGATTTTTTAGGTTATCTGGTAAATAATTCTATTAAAACACATGCAGACTCAAATGACAGTCCTAAAAAATGTGGTTTGTAATAACACAAGTCCAGTTATGTAGTAAGAAATAGAAATGAAAGTACTTGAAACTGCAGTGGAGAAAGAATTTTGGTTTTACTGTTCAGATCCATGGTGATCTCTGCCACTGTGTGTGTAGACCAGCCTCTGAACCCAGGCAAAAGCTTTTTTTCCTTTCTGATTGCTTTCCATTATATATTTAATATTTGATTCAGTATAAATATTCAATACCTACATTTAAGTCAAAATTGTTGTAGGTCACAATAGGGTGAAATGACAATTTTGACTGCTCATGTTTCACAAGAGAGCTCCAGAATGAGAAGTAATTCCTCACTGTTTGCTGTGTTGTTTACAAATGGCCCAAATCTGTTTGACTCAGCCTACTATTTGAGAAACAGGGCTCCCTCCATTTCTAGGTACAAATGAAATAGCTGAATGTGATTATCTTTTAGCAGTATTAATCCTTGTTCCATGTTGTGTTTCTGAAGTTCAATGCATACATATTTTTTCCTAAGAGACTTTGATCAGTGTAGCTCTATCTACCTGTATGGGATATATGGATACATAACTTCTTATAGGCTGTGATTCATCCTGGTCTTTGGAAGTTGACTGTCCATCCTTCCGTCCAACAGCCATCTGTTTCTGGACGAAGTGTAGGCTAACTGAGTGCACTGAAAAGCACATCTCTATAAAGATGACTGACATCAGTTGTGAGGTTGGGAGGCTTTGAGTTTTGGTCCAGACTTTGAATGCAGTCTTAGAATTGTGGAGGAGCCTTGTGTAATACTTCTGAACATGCTGGCATTCAGAGTATGAATGAAATTCTTCTAGTGTATTTTTCACTTGAAATGAAAAATAAATATTAAAGTGTTAAAACTTATAGAATAGAATGGAGGATGACATTGCTAAGAATCACTTAAAAGGCTGTTTTTTTCTGAAAAGTGTTGGTAAATATTGTGATATTTGACTCGGGAGATCTAATCCCAGAGTGTATTCAGTATGCTATCTTCAAATGCTAACAATAAAAATAAAGGGTTTTTATCCTCTTGTATTTTATTTGTGACAGCAGAGTCAACATCACTAAATGTGAGCTCTCTATTGCTTTTCACCTGTCAATAGAGTGTTCTGAATGTTCTGCTTACAAAGCCAAAATCATCCTCTGTGTTCTGTGCCAATGCACTGGCCGTTGCACAACCAAGGCAGGGTGAAGGATGAGGCTGAAAAGGACATGAGCAGGCAAAATGGACTCACACAGTTGTTGTTTACTATCAGAACTGCCAGAACTTTTTCATCCAATCTAGAAAATGCCAGTCTGATGAACTGGAAATATTTCACATAGATCACATGAGGTTTGATCATTATTAGGAGCAGTGGACTGTCAGTCCAACTGAGAACATCAGTTCTTGTCAGGATGTTGCCATAGTCTGCAGGAGGATTTCCACATTTCCTGGACAAGAATTGCAGAATCAAAGAACTCAGAAATGCGTCATAGTTTTTGACTCCATTGCAGAGACATGGAGACCAAGTAGAATCCACCTTGTTCCAAAGCTCTTCTGATAAGGTTAGACTCGATCACATGCATCCCAGGCAACTGAAGATTTCTAGGGGCAAGCAAAGAGAGACCGGACTCCATTTTCAAGATGCAGCTACACAAATTCTTAAATTGTCCTGGGATGTTGTCCTAATCAAAACAAGGTATATGCTACCGTTAATACCAGAAGCATAAAGGGTTTTTGACCCAGTCTGCATTAATGGGAGCGAATAGAGACATTCTTCAAGAGGAAAAAAGATCAATAGAAAAAGTATAGAGACTTCTGAACTGAAGCCAGCTGGCAGGAAAAAAACAATTGCACTGGAATCTTCAAATAAAGATATTGAACCAGTCTTAATGATGAAATACAATTTTATTAATTGGGACTTCCTGTCAAAATTCATCGAAAAACTGCCAGAGTCCTGAGAGAAAAGTTCATGCCCCTTGTTGCTAAGGTCACTTTGTAGCTAGAATATCCCTGTGGGCATCCTGGAACACAGCAGTACGGCCCCAGGCTTGAGCAACATTTATTGCATTGCACAGATCGTCTTGGCCTTACTCCTCTGAAACCCCTGAAGAATTACACAACTGTCAGTTTTTTGCCTTCCAGATTGTAGAGTGATATGCAAGTGAGTGACTGAAACAGGTCTCACTCGTCTCAGTGTAGCCTTCAGGTTTTTGAGGATATATGTATATATATATATATACACATGTTCCCTTGCAGAAACAATATATACCAGAATTAAAAAAATAATCTCACTATCATTTTTACGAGGCAGCAGACTTAATGTCATCTATCCCCTATGGCTTCGAAATATCGTATTTGAATGCTCATCTAAATACAAAGATGATCTGTGCCATTTTATATTTATCACTTTCACAACTTGTGTTGCTCTTTTACTCTAAATATCAAGTCTTTCTTGAAAATACAGCTGTCTTCATGTGTTGCCTGTTGTTCATAGGCTTTCCTGGCACCTTGAAGTTTTGCAACATGTCCCACACCTTTCTTAATGCATAGGTAAAGTTGCAGCTGAAGAACATAAAACAAAGTGGCTTTCTTCCTGATTCAAAAGTGTGCTGTGAGCTGGCTGGTAAAACCCCAGAATCAAGGAGAAAGTTTCATCAGGTTTAAGGCTGCTTAAGTAGTTTCTTCAAAAAATGTGCCTCTTGGTAAAAAATTTATTGAGGTAGCAGAGTTCTACTTACATATTACTTCGTTAGTGCATCAAAGAGAGAAGTGAAGTGGGGCCCGACTGCATTGGTGCCACCGTTTAAGTAACATTTCTAGCAAGGACTTAGTGCTGAGAAGATACAAGCTGTACTGTATGTGCATGGCTGTACATGTACAGACTCTTGTTTGCAGAGCAGGTGTAGTTCTTTTACCTCTGCTGGACATAAGTATCTTCTGTGGCCTCTTAGTTAAATTCTGCTCTGAGCTGGAGCTGGATGGCGTAGGATTTTGTGTGGATGGTGTGGTTAATCCAGCTTTGTGCACAATGAAAGCGCAAAAGGCACCACTGCAGTGGGCAGTGCTCATCCCAGGCTTTGTGTCGAGACTCCAGCACAGCAACTAAGGAGTTAGTCACACAACATTTCTTTAGAAACTACAGTTGTGCTGCACAAGTAAGTAATTATGTTACTGTGTGCTAAGAAAATCAGTTTTCCGACAATTTAAATCTTTCCTCCATGCTGGTTTTTTACTGTTTTGAAGAGCTGTGATCCTCTTCAATTGTAGCCTGACGTGTATTAGCAAAAGGGCAAATACAAAATGCAATGCTGTGATGAATTTTATGTTTCAGCTGCCTTTCAGAAGGAACCTGTAAGCCAGATAAATTTAGTCTGCAAACAAAGAAACTATAAAGCAGTCACAGATGTTGTTTCTTTTTTAGCACAGTGTAAATAAAGTAATCATAAAACCTTTATAGACTATGTCTGTACCTTTTTTCTGCAATGTTATAGAAAAAGAAATTAATAACTCCCTTCCATAATCAAATAAAAATAGACTTTTGCCCTGCTTTCATAGTTAAAGAAATAAATTCTAAGTGTATCTCTTACATTCTCTATATATGCATCACTATACCGCCTGTAAAAATAAATGTTGACTCTTGCAACACCCATGATTAGTTAGACTAACTAGTTAGTCTCGGGGAAAATATGGAAGTCTTGATCTTATATCACACATGCAGTAACTGTAGTCACGTGTATTCACTAAAACAGAAGATCTATTTCTCCTGTGAGCATCTTTAATATAGCTGCAGCATATATGCACCTGCACATATGCATAGCAATAAATTAGCACAATAAGACCTTATGGTACTCAGATTTAGTTTCCATCCCAGGGACTAACATTTTTTTAAGTTATGAATGGATCTCAGCTTTTATTCCAAAAAAATTTATAGAACTTCACTGAGTCTTTTTGTCGTTAAGACATTGACGGTTGTTAGATTCGAAATTTGACTTCTGCAAATTTGTAACAATAATTTATGTATGTGTAACAGAATATCAGTTACTAGAAATTACTCCTTAAATTGTCTTTGGTGGAATTAAGAGCTATTTCTAAGTGAATGTAAGTTGTGTACTTCTATCAGAATTTAAAAAAAAATCAAATTGGTAAAAGTTATTTTCTACAATCAAATGGAGGTGTTCTTAGACAGTGTTCCCAAACAATGAATGTAGTTATGTTTAGCACCTGATTCATCTTCTCCAGATGAGCTGCAGATTTTCTGTGAATTAAAATTAAAGATATAATATTAGAAAATTTAGAGCAACTTCAGTTTGCTAGACTTCTTTTGCTTCTTATCTGAGCAAAGTCTTCTGCCATAATTCTTAAAAATATACAATAAATACATGAAATAAAATTTCCATCAGTCAAACCACCAGTCTTTAAACATAATGTAGGTGAATCATACACAGTTTTCAATCTATCCTTTATGGCAGATCTTTGCAGAAGGCATACGGCAGGAGAAGCCACAAGGGCGCTGTTCAGCAGAAACAAAGGAACGTCTCATTTTAGTTTTGCATTGTATGGAGTTCTCTGTTTGAAATGGTAAGCCTCAGTAAAAAGTATAGTGCAAAGGTAAATAGTGGATGAAAAGCTGTTTCATAAGTCTGTCCTTAAGTGTCTCACCTGTAAGGCTATCTCAGCAAGCAAGTAACAGTGATTCAAAAAAAAAAAAAAAAAAGCAAGAGACCTTCTTCATTTAGAGGATAAAGTGAAATTGGAGAATATTCAGAGTATCTGTGTCCTTGGAGTTTAATAAAATTGAGATACTCTCAAATCAAAACAGCATCCTGGACATACTGCTATTCTTTTATTTTTGACATTGAGTTAATGCTGATGTTTTATGCTTACATCACTTATAATGACATACTTGTATCATTATTTCTTCCTTGTTTTCTTTCTTTCTTTTTCACCTCTGGTCCCCTTAAGAAGCAGAAAAAAACTATAAATGCTTTAAAGATTCCTTTGTGCTACTAAACCACTTCTGAAGCACTATTAAAGCTGTTCCTAAATACCTCAACCTTGCTAAATCACTTTAATAGTACATTCTTATCTGTGTATCTGTCAAAGTAGGTAGTCATGGAGGCTTATCTGTGCATGTTCAATATCCTAAATCTGTCGACGATAAGGACAACAAGGAAAAGAGTAGAAAATTCTAGGTGTATGAAGATGTTAAAAATCCTGAGGGAAATTTACTTCTGTGTAAACCTGTTTAATTTTAGTGATTTTGACCTCTCTGTTAGAAAGGATAAGCGACAGGTGGATTTCGTTTTGCCCAAATTTTAACCTCACCAATGCAGATGTTTACAATGATGGTACTTGCCTGAAGGTCTCAGCATAGCTAGAGAAGAGAAATAGGCATGTCTAAAATAGGTCAGATGAACTGACTGCCAAAACTCACCCATTCTCTCACATGCCTGTAAAAAGAGCCTCAGATGTTAAATATCTGCTTTGCAAATGTCCAGTGTTCAGCAAGATGAACCACGCTCATAACTGTCTCACAAGATATTGATTAGCAAATTATATTAAGCAATAGGAGAGGTGTTAAGTGCTGCTCAGACATAAAGGTCCTGCTTCAGAAAAAATCATTGTCAGATCAGACACAGAAGAAAAAGAATGGAATAAAGGCAAGATTTTGTCTGTGTTTTGCAGACAGGAAATAGAGGCATGGTTAACAGGTTGAACATGTTTCAACCATCTAGAAATTAACCATCCTGGAAGTTAATGGGAAGGATGAATTTCCCAGGAGGTATGTGTCCCAGTTGAGCTTTCTCAAATATATTGACCTAGTTTTTAGTGTCCAGACTGGGATATTGATTTTTTTCAGAGTATTTCATAGCATTTTGTATGTTCCGAACAAAATGGATGATGATTCCAATCTACAGCTGTGCTCTTGCCATGTCACCTTCAACCTAAAATCAAAGTGTCTGATTTGCATAGCTCATCCAGCACCCCAGAGATCATTTATAATTGCCGAATGAAGAAACTGGCTCTCTCCACTGAAATCCCACTGCCTTTACATACGACCTTTTTGTTGTAGTTCCACCTCCTATTCCCAAAATACCTTCAGTCTTCTGCAACTAAGTAGCTATGAGTCCTGCAAAGAAGTCTTCACTTTTCAGCCTAAACCTAGTCAATAAAAATAACAAATTCTGAAATGCTGAAAGCACCAAATACTAACATATAGTCCCATGCCTAATCTGTATCCTAATTATTGGGGATATAATAAAAAATGTCTACATTGGGATATTGCTTACCTCCTGAGAATTTGACTTAAGACTCCTATAGTGTCTCTTATTCTAAAATGCAACCTAAGAAAAGGTATTTTACATACTACCACTCATAGGCTAACTGTAGGTTGAGATGTCTGGGTTCACAGTTCATACCTCTCCCATTTGAGCTAGTGGAGCAACTGATGGTAATAAGTTGTCTGCTCTTTATATATATCAGAAATTAAAGGAGGACTAAGACAGTAATTTTCCTTGTGAGTTTCTGAGACATTTTGTTAAAACAGAGGAATGTAAGAACTCAAGCTCTCTAGGATCAATTCAAGTCTGAAGAGACACACGTAACTGTAAGTTACAGATTGGCTTGACTTACACCTTCCAATCTGATGGTTATTCTCTCATTCAAATGTTTCCTCCCCATCCTATCTCTTTTGTGTGTTTTTAATGTTCTTTCTGCAACCGGCCTCTTCCAAATTCTTACATTCTTCTTGGTGTCTCTTCCATCTGCTTTTTTCTTCATTGTATGCAATCATGGTGATTAAGTTTAGTCTATCCTTTTTGAGTCATCTGAAACAGACACTGACATTTCAGCTAGCCTTTCATAGCTTCCTCTGTATTCTCCGCAGAGTAATAAACCTTCCCAGGGTCAGCTAATTCCTTCATAAAATACACAGGCAAGATCAGATACAGCAAAAATACAGTGTCTAAGATCAGTTATCCCCCAAGAAAAACCCTTTTTCTGTGGACTCTAAAGAGTCTATTCCAGCTCATAATGTCTCCCTTTTTTAAGAAGCAAAAGTTAGGGCACACAAATTCCATCTAGACCTTCCTTTTCTCATATGGCAACAGGATGTTACTTCAAGTAGAAGAGTGGGCACAAATAAAAAGATCCTTTATACTCTTAGAGGTAGTGCCCAAGATCAACATGAGTGGTCCCAGCATAAGGTCAGTCAAATATGTGAAGGTACAGTTGGAGGACTGGAGGCTCATGGGCTAAGGTATACTCAAATGTAGGTATCATCTATGGAAAATTTGATGCTACCAGAAGTCCAATGTGTGAGGATGTTCAGTTCGCTACTGAGGACAGGCAAAAGCCATTTCTCAAACCACAGGTCTAGGCAGACAAATTTGAATAGGTTCTCACAAGCGTAGCAAATGCAGTCTTGCTTGACCTTGCTCAGTATGCGTGTTTTTCTGGAGACAGTGGAACATTTAAAGAAAATAAAATACACAGAAAAAAATAGCACTGTCAACCATGTTCTCAGAAGCAACCCAGTTGTTTAGATGAGCCGGTACAAGTTGATTTTAATTTTTGGTCTGCTGGGAGTGGGATGATAGGAGAGGATAGGTGAGAAAGAAGAGCCTGATGCAGACATCGCACATGGAAGAATTCAGGCTTTGTGGCTGGAGAAGCTCTAGACTACAAATACAGATCTATGGTGCTATTCAGTCTTAAATAGGCATGCTGCTAAAGTGGTTTGACCAGAATATTTACTACGTAGTTTCCTTTCATTGCATTTCAAGGTTCAAGAATACAATCCATATTTTCAATTGGGATTGTTTTTACCAGTTTAAACTAGGACAGTGTCATAACTTACTTTTCCAGTGTTCTTCATTTGATGTACTGGAAATTTTTTCTAAAGGGAGGCAAGCAGAAATGTCAGGCTTTTCAACCTGCCTCCATTTTCAGTCCAGCCAGCTTTGCTCTTACAATATCAAACCTTCTGGGAGTCTCTCTAAAATGACGTGGACTATAAAAGGTATCAATAACAACAGGAGTTCCTGCTATAGAAGGGATTATAATTGCAATTGCCCAGGATCTAGAGATTCGTTTTAGAGAAGGCAGATATTCTGCAGTCTAGTTCTCTTGGGTATATTCTGTATCTCCGTAACAAATCACCACTTCTAGGGTGAGTTTTCATTTTATTTGTTTGCTTTAAGAAATAACTGAGCACAAACCAGTACCTCTACAAATGGCACAATATTAAAAATGGAAAAAAAAAAAAGCTACTTAAAATAATTTAAGAAATAAAAGAACATTAACAGTTTTTACATACATCTTCGTGTTAGTCTCTGATTTAATGCTTGATGACCACACACTTGGACTGAATTCCCAACAAGACGTATTTCTCCTTGTGTACATAAATGTGTTTGTATAGCTGTAAGTCCTGGGTTTGCAATGTAGCTTGGTGCTCATAGTAGAGGAATAAATATTAGTTTTATGCTAGATAATTTTAACAGCATTTGAAAAATAGGACATAATAAAATAAACACATAATATTTTAAAATATAGGCATGTATTTTCTTTACTCACAGGTATATATTTCACCCCTGTACACAGTGACGGCTTGCTAAGGAAAAGCACATTTGCAATGTAACTTGCCTGAAATCATTAACTTCTTTCTACTTTTTAAACTATTCCTTTTAAATTACTGCAAAGTAATCTCACCAGAAAAATGTTTCTGTCTCATTATTTTTGGCACTGTGCCTTATTAAGATATTTTTAGTTGTCTGTTCTCATTTTGCAGTTTATATAAATATATGAACACCAAAACTATTTGCCCAGAGCACTATTTGCTGTCTTCTGCAGGTGTTCCAACTTCCACATCTCAACACTGAAGTTTTTGAGATTTGCACGTAATGGGCACACCTTTAAAGATACTAACTTATTATTAACTTATTATTCTACAAATTTAGATCAATTACTCCCACTAATTAATCCATCTGTGAATATCCTGCACCAAGTCATATGTCAATGATAGAAGCATTATCTTAGTATGAATTATTTTTTTAAAAGAGTAGCTATAGAAATAATTGTAGTCTCAGAAGGCTGTAGAGTCCTTGAATAACTATTGAGATGTAGATCTCTGTAATTCCATGCCTTGCATGTGATTTTTCATACGTTTGTACCACTTGTCATAACAAAAGGACACATTGCCAAATGAGCCTTTTCTGTTACAAGTATTAAATAAAGCTTGATATAGCCTGGAGATAAAATGTAATATTTAAGTCACTGTTATTTATGTGTTATTGTTATTACATTTATGTTATTTTTCATACATTAAGAAGGATCTGTTCTTAAATGTTTTTCTCCCAAAGCTTGGAAAAATTGTTAAATGGTGTAATTTTTGTGATACCACAAACCTCAGAATGCTGTTGGAGTTCCTGAATATCTGGGCATTTTAATTCATTTCAGTATAGCTGTGCTCCAGTGTATTCCAGCCTTGGCACTGGTTGCAAAATCACTCTTGCCAATCCTGAACAAACCACCTAATCCAGTTCAACATCTCCAGAGAGAATAATCTTTCACGTGACATTGAAAACCAGTCAGCCACAAGCATCCTTTTAGAAGCTCGACTTTTTCAAAGTATGTCATCAGCAACTCGTCCAAAGTATTCCTCAGGCATTCAGTTTCTGTAGTGAGAGACAGTTCTTACTCTTATATCTATCAGCTAGATGTTCTGCTACCAGCCACTAGAGAATCCACTTGGACATACAGACACCCTTTGTGCAACCACATGCATTTGTTGTTCTAGCCACCAAAGTTGTCCCAGAATCCCAAGAGCTGTTCCAGAAATTAACAAAACTTTCCTCCCTCCCTCCCTCCCTCCCTCCCTCCGTCCGTCCGTCCGTCCGTCCGTCCGTCCATCTTTCCAACACCTGCAGTGTAGACTCAGACAGACTGATCTAAGATCTAAGACTGCAGGGGTCTGGTGCTGGTTGTTGGTTCTCCAAGCTTCTAGAACCCTCTCTGATAGCACATTTTCCTCTTGACAACAACCATTTTCATACATGCCCATTCATCTACTTAAATGCAAACAAAGGTGCATCTGGATTCTTTCTGTAGCAGGTTGTCTCTGTCACAGCAGAATTACTGCACTTTCTTAAAAGTCAACGTTACAAAAGCGTTCAGAGTTCAGGCCTTGCAGACAGACTCTGTTAGGTTCAATTTTAAGAAATATTGAATTATTGCTTGGTAATTCAGTAATAATTCTCTGAGGTCCTTGCCAAAGAAACGAAGAGTAGCAGAAGAGGGGTCATCTGCCTGTGCCTGATAAGCCTCCACACAGAGTTTGGCATTTTAGATTGAACCAACAGAGCAGGTAGTTATATGGTATTAAGGGTAGGATGGGTATTGACTAAATGGAATATAAGCATACATCCTCTTCTGTTACCTCTGCCACAGAGCCAAGAAGACAAAAGGGACAGTGAACAGCAGTAATACATGGAATTTGCCTGCTGGAGGTATGGATATCTTTCTTTTTTTTTTGCATACCAAACAATAAAATGGCATGTATTTCAAGAAATCCTTTCCCTGTTTTGTAGAGTCACATCCACTCCATTTCAGTGTCTACAGTAAATTGAGGCTTTTTGTTCTTATTCTTCTCCCAGGCAACCTGTGACGAGAGGACACAGTCTCAAGCTGTGTCAAGGGAAGTTTAGGCTGGATGTTAGGAAAAAAATTTTCACAGAAAGAATGGTTTCCCATTGGAATGGGCTACCCAGGGAGGTGGTGGAATCACCATCCCTGGATGTGTTTAAGAAGAAACTGGATGTGGTACTTAGTGCCATGGTTTAGTGGATGGGATGTTAGGTAATACGTTGAACTCAATGATCTTAGTGGTCTTTTCCAACCTTGTTATTTCTGTGATTCTCTGTGATTCTGTGAGTATATAAGGAAGTGCAACAACATAAGAGGAAATTGGCTCTTTACTGCAATAGCAATGAAATCATCCATTACATTTAGGTCATTGTCACCTATGCAAGTGTACTGAAGACATGAAGTTGAAAAGACGACAGGTTTTGAAATCAGCAGGGTAGCAGAAAAGTAGCCCAATACTGTCTGCCAGTACTTTGATACTAGTAAAGATGTAGGTAGAGGAATGTCCATCTCCTTTTCAGGTCCCAGTCTGATTAGTCAGAGCTGAGAATTAATTTTCTCACCATTTTTTATGCATTTATTGTGGGACAATTCACGTGAAGCCACAGGTGGACAGCAAAAGTGAGCATAAATATGGACACTAAAGTGTCCCTTTCTTAGTATTAAAAATGTGTTGAAACTGGTTGGTCAGTGCAGATTAGCAAAGCAATGGGCTGAGATGATGAGGGCTATTTTTCTCTGGTGTCATGTCTCCAATACACCTTTACAACCTCTGCATTGCTAACAAAATGTGTGCTAAAGAGTGTGCTAAAATATTCTTTAAATCTCTTGGAGAATAGGGATAATTTTGGAAAGCCTCACATGTAAAAAACCTGTAAATATTCTGTTAAAAAATTCGAATTTGGCTAAGTCAAACCCTTTGTTTATTTTTAACCAAGTTTGCCTTCAAAATATCCCAAGTGATTTGACTGCACAGTTCTATGGATTTATCACTTGCCAAATTTCAAATTTTTAAAAATCAAAGCCCTTTATTTGAAGACCACTAACAAACATAGAAAATGTCCTTTGCATTGTTAACTGTGTAAAAATGACCCAGATTTAATTTGTTTTAAAAATTATTTGTGGGAAGAAAATACTACCAGGCTAAAATGTTCTTTATGAAAATGTAGTTTGCAGTGAAAGTTTGCAAGCCAGATTGTGAAACCAGCAAAAACCAGGGGTTTTTAGTGGAAATTCTGACATTACTTTCCCTTATCTACATCTTCACAGGCAACGAGTAATGTTCAGTATTTTATTGCATTTGAAATCGATGTATTTACTTATTAGATCCATTATTTTGTGAGAGTTTTAAAAATTCTTTCTTGAACTCATTTTATGCCTCCCCAAATCCATACTTTTTATTGATAGTGAAAATGAGATAAATTTATTGGAAGCAGACAATAAAGCCTGTATACATAAGGCAGTTTACTTTCTGTTTATGCTAAGAGAATGTAGGTTTATTATACTTTTGATGACCTATCCAGGCCTTGTTTCTTTAGTGGATTTTTTTATCCTGCAGTGGTTACACAGTATTTCACTGAATACTTCTTGTCTGAACCCTGAGATACTCTGTAGTTCTTGAATCTAAGAGTAGAGGCATGCCAGACATAAAATAGGAAATGTGGAATGTGAGTTTTTGGAGGGAGTATTTCAGGGGAATTTGAAAAATATATCATAGCTAATAAAAAGAAATTCTGCTTAAGAGTAAAGAAAAAATCAAGAAGTGAGAGGTGAAGATATCCTTTAAAAGAGGCTTTAGCTAAGAGACGAGAAACAGGTGCAAAATGAAGTCAATAATCTTCTTGTGAATAATGAAGAGGTTACATTTTTGTAATAGATGTTAAGAAATATATGTTTCAATGAGAATGGATTGAGAGAGGCAGCAGAAATCAAAATGAATAACGGAAATAGGACTATTGGGTTTGCAATATCTTTGTGGGAGAAGAATCTCTTCCTGTAACTCTTATCCTGTGACTAAGAATGGGAAAAGAGCAGAGAGGGTGCAGCAGAGTAATGGAAGAGGAGAACATCAAGTGCATATTCAGATCTGTAGTGATGATGGGATGTGAGCTTCAGAATTAATTTTTAGGAATGAGTTTTTCCTTTTCTGTGGTTAGATTTTTTTATTTGTGTGTTACATAATGGAAACCATGTGGCAGTGGTGGTTGGGAGGTTGTTTCTGTATACTTGTGAAAATGCCCTTTTTTACAGAGGTTTGAAAAAGAAGAATCAGTAGTATAAACTTTGTACATTATAGTTTTGGGAACGTGGTACATTTGACAGACTTTACTGGCTAGATTTTTAGTGGCACAGCCACTTTTCTTTGTCACAGTCTCTTTTTCCCAACTGTATTTTAAATATCTCTGTAATTTTTTTCAATAATACTTTATATTCTCCATCATGGTTAACTGAAAAGGACAGAATATGTAATGCGTGAGAACATCCTGCCTTTGGAGAGCTGCATCATCACAAGTGTGTTTTCATCCAAAACACCATTCTAATGGAAATAAACAGACATGTGGAAATGGTGCTTGTCTGCTGCAAACCTTTCTTACTGCTTTTCTTAAAAGCTTGTCCTGAAGAATACTTGTCTGAAACAGATTATATTGCTAAGAAATGGTGGGGGAAAGTGTTTGGGGAAAGAGTGTAGAAATGGATATGTCTACATGGTAGCATAACCAAACATGTTCATGCCTGATAAAGGCATAACAGTAATTGTGTTTCTGAGCTTCTGAATATATGTATAATTAAGATACTCTGAATACAGGGCTGGTCATTTGTGTTTTAGATTGTCTTCAAAGTGGTGAAGCCTTTTTTCTTCTCTAAACTCAACTGATACTTGTTGCCTGTAGTGTTTACTTTCTTTCCAATTTGGCTTCCAAACATCCTTTGACCTAAGAAATTCTGTGAAAATCCTGGGAGTTGGGATTCTCTTAATAAGATTCAGTAAGTTCCCTTTAAAAAGAAATACTGTTTCATTATTTTTGTCTTGGAACTCAATTCCAATGTACCAGAGGACTCAGGGTTAAGTTTTACAGATTTTTAACAGTACTTTAAAGAGGAGGGGAAAACTCTGAAAAAATCCCATTGATTTTATGTATGTGTATATGCATATATATGTGTGTATATGTATGTATATATACATATATGCACTATTTACTTTTAAAGAGAATTTATTTAGTCCCACTCTGTCTCTCGCACGTAAGAAATGGCACCATAGCTTTGTGCAGTTCAGAGCAACTGCAGTAGCCCTGTTCATGATGGTGCACATTAGGACGTCCTGTTTGAGTGAGTGGATTGGCAGTGGGAGCAGTAAAAAAGAAAGGTAGATTTTGAAACAATATTCCCATGAGTGATTTTCTTAAGAGGTCTGCTGAGCACTGCCATCACATATTAGTTGAGTCATTTTACTTTTATAGATCATGTTAGCATTTTCAGGTGAAAGGCCTGATGTTGAATGCCTCTGTCATGACTGATGTCCTCTGTACCAGTTTTCACAGACAATGATTACAGTAGGTGCAGCAGAGGACATATGCTTTCCACATCTAAGTTACAGTAGCTTCCAGTTAGAACTCTTTTGAACCAGTGAGTGCTTAAATTTTCTTAGCAGGAGATTTTTCAAAGGGATGAGCTTTAGGGAAAATAAATGAGAACTATAGCGTTATTCTTTTAGTCTGCAATTGTCTGAAATTGTTGTCAATAGGCATAGTTGTATACATTTGTCTTCATTAATCATTTCAAGGTGTTGCTTTTTGATGCAGCCAGCCCTAGCAGTTCACGGGCACTTTAATTTTCCAATTATTTTACCTGTGGCTCAGAACAGATACTGATTAGTTTCACATTTTGGTCTGTGGGCAGCTTAATGTTCTTGTCAGCTTGCATTGAGCTTTAAATGTGCAGAGTGTAAGAGAATGTCAGACATGCTCCCAAGTCTTCTGGGTCAGCCTCATCAAGTTATAATATTTCCAGGTACTGTAATGATGGTTTTCTGAAAGATGAATGAGAGAACAAGATATGGCTTCAGGATCCTGTCATGAAAGTAATGATTCCACATGCAAAGTGTGTGTGAGTGATTTTGTGTTGTATTCTTTTACACAAAAATTTGTAGCTGGAGATGAAGGTGATGCTGCTGGCTGCTGTAACAGCAATATGAAAGAAAGCTGTAATAGCAGCAAGGCAAGAGCAATGCTTTTCAATATTTGCACACAACTACAAGACCTTTCCAAACTGTAGTAGTGAAAGCGACAGAGCAAATAAATTTTGAAAAGCCCCAAACACAAAGATTAATTTTATAACAAATAGAAATGTTGCCTGTCTCCTCTTTATCAATTGTGTACCAGCTATGACTCATCCATGCATACTTTTTTCTTTCTCAAAACTGCCATGGAAAAAATCCTGTCCAAAACACAAAACTACGCTGAACATCTGCTGTCTAGGTATTCATTAGTTCTGTCTGCTCTGCTTTTGGCTAATTTCCTAGGAGTGTAGTTGAGTCATTCATGGGGACTTAACCTGGTGGCAGTTACAGTAGTGAAGATTGCGTAACATTTTGGTAAAACCTAGGAAATGTCAAACGTGTAGCCTCCCAAACATAAAGTTTATTTACTGGCTTTCCATGCACTTTGCTTGCTACAATATTGCCTGTACAACTGATAACAGAAAATGTATTTAATAACTACGCAGTGCTAATATGCTGTAGTATGCATGACTGACTAATTTAATTTATCTCTGATTAAGCCTATTATGTTTGAGATCACTTTACAGAAGAGACTTTTTTTGCCAGCTGTAAGCTTATTTGAATTGTAATATAAGTTAATAATGTGTGAAATAACTACTGGTGCCTGCTTCTAAATGTTAATTTTACCGAATCACTTCTTGAGTTAGTGCATACACAACTCATCCATTGCAGTGTAGTTAGTGGGATGTTTGGGTGTAAGATTGCGCAGGGAAAAAGGCAGTTGCATGGCAAGGGGATTAATGGCTGTTGTTTCTGCTGAGAAAAAGCAAAATAAATATAATCAACACTCAGTTGATGATGGCACACCATCTATATATTGACAGCATAAGCTGAGAAGAAGCTGTCATGATATTCTCCATCTTAAAGTACTTGTTTCCTACAAGGTGCAAAGAGGAATAGAGTCTCCTCGGGAAAATAGAGGAATGCATGAAATAAAAACTTGTGATAAAAGCAATCGTTATTATGTTTAAAGAGGAAAATACCCACTTGGGTGGAATTCTAGGGTTTTTTTCAGACTGAGGGTATAGCTGGAAAAAGAAGTGTGGGAAAAAAGCAAACAAAAGAAAACAAAAAAACCCCAAACAATTAAAACCTGAGAAATGTAAGGGGAAAAAAATTATTATGCCAAGGAAAGCTGAATAATTTTTTCCTTAGGGAAAAGGAAGACTGTTTCCACTTTCCCCCCCACTCTTTTCCATGGTCTAAATTTTGGAGTAGGCAGGCCCTTAAGGGAGAGGGAAGCAAAGCTTTTTCTGTGCATGAGTCAAATTCTAGGGCTATCAATCACTGGCAAATGAAACTTTGCAATATCTATGCTTTAGCCACTTGTTTCTCTGAGAGGCTGCAAAATGCTATTAATTGTTGGTTTTGAAAAATCTCTGTTTAATCAGTTACTGCTTTTATGAAAAAAAACATAATTATATATAGTCTTATATGTTTATTTTATAACTGCTCAGAAAATTAGGTCGAGAGAATGAAGTCTTTTGCCTTGTTTAGGGAAACAAATGTGATAGTCTATGAAGTTATTTACAAGGAGACACCTAAATTATGTGTACTTTGCGTTTAAATAGATGCAACTGGAATAAAAGGAAGTCAAATCTTCTCTATGTCAGATAGCTATATCTCTTCAAATTAGAAAGTATGTAGGATCCTGTACTTACTGTGTCAGACTGAACTGCCAAAACAATGTCACTTGACTAGCATGGAAAGAAAAGTATGCTCCACATAATTTATTTTTTTGTCATTCTGTTCCACCCTCCAAACATTTCTGGCATGTGATAACATGTGGGATGTCAAGCATCATTGTTCACATTTTATCATGCTATCTCGTATAGATCAGTTATCAGCAAGTTGAACTGCACAACAGCTCTGATTTCAAAGTCTCTTTTCACAGCATGTCAAATGCTAGATGGCAGGACAGGACTGGCAGGTCCACTGCTGACTGTCAGGGTACACGTAGACATGCAACTGAATGTGTGTTGGTTGTGCTGAGTAGAGTAAATTTCCAGTGAAATGTAATCACAAAAGTAATGGTATTTCTATAAAAATTTCTAATATGGTGGTTTCAAGAACTGTCCTGTAGTGCTGGCATTATTAAGACTTACTCTTTTTATTTTCTCAGAATAGTTCATTAATGAGTGTTGGAGGCAATGATGTGTCTCCTTTTTGCATCAGGCAGAGATAGGACTGATATTCTTACAAACTGCTGCTAAGGCAAAATGTTTTCTTAGTATCATGTCAAGGATGCATAATACATTGGCTTCCCATGCTTTGTATAATCTTACATGTTTTATCTAGGGCTGAATGTGATGCACAGAGATCTGAAAATGTGATGCTGTACGGAATTTAGAGCTAGCTCTGCATGCTAGCACAGACTTCAAAGCTGCCAGTTGCACTCTTGCTGGCTGGTCCTAGTTCTGCACAGCTCAGGCCTGGAGATTTGGTGCTACTGGGGAAGACTTTCTGCATTGGGAGTTGCATCTTCACTCAAATGAGAGCACTCCGATTTATCTGCAGGTGTGAAGGCTTCTTCTGTATCCTCTACTTCTTTCCTGAGCAGCTATAGGTAGGGAGATTTAGTGTATTTACTTTTCTTTTATAAGGAGAAAGATTATTTTAAAAATTATAAACTAACTTTTTTTCCTTTTTTTTAATATCTTACTAAGAGTAGTAGACTGAGCTTCTCTACCTGAAGAGAGGATCACAGTAATTCTATTTATAGACCAATCAATACTGAATATTTTTCTTATTTCTACAAATCATACATACTTAGGGATAGGAAAGTAGAATTGATGCTTCATATTTTCTATCTGTAAGAGAGAAGTTTTGAGGAATAATTAAAGAAAAAAAGTAAAAAATTTTTTTATAAATTATCTAAATTTTTAATGACTTTCACAGTAATGAGACAGTCTTCAAGAAGCTTTGAATGTGTGAATTATAAATAGATTGCACTATTATCTGCAAGCATCTGTGATGTACATGGTTAATCACTTCCTGTTCAAACCCTTCTCATGCAGGGCTCTTTGAATTTTCTGCAGCCTAGTTCTACAGAGAAACCATTGGTGGGTGAGGAAATCGTTGTGCTTTACAGAGGACTGAGTGAAGACTAGGGCTGCCTTCTCTCCATTCTCTTTCATCTTTCTTTTCTCCCCAATACCTAAATTGAGATTGATCATTTAGCAGAAAAAAAAAAGACACTATGAGCAACGAAGCGTAACTCAATACAACACTGAAAGCTGCTTAGCTGCCGTATCAGACTCAACTTACTCTTAAGCAAAGATTAGTGAGGATAACTTATGTACGAGGTTATAAATCTGCTTAGCAGTCTGTGACTCTTGTGGGTAAATAATGCTTCCTAAACACCATCTTTGAATGTGTCAAGACTCACCTTTTTGAATGACTGATAAATAGAAGCCAAATGATTTCAGCAGGAAAAGAAAATAATGTTCAGCATACTAAAACATAGGAAGATAACTCATACCTTAGTTAACTGTGTTATGGTCTGTCTTATTCTACATATATATTGCAAAAGTTTATTATAATTATAAGCAGCACCCCATAAATACTTGTTGTTAGGAAACTTCCTTTCCTGCACCAGTGATTATTTTACCTTTTCCTAAAAAAAAAATCACCAAACAAATATGACATTTAGACACAAATTCCCTTAAAACATACTTTTTGAAAGTTTACCATTTCTTTTTGCTTTCATTACATTGATTTTTTTTTAGCTCCTTAGATGAATATGAAATATATGCAACATACACATGAAAGCAATCCAAGAGGAAACATACAAAATATCCTTTTCCCCACCTACACTTCAAAGCTCTGGACCTCATCAAGAATTAAGGTTGAATAAAACCCAGCATGTTTTGTCCATATGTTTTTTAAATTTTACATGTTGATGTGGAAAAAAGGCAAACCAAAGGTGTACAAAGGATCCAGAAATGTTTTAAAATTTAAAGAATATTCTTCTAGGAGATATGCTAATACATCAAATGGGATTTTTTTTATTATGTAATTTTTCAGTTTAACTTCTTTTTTGTTTTTGTCTACTTAAAGATAAATGAAAAGAGCACTGTAATGTGTGTGTGGGGGGGGGTGGGTAAAGAAACTGGTAAGGATAACATTACATGTTTTTTAAATTGTTTTAAAATTTCTGATTACTGCTTTCTCCTTTCTTTTTCAAATCGGTCCAAGTTCCAGAATTTTTGTTCGACCAAGTCCATTTGGGTTTTTCTGTGGTCTTGTTCAAGAAATCTCTGTCATCAGTGAAGCTTGTTTGGACAAGATTAACAATAGCTTTATGGCATGAAATCTGTTAGCAAGCATTCTGAGATTTTGTTTGAGATTGATGAAGGGCTGATAGGTCTGTGCAGACCTCAGTTACCTTCTACAAAACTGACACAGTTTTAGTGTTCTTCCACTTCTCTGGAATTTCTCTGGTAGTCTAAGATTAATTGAAAATCAATGTTGGTGGTTCAAAACCTTCTAAGCTATCTTTTTATACAGAAATGCTGATACAGCTGCTATTTAATGTGCTTCCGAGCTACTTCCAAAGCAAAGAAAGTATTTATCATAGCTGAGTATCAATTAAAACATCAGAGTAGCTAAGTAAATTGCACCTATGTGTCATGGCTGAGGTAGGTCTAGGACAGTGACAGAGGGATTTCAGGTATCTCCTGAGAATGTCACAGACTTTACTTCTTTGTAGAGTTAATGCAGGTTCACTTACCAATGATGATACAGAGAAGAAAAGCTCAGTCTAAGGAAGCACTGTATAAGACAATAAAAAAGGAAACACTAACCATGAAAACACTTGTATATCCAAAAGGACCAGCATAGAACTAGAAAAAAGAGATGCATTTGGTGTAGTGACACACATGGTGTGGGAAACTTCAGAGGAGCTTCTTCTCACTGACAGAAGCAGAACCAATCTATTTATTCAGCATGTTGAACTTTCCTGCATCTTTATTGGCATTTCTGTCATTTCTGTTCAGAAAAGCACTAATGTCATTGCTGAGATTCCTCTTCCACTTGTCATGCTAAGAAAGTTGTTACTGTCCTTTACATAATATTGATCTTTTTCCCCTTCTTTCATTTTTTTTTCCAATTACCTAATGAATATTAATTTTAATCCACTTCCCTATTTTCCCTGATGTAGATTTTTTTTAATATCTATTTTTACTTCAATTAACCAGTGTAATGATTCAGGCAAGTATTCCTTTTTTCTTATTGTTAATTTAGTGTCTGGTAAAATGTTCTTAAACAGGTCCCAGCTTTCATCTTTTTCTCAAATACACTGTTTCTCCCATCTGAATTTGCTCATAATTGTTTTCAGGATTACAAAATCAATCCTTTTAAGGCATCAGGTATATTTGTTTTCATGTTATCTTGTTTTTGAATATGAAACATAATGAGCAAATATTATTATTCATAAAGAAGCAACTGCTAATTTTTAGTTCTGTGGTAAATTTTATGTAATTGTTTAAGATTAGATATAATATAAAATTCCTGCAAGCTAAATACGGTTCTTACAGTGTTCAAAAAATGTCCATATGTAGAATTCTTTAATTTTGTTATTTATTTCAAGGGAGCACAAAGTCTCCAGTGTGTGCTATTAAGTCCTCCATGGTGACTCAAATTTCTCTCCTACACAGTATAAACAGATGCTTGAGGAATCCCTTGTCAGCATTTTCCTCAGTGTATTTGCGGTCTGGAACTGATATCACCCTGCTTGTCTTGCACAGCCTTACTTTCAAAAACGGTTCCAACCTCTGTCTTCCTCCTTCCACCACACCAGGATGGGTTATGGGAAGACTCAGTTGTTTCTGTCCAACAAACACTTCTCCATCCTGGTGGCTGCAGCTGCAGCCTGTCTTTATGTCCTAGGAGCCCAGGGAAACCAAAGATTTCACTGGATTATGGTCAGTGTGTAAAACCACTTAATTCAAGAAATTTATTTTTCATAGAATAAACTGAGTTGGAAGGGACTCATCAGATCATGTATTTCAACTTCTGGCCTTACACAGGACACCCCAAGAATCACACCATGTGTTTGAGAGCATTGTTCAAAAACTTGAATCCAGAAAGGTTTGCTGCTATGGCCACTTCCTGGGGAGCCTGTTCCAGTGCTCAGCCACCCTCTGGGTGAAAAACCTTTTCCTGATATGCAGCCTAAACCTCCCATGACACAATTTCAGGCCATTCCCTCAAGTCCCATCACTAGTCATGAGAATAAAGAGATCAGTACTTGCCCCTCTGCTTCCCCTCATGAGGATGTTGAAAACATCAATAAAGTCTCCCCTCATTCTCCTGCTCTCTAGGCTGAACAAACCAGTCTTACAGGAAATGTAAGTTTTATAGGAAATGTTATGCTGGTATAATTCTGGCCTTTACCAAGGTGACAGTACTGGGTTAACAGTTGTCTATTGGAGTCCATCTTGAAGGTCTTTTCCTAAAACATTCTAAACTAAAATGATTCTATTATAATATTAAAAAGAAATGAGTAGAGAGCCTTTCCAAGAAGTTACAGGTATATGAAATAATATGGGAAATACGGGATGTCTCCACACACCCCTGAGGCAGGGCTGCTCCTAAGGGCCAGGGGAGCTGGGAGGGTGGCAATGCAGTGCCAGGTGCAAGAGGAGGAGCAGTGTCCTCCCCACCCAGGGCTGGGGACTAGCAGCACGGGTCCAGACACAGCATGGCTGCAGCATAGCACAGGAAGGGAGTGAGTGACAAGCCTGAGCACAAAGTGGCTGAGCTGTGGAAGAAGAAGATCCCAGCAAGGCGGGTCATGGCTCCATCCCACACCGCAGCTGATCTACACCAGATTCAGCTGGCATTGATCTAGCAGGACTAAAATGGCTGCTGACCATTCTTAAAGGGATATTGCTTCTCATTACATCAATAAAATAAAAACAGGGCTCCAGGTTACACAGGTAGTGCTTGCTGATATTAAACATGGCATCAACTTTCTCTACTCACGATGAGTTTAAAAAGACTGTAATCTAGGGTTCTTTTGATTTGAACTCCACACCAAACCTAAATATAAATTGTATAAGAATGGTCTTTTAATATAACTTCTGAAGTGGTAAGAGACCCTCAGTACAGCCCTTCAGATCCCAAAGCAGAGAAAACTATTAGATATGTTATTGTTTTAAATTTTAAACTGTTCTGGTGTTCCTGAAATGCTCTGTCTGTAATGTCTTTTGTATTAATCATCATAAATATTTTATCCTTTCTGGAGAGGGCATGCTGATGTAATGTCTAAGTGAGAGAGGCAACTTAGCTACTTTATCATACTTGATAGATTGAAATAATTATCAAGAAGTTCCAACATAGGTGTTGTGCAGATAATGGAGGCAAAAAAATGGATGAAGATACAAAATGATAACCACATGCAGCTGTTTGCTTGCTTGCTGTCTAATTCATAGAAACCAGAGTGCAGCTCACTTTTGTAATGCAGCTGTACAAGTTCAGTAGGTGCAGCAGTCCCTGTTACAAAAGTACTGGAGTTGGGAGGAGGAAGAAGCAAGAGCACAAAAGGCATGATATAAAGGTTTCAAAAGAAGATGCTTGTTGACTTCGTCTGTTGTTTTCTTTATTATGCTGCTCTGTAAAGAATAGTCAGCCTTGATAGGAGCAAGTCATTAACCTTTTCAGCAACACTCCATTCTTGTACTTGGTCTCTGAAAAAAAGCAAGAACATGATGCTGCAGAAGGTGAAGCACTGGTCTGAGCAATGTGAACACCTACTGTCTCGCCATGATTCATCTGATGGTGGACGGGTATGAGCTTGGGTATATGGCTCATTCCTATTTTCCACATGGCAACAAAGTATATTTCAACAGGCTTTACCTCAGGTTTTGTCAACATACAGTACTCTCATTGCAATGAGAACTATCTTGGGTAAAACTGTACTGTGACGGGTCTTTTCGATTGTCAACATCTTGTAGGGTGATGTACAGCATTTATCTATTACCTTTTAAAATACCCAGATCAAGCTTTCCTGCTATAGAACAGATCTGTGTTCGAAGCTTAAAAAAGACATTGGTGTCAATATTGACATTTAAGGCTCTTGCACACATCACCCTTTTGTAAAATTACTTAATGTTTCCCATCTAGAGCAGTTCCTGGAATATGTGCCCTGGCTCCCCTTTCAGAGTCAAACAGATTGGGACTGGCATGAACACCTAAATAATTAATGGCTGTTTATCCAGGTACTAACAGTGCTGTATGGTTTGTTTTTTAATTGCAGCTTGCAAAGTGTGTTTCTTGGCTTACTTTTTGGCTGAGAGTAGAGTGTGGTCAGAACAAGACAGCCAGAGAAATGCATATTTTAGAGCACCAAATAGATTAAAAAAGAAAAAAGGTATTCTCTTCTTCCTGGCAGCTGAAAGACACTCCTGTCTCCAAACTGTGGGCATGCTATTAGCAGTCATTTCTAGGAGAAAATGAATGGCAGAGCGAAACGTTTGGGGAGAGATTGCCCAATGCACAGTGGACAAACCCTACCAGAGCCACGAGGCAGGAAGATGTGACTTTAATGCATGATGCTGGTTATGAGAGCATTTTGTACATGTGGTTCAGTTTGTAGACTGGATCTACTTGTGGAGGGGAGCCTTGTCTATTATTGGTTGGTCCCTCTGTTTTATTTTAGCTTCACATTACTCAATGTCTGATTATGTTGGACAATATTCACTGTTGCTGGTGAGAACATTTTGGACAGCGGTGAAAAAATGCCAAGGATTATGTCCATATCATTCTATCATGGCTTAAGAAACCTGTGAGAGTGAGCCAAGGCAGTCACTGGGTTTTTTGCCTAAGGAGGGATGCCAGCCTAAGATAAATAACTGTTTGTCTCTCCTCTTTTCTCCCACCCTGACTTTCTTTATAACAAATAAATGAACTAGGAGTCCTAAAACCCACTAAGTGATGGTCCTGAGTCTGAAAAATTATAAGAGGGGAAAAAAGAAACCTATTTTGTTGCAAAAGGATGGGAATTTTGCAGATCCTGTGAATTTTGTCATTGTGTTAAGAGCTGAGATCATTACTGGGCATGCTGTTCAGCAATGCAGGATTTCTGTCCATGTTTTCTTTTCAAGTTTATCCAGGCCATTTTACAGCTGTGATAACTTGTGGTATAGCACAGTCCAAATATATCTATATATAGATATAACATCAGTTTTTCTTACTTGCTATCTGAGATTGTGAGTTGCTGCTTTGAGAAGAATGGATATTTGAACTTTGGGTTGTTATGTGAACCAAACAAAACCAGACAGAATTTTTGGCGCATAAGTACGTATTATATTTCATTTCATTATATTGTGTTTCGGTTGATCCAAAATCAGTAACTATCCCAAATTCATGCATTGTCTTCAATGCTGCATATTGTCTTTTTATCTTAGGTTTATCTGGAACAGGTATCTCCTTTAACCAAACTGTAGGGGATTCAGGAATACTGATTCTTTCACCAAGGTTAATATTAACTGATAATAAAACCTGTTCTTTATGTATTCACTTACTTAGGGCGGTACTGCTTATATATAGTAGATGATACTAAAATCTCTACAAATGTTTTTGTAAGTAACTAAAATTACTGTGACATTTATGGTTTTCCCTTTTCGTAGATTAGGGAATGAAGCAGTTACTTATATTACCTTCAGAGCAAAACTATGAAAATTTCCATTCAGGATTTACATTGAAAAAAAATGAAAACATAAAGTGCCATTTTAGGTGATATAACTGGATTTTAATATGTACCATGTCACTGCAAAGGCTTAAAAACTGGATGTGGAGGAAACATTGCGTTGTCATGCTTCTTTGCCCATCTGAAGAGGTGACACATGTCACAAGAGGAACCTATGTGCCATTCAGGTGTTCACTTCTGTGAGGGACCAGTGCAAGATCTGCTGGTCCTGTAGACAAGAGCCTGAGACTCTGCAGTAGCAAGGTGTTCTTAGGATGCAGAGAATAAGAGAAAGTGGTTTGAGACAATAGCTGAGCCACAGGAGATGCCCTAAACAGACAAGAGGTCAGTTCTGTGTGGAGAAAGAGAATGTATGGGGCACGGTGGCTAAGAACAGCTGGGAAAAGGGAGTGAGGAGCTTTGCAGAGGCAGTGGAGCAGGGGGGTGAGTGCAGGAGGCTGTAGCAGGCACTAGAACAAGTTGCTTCAAGAAGCTCTGGATGCCCCATCCCAGGAAGTGTTCAAGACCAGGTTGGATGGTGCTTTGAGCATGGTAGGGAAAGTGGAAGGAGGTGATCCTTAAGATCCCTTCCAGTCCAGACTGTTGGTCTCTTCTCTCGGGCCCCCAGTGACAGGACTAGAGGACACGGTCTTAGGCTGCGTCAGGGGAGGTTTAGGTTGGATATTAGGGGAAACTTTTTCACAGAAAGAGTGATTTCCTGCTGGAATGGGCTTCCCAGGGAGGTGGTGGATTCACTGTCCCTGGATGTGTTTAAGGATAGGTTGAATGATGAACTTAGTGACATGGTTTAGATGGTTTAGATGATGGATTGGTGTTGGATAGGCTGTTAAGCTAGGTAAAAGGTTGGACTTGATGATCTCTACGGTCTTTTCCAACTTCGTTAATTCTGTGTGATATTCTGTGTAAGATTAGAGAGTGCTTGAGGATTTTCCTCTCTTTTCCTCCTAGAAAATCCCTCTCTCTCTGCATCCTTCTCTCCTTGGGGTATCAGTCTTGGAGTTCACATCTCCTGGAGTTTGTAGACTTGTCATGTCACCATCAGCATTATCACTCCAGTTCATGCAAGGCAGTCTGTTCTCCCCATTCATTTCCAGTTATGCTTCCTCACCTTCTTGGTACACTGAAGGAGGAAGTGGGAAAAATATTCAGAAAAAGAAAGTGGAGAGACCCCGTAGAGGAGGAGCTGCAGTTTTTGCCAGAGTTAGGTGTGAAGGTGGCAACTACTGAAATGTGAGTTGTTGTTTACTCTTGTTCACCAGCTTTGCAGCACCAAGGCTTACCCTAGGTAAGACTGCTTATCTCATTCCATCTTTTCAGGCACTGACAGTGCTTATCAGAAACTAATAAGGTTTTACCTTAAAAACCTTGCCTGGATCTCAGGAAAGAGTTTGGTTCACAGTAGACCCATTGACTCTCTTCTGGTTCTTTCAATTTTATTTTTTTTTCCCTGATAGCTTTATGAAGAGTTTTGGGGTTTGTTTGTTGTTTTGTCGGTTTTTTTAAAAAAAAAAAAAGTGTGTTTTTGGTACTTAACATTGAGCAATTGAACAAAAGTAGTGCAAAAATACTGCAATATGTGTTGAGTAAAATTGTCTATATGGTAACTGCTCTGAGTATAGCTGCTCTTTCATGACAACTCCTTTGAATTATTCCATGTGGAACAGAGCAGCTCTGACAGCAGCTTTTTTTTAGAGGGAGGCAATTTCCCTCATATATGACTTGTCAGCTGCTAACTGTGGGTGTGTAAATATAGCTGAAATTTGGAAATAGTGCCGATCTGGCAGAGGTTTGGGCGGTTATTTATGGCTGAATGGATGAGATTTACTAAGCTGAGATTGGTGGTAGGTGTTACAGAGCAGATACATTACCCATGCTGGTGTTTGTGGAGCACCGTGATAGTTTTACATTGATTTCAATAATGCAATTCTTTAAACAGCTCTCTAAGTGGTGGATAAAGTAATTTATATAATAACTGTAAGAATACTCAGAAGCATATTATTTTAATTTAATTTTACTCCAGTCTTATTGGCCTTTTCCCTTCCCTTTGCCTTTGTGGTTGTGTCCTCCTCTCACCATTCTCACATCTCATTTTCCATATTCTCATATTCCGTTTTTCAGCTGAAATCCCAAAAGACATGGGATCCTCTCTCCATACCTCTGGCATGAGTGACCCAATTTATTTGGTGAGCATCTGCTCTATGTCTGCAGTTCAAACTCTCAAATTTATTTCTTATCTTTCTTACGTCGTTCAGTGCTGTGTTTCTGGTTTGCATTCTGTCTCTGGTAAGTAATCTTTCCGAGTGTATTCCCTGCCCTGACTTCCCTTGGTGTGTTCTCAGTGTGTGAGCTTGAAATTTCTATCTACACAAAGGACTGAGGGACTACTACAGGCTAGTTCCCACGTCAGCTTTGCCATAAAGCTAGTTGTTTCATAATAATTTTAAGTTCGTAGGACCTTAACTAAGAAGGGTCTTAAGAGCTTTTAGATGGCTAATATGGCTTCCATTTCAAGACAACCAAAGATGCCAGTTCAATAATTATATTTCTCAGCCTTCTGTGATCTACCTCTTTGACTGGAAGCTCTCTTCTTGAGAAATCACATGAAGATCTTTTGTCCTTACTTTCAAGGTGTTCTCTCCCTTTTCATCTGGATACTTGAGATCTGCTCATCCACATAGTCGCTAGAGAGTACTATAAAGCCCAATGCACCTTTTCTGTGGTCATCTCCATATCTTCAAGTGTCAGGCCCTCTATTTCCACTGAATCCATTTTTTATCCCTCATTGATCTAAATGTATCAAAACAACAGAAGAACCTCCTCCTTTTTACAGGAGACCTTCAAATACACTTATTAGGTCAAATTTTCACTCTATTTGAGTATTGCAGAAGGTGCAGAAAATGCAAAGAATATTTAGTAAAAGAAATACATAGATCAGCAAAAGAGAACTTTCTCTTTCAAAAGCAGCTTGTTTTAGTTGTGTCTAATAAGATCTCCAGGACAGAGGATTGCCTTTATTTGTGCTATGTTTTTCTGCATACAGCAGCAAACTTATATTGAAATTTCGAGTTGGTAATTTAGCCTTAGTAGTCTGAAAGCTGGAATTTTGTATGTGTTCACATTTCTTGCAGATGTCTGTCACACAGCAAATGTTGCTGGCTGACTGCCCTGGAAACACTGGGAAAAAATAAGATTCTTGAAAAAGTGAAATACTAGTGACTTAGAGCCACTTCATATCTAATAGCTTGTGAATGCACTTCTTGCTTGAAAGGAATGGGAACAGTGAAACATGGAATTTGCTTTGTAGTGGGGGGCACTGTGTTGTTTTTGAAAAAATGCTTGCAAATTCTCTATTTGGTAGCTGACTTTTTAAAATGCAGTCAAATCTCCATGTGATGATGACAGAAGTAATCATGTTATTCTAAGTTTGACTCAAAATATGTATTGCATTGGACAAAAAAATAACAAATTACTTAGAAGATATGCTGTAATATTCTCTGCTGGGTTTCAGTGTCTCCAGAGTGCTTCATTTTATCACTTTATCGTCTTATCTTAAAGCCACAAAATATGTGATTCAGAGTTTCACTATCCTATTAGTTCGTGTTTCTGTTTGGAAAGTGAATCAATTTCTGGATCTGATGTGTGTATAAACAGCTTCTTTTTCCTTATAGTCTCAAGGGAAATCATGAAATGTCCAAAGAATAAAGGTACACAATTATAGATGAATTACAGTGCTGAAAGCTGAAAGTTAAGACATATCTAAACATTAGAACTTTAATAAGAATTCAATGATCAGTGCTTTGCCAGCAATGTGCTCTCTCACACTTACCAGTTATTTGTAATGCCATACTTTGGCCACTGGGTACACTAACCAGAAAAAAACAAAATACTTAGCAAATTAAATCTAAAGATTTCCACTTCTGCTGTAGAACAGATAGATGTAACGTACCATTTCATCTTAAACCAAATTATGTACCAAGACATTCAGATAGTTATTTCTGAAGCCATCAGCGTATAACCTCTGATATAATAAGGACTGCGATGCTTAAATTCCAATTATGAAAAAATCTTTAAACTGAAAGCAGAGATACCTGAACTAAACAGCTTCATGATATACTTAATCTTTTCCCTCCTCCTGCCTTTCTTACTGTGCATTCAAGTGCACATGTAAAACAAGGAGTTGACCAAAACTCCTTTGAAATAGATGATAATCTGTCACCTGGCTTGGCTACTGTTTGGGCATCACTTACATGTGTTGACTTTTTAATAAATAACTTAGAGGTTTTTGAATAATGATAGAGCAGATGATATACAAGATGAAACTAGACAACTGAGTCTGTTATCTTCAACTGTTATCTTCTGCATCTTAGTAAAATTATGTCTTTTGCACAAGCATGCTTTTGCAGTGTCTTTGCCATACAAGATTTTTGCAAAGAATTTTGAGGAAAGATCTAAATGCTATCTTCAGGATCTAAATGTTATCTTCTGCTATCTAATGTAGAGTAAGGAAGATATACCCAGATGTTTCTTGTAAGGGAAAAGTGATGGGAGGTGGAACAGAGACAAATTGCAATATGGGAAATCCCAACTGAATATTAGGAAAATTAAAAAAAAAAAAATCACAGTAATGTAGTCAAGCATTTAGAGCAGGTTGCACAAAGAGGCTGTGAACTTTCCATTCTTGGAGATAGTCAAACCTGACAGTGTCAAGCAACCAGATCTGAGTTGGCCACAGGGCAAGGGATGGCACCAAATAACTGCCAAAGATGCTCCCCAGCCTATATTTTTCTGTGCTTCTATAAATTCTGTTCTTTTTATGTAGTTTGCTGTTTTCATCTAAGTTTTAAATAAAGGGGAAATGTTCTGTCTGTTTTCAAAGTCTACGGGATTTGCTCTCATTTACTTACACAAATGAGAAATGGAAAGGTTGCTAAATAAAGGATTCAGTGAACTACAAAATCACATACTTTTCTCTGGAACCATGCATTTTACACATTTAGTTTATTATACTCAGTAGAAAACATGTGCGGAGAGCTCCCTGCTTTTATGAGCTGGGATATCTGTATCCAAGAAAAAGAGTTATTTACAGTGTTTTCCTCTCTTTTCTTTTTAATGAACAAAGCAAATAAAAGTATTCTGTGATTGTTTGGAATATTAAAACATGCCTGCATGCATGCTGAAAATACCTCAAGTCTAATAAATATAATTATTGCCACAGAAAGATGTGCTTTTCCATATAAGCATCTCTTCTTGCTTGTTCTAGTAACATATATCTTAGTGAAAGTATGTCTTTCGTACAGTGTGCTTTTGCAATGCTTTTTCCCCAGAAGATCTTCTTTAGAAAGTTATTAAAGTCAAGACTTCTAAAAACTCTTGTCGAAAGCCAAGAATTAAAACTGATGCTGTTTGAAATACAATGATGTTTTAAGCAGTTTTCCTATGAAATATCCCAGGTGTGCTTTTGCAAGTTAAGAAGGTATACATTTCTACTTATTTTTTTTTTAAACTTTTGTTAGAGAATTTATAAACTTTTAAAAAAACTTTAACGTGAAATATATAACTGAATATAACTGAAATTCTCTTTGCAGATTAATAAAATGTTTAATATTATAGTCAATAAATTTGACTTGATTTAGAGTGGTTAAACAAACTTGGAATGTCAGAATTTCTTATAGCATGAGAGCATGATCTCTTATTTAATGCACTGTTTTATCATATATTACAGCAAAAGATGGAATATGACTACACAGAATATGAACACTAGGTTTAATATGGATGTTGTGTTTTAACTCTGTCTGGAAGCTAAGCCACATGCATCCACTCACTCCCTCTCCTGATAAGATGCAGGAGAGAATCCAAAGACTTAAAGTGAGAACTGGAATAAAAGCAGTTAAATAAGTAAAGCAAAAGCCATGCATAAAAGCTAAACAAGGAATTTGTTCACCCCTTCCCATGGGCAGGCAGGTATTCAGCCATCTTTAGGAAATCAAAGTTCCATCATGTGTAACGGTGACTTGGGAATACAAAGACCATCATTCTGAGTTTCCCCCTCCTTCCTGCTTCTTCCCTCAGCTTTATATGCCAAGCATGACCCCATACGGTATGGAACGTCCCTTTGGTCAGTTGCAGTCAACTGTCAAAGCTGTGTCCCTTCCCAATTCCTTGTGCATTCCCAGGCCACTTGATGGTGAGGTGGGGTGAGAGGAAGAAAAGGCTCTGACTCTGGGTCAGTACTGCTCAGCAGTAACAAAAACATCTCTGTGTTATCAAATTCACAACATAGACTCATACCAGCTACTGTGAAGAAAATTTTTCCAGCCAAAACCATCTCAATGGACTTCAGGAGATCTATTTTATTATAACATAATATTTAAAATAATATATCTGATCAAAGAAAATACGAAGAAGCTGAAACTTCCTTAATTCTGTAGATTCAATTTGGTTGCATCATGAGGCACACTCAGTGAGACTGTTTTAGATATAAAACAGCCTGGAAAGTAAATAAGGGTCAAAAACTTTAAACTGTGAAGGAAGTCTACATTTTTTTCTAAAGCTAGTGGTGTCTGAATAAATGTTTCTGTCCTCTGAAAAACAGAGTAGAAACTAGCACAGAACCAGAACAGTTTAACACAAATACTAGATGTATTTTTTTCTGCCTACCACATGGTTGTTGTTGAAACATCTGGTTTTATAACTGGTGATTTTTTTTTTTCCTTTTCATTTGGGACAGGTTTTGCACAGCTCTGCCTTCCTGAGGAGAAGGAAAAAATACTGTGAAAACTGATGTTTCTTGTAAGAAACATGTACAGTAAAGGCCAAATGGATTTCATTAGTCTTAATTACTCGGCCAGGAAGGACTGTTTATCAGTACCATATACAGATCATTGTAAGCTTACAAAAGATGATGAAATAATTGTGATCAGATCAGTTAAGTCTCACTCTCACTTTCTGAACATTGGCTTTCTTGGCTACTGAATAAAGCTTTTGAGGAATAAAGCTCTAGCTTCTCAAAACAAAAAGTATTGTATAGTTTAGCTGTAAGCAGCCAAGATTGTAATTTTGGAGAGACTCAAACAATTTTTCTTCCACAAAACCTTTCTGAAGCATTTTCATAACAAAAACATGGATGTTTTACACACAGAGGTTACTCTCAGGCAAGGACTGCTTTAAATCATATTTCATTTTCAATAGTTTTTCCCTTTACCTTCTTGTTGAGCAAAAATAGGTAAAAATCTACATGCTTTAATCTCTAAGTAACCATTGCACAGAATTGCAATATTCTCAAGATATATCAGGTTAGTTTAGATGATAATTAATTTCCAACACCAGTAGACTTAGATCCCCTTTGAAAGGGTTTTTTCCCTCATATTAATGAACAGGAAACTTAAGAAGACATGCACTCATTCATTGTCTTGCTTATATACAAGCATATGCTATGTGTATAAGTAATGCTTGTATATATATATATATATATATGTATGCCTTCTGCAGAGGCTAGGATTATCCAAAAGTCACCAGAGAGAATCTTTACACGTGAAGCGCAGACATAAAACAATACCTAGGAGAACACTGTCTGATTTAACACGCAGTGTGACTGGGAAATTACTGTTGAGTAAGTGTTGAGTAAGCTTGTAATGCAGAGCTAAACCTTGCAGTAATGTGTGAAGAGCACTCAGATACAAAATCAAGATAAATGTCTCACTTCTATCCATGGCTTCCTTATCAGGCTGTCCCTCCATTCCTTTTTGTTTCTTCTATTTTATAAGAACCATCTGCTTTCTAAAGGACTAAGTTCAGCTATAAGTGAGCATGTTTTTTCCCCTTTTTTCTATTTGCTGATTCTGTGGCTTTGATAATCATCTCCCTATTTTCTGGTCATTGCTTTTCTGTATAGTTAAACTGATTCCACTGCTTGTTCATTGGCTTAATTGCAAGATAGTAGGGTGTCCTCAGCACCCACCTCCTTAGCACACTCATGGCTTAGGAGTACCCTTCCAAGATTATATGTCTATAATATATTTATATGACTTCTGTCACATGCCATGGGATTCCTTCTGGAGTCCAACACTGTGGTTTTCAGGAGGAAGACAGCTAATGATTCATTATTCTGGGGCCATGATTTCATCAGAGCAAGCGGCTGCCTTGGTGTTAGGAGCACTCAGCACACCTTGCCTTCATGGAGATGAATGCTTCATAATAAGAAATTTCACTGCAAGGGAGCAAATTAGTGATTGATATAAAATGGTGACTTATGGATTGTAATTGTGCTAGCAAGATATCAGATGAAGTTTAAAGTATAATTTTAACAGTATTTAATTAAGTGGAACAGTAGATTAACTACCACAATCCTAACTAAACATATATAGAAGAATTGTGAAATATAAATGCTCATTATTTCTAACTTGACACTGCCATCATTGACTGACTTGGAGATGGTGATTGACTTGGAGCTGATTTAAAATTGCTCAATTTACAAATTGAATTTTAGATCTTTTCCAGTTGTTCTCCTTTAATGCAGGCAGAGGAGGGTGACTCATCTGTTCAGTGCTGCATGGTTCACTGAGTGGGGAGAAAATGACATATTTTATCTGGTCACTGAGATCTCACTGTGTCATTTCACTTTGTGTGTAGCAATTAAAGCAAAGTGAATCAGTTACTCGACGAATTCAGTCTCTTGTTCTTTCAATGGAAGTATTATTATCTCTAGTTTGTATTTGTTTGAATTCCCTTATGGCAGATTTCTCTCATCACCTCAGTTGCTGACAAACTGTAATTAGGTATCCTTGTGCATGGTGCTAGATGAAGAAAGTGCAGGGAACCGGTACAGTTCCTTTAATGTTTGTTTAATTAACTTTGTGTGCTGGATCCAAAAGATTTTGGGAGCCTGGCTTCCCTTGCTTCGTCAAGCTGCGTAAATCCCGTATCAATTATGCCTCCTGTTCTGGAAACAAATCATGGAGTATACAAGCTTTGAATTTGCTTTGCATGACTATTTGTAGGAACCAAACATAAAAGGAGCCTGTGTTGAGCCACAATACATTCATTGTTAATTTGAAGTGAATATTTATAACTTTCTTTTTACTATTAGCATGACACTATGAGCAATTACTGTGGTATTCAGCTAAATCTGCCCAGCCTATGCCTGGTCAGAATTTTCTGTCCCTGTGTTTCCAATGCATTTCCTACACACTATTTTGCCCTTAATGCCTTTATAGCTTGTTTATTGGAAACAGGTTTTTAATTATTTTTCAACGGTACTGGAGACCTGATTTAATGAGCAATTGTTAGATATACTAGGAAGACACATTCACCTGATTAATGTGATAGCTAACTGAGCAACAGAATTGCCTTATGAAGAAGCAGCTGTACAGACTCAGAGGAATAAAAAGGTTTGAGGGAACGTGAAGAAAACATTTGAAGAAAGATAATTTAAAGTAGGATACTGAGCAAGGTGGAGGCTAAGTATAAATACAGTGTTAACTTGCTGGCTAGTTGGTTGATTGGCACACACACGCCTGTATTTATTAGGAGACTGTTTATATAGGCTTAACTGCAACATACTGCATTGGAGTGCTGGGATATTTAAGGACTGGAGAAAAAAGGAGGAGGATGGATTCTTCAGGTGTATATTGGAGATGAAATTGTGCTGCAGCTGACACTTCTAATTGTATGCAGCGTTGGTGTCCAGCTTCAGTGCTAATGTGTGCTTTTGGAAACAAATACATCCTTTGGGAAATAGTTCTTTTCACAGACAGAGGAAGATAAGAGAGAAGTTTGACACTCTTCTGTTGTCAGAGCTCACACAGAGATATTTCTTATGTCACTGACTTGCTCCTATCAGCAGCACTTATGTTCTCAGTTTGCCGGCTTGTGGTCAGCTTACAGGGTCAGACTAGCATGATCACTACAGAATTTTAGTACAAGATAGTTCCACTCTTGCATTTCAATGGCATCTTCCCTCTTCTTTGCAAGCAGTGTTTGCAAAGGAAGATGTTGCAGTGGTAGCCCCATAGAAACTTGTGAGTAGATCACCAGGTTTCATTCCTGCAGTCATCTATGGCAACCATAGAGAGAAGAACCACAAGGAGATTAGTGGACACAAGGTGCATTGTGAGGCCAAAATGTGGCAAAGCAGCAGACACAGCTAGAACAAGAGAGTTGAAGTGTGAATGCTAAGAGGAAACAAAACTCAGCTAGTTTCTCTCATGTAGGTTTCAACTTGGCTTGTATGATGGATATCTCTTCACAAGACTGAAAATACAGAATGTTTCAAAGTCGTGGAGTGGTATAAACCATTCCACCCACAAACTTATTGGACCACTTATGGCCCAACGTAACCCCTCTGTTTTCAAGTTAAGGCTGATGGGTTTGTGTGCCTGTTCACTCATATATATTAGTGATGGCAGGAGATTTTAATTCTAAAAGAAAAAATGGGCTTTTTGTATGGGATATTGTATTCTTGATCACATACTTTTAACAAGATGAGAGCACAATGGATTACAAAAACTCAGTCTGGGAAAACCAACTGGCTTTCCATGTCATGCAAGCACTTTAGGAGTACAGATTAGGGAGAAGATGGATAAGATACTTCGCCATCATCAAAACTGAGTAAAACTGGCCTGGATGCATTACAGGTATTTTAAGAGATTTGAAGAAAATAGAAAAAATGAGAAGGCAATGAACTTACACCACTTCGGAACAAGAAAATGCTCTTGTATGTGTGAAACTCCCTGCCTCACCTTTGCTGGTTCAGCTCATCTCCACTGTGACAAATAACTCGGACAATTCTTTGTAAAGCATTTTTACTTCCTTGCCTTGCTAACGTGGTGGACATATAAAGTGCTTTAATTGTTATTTGAATGGTTATTTCAAAGCCAGGAGGGATGTTGTTCTGATGGCTGGAGAATCAGGCTAGAATTCAGCAGATTTGAATTAATTTCAAATTTCTGTTATAGCTTTGTTTTAGAAGGTCATTAGCAGGTAACTTTTGGCTTTTTTCCCTGTGCTTCGTTTTACTGTCTGCAAAAAAGATATAATGATCCTTATGTACTACCTATACTGTCATGCTTTACCAATTTAGCTGGTAGGATTTCTGGGGCTATATATGTCTGTGCCTTGGGTTAGTAGTGCTCCAGCTGTCATGGACTATGTCAGCCCTCTGTTTCAAAAGCTTTTGTCTTTCCTGGCTTGGAAGGAAAATTCTCAGTGATGCTTTGATTTGGGCTGTTTTTGCCTTTTGTTATTTTCTTATGGCATCTTCCTTAGACCTATTTTGTAAAGGATCTGACTTGCTGGAGCCAGCAGGGTGGCTGTGCAGGACAGCTCTGAGCACTGCAGATCACCTTGTGAAAGCCTAAAACAACAGACTGAGTGAGCACATGCTTAATCTTTTTCTGTTCAACAAATACGTTAAACACAAACATGTTCCCAAGTGTTTTGCTATAGATGGGTCATTTCCAAAATGTGCTGCTGTGCTTTACTAGATAAGGATCGGGATTTCTCCCTGGAAGAACTTGCTATGGGACAGACACATTAGTGCTGTCTGCATTTTTAGTTAAGAGACTTGACACTTTGCCATTTATGTGGCAGCTGAAGTAGAAAACCCCCAAACTTATTTATTAAATTGTTTCCTAGCATATAAAAGAGATTATTTAGTGTTATAATTTGCACATGTATTATAGTTTAATGCTATCGAACTAAGCTATGTGATGGCAACCACTCCTGCTAATCTTGTGTTCTTTGTTCTTCAAAACCAACAAAAATCATCTGCTAAACTCAACACTGAATTGTTAAGTCCAAGTCTTTTGTTGTTGTTCAGATTGGTACAATTGTCCTTATTTAAGAAGCACATCAAGATAGAGAGTTGAAATGGTATATATGATGTGTTCCAATGTGAAAGAGAGCTCTTGTTTTTTTAAGAAGACCGTTAAATGATTTAAGAAATTGCTAATTTAAAAAATAGCAAATAATATGTTATACTGGCACTGTCACCTTTGAAAATTTTAGGAGTTTAATGTAATTTAACAGCTGGCCATTAAATGTGATTGCAATGTGTTGTAAATCTTACGTTGTGCAGCTGATAAACAGAAAAAATGGATAATCCGAAGTACGTGCAGCCAGAGCATTCCACCTTCTGCATAATCACATATGGAAAACTAAGAAGCCTAGACTTTTAAAGTGTCTGAGACAGGATAACTTTTGAAGAAGCAAAGGCAGCAGGCAAAGTTTGTAAATGCAACTGTCTAATTCACATATGTTTATACATATATACGCATATATGTATTTATAAACTGTATGAAATGTATGCAGACCTGATACAGAAGTAACAAATGGGAAAAGTGCTGTACACTTGCCTTCTTAAAAACTGCCTGGCTTGTACCTAGACTTACAGTTGTGTTTGCAAAGTTCAGCATTTCACTAGTTCATGCTGACAGGAAAATTTGGCATGATTTCCTTCTTTGTAACTGAGACCCTTTCACTGATGTGCTTGACACAGATACAGTCCTGACAAGTCCCGTAAAGGGATTCAGATCCCTCCCTATCATCTTCATCCCTTCTATTTTGTCCAGGTGCACACTCTACAACTGTCAGAACAAAGTGGTAGGGGTTTTTGTTTGGTTTTTGTTGTTGTTGTTTTTTGGTTTTGTTGTTGTTTTTTCTTCCCAGGATCCAAGCATTAACATTTCTGGTCAGGAGGCATGTAACAGAAATGTGTTTGCCAAATGATGCTGCCACTTTTCTTGGGTATGGGAAAGCGCTTTGTTGAAATGGGAAAACCAAATGAATAGAGCCCGCTTGTCCCATACACACCTCCTGTCTGCTAGCATCCCCACCCTGGAGATGTGGGCTGTGCTACTGACTCAGGGGAATGGGTTTAGAGGAGGCCTTTGTTGAAATATTGGCAGCACATCACTAGACTTGCTGTTGTTGCAGATGGAGAGCTTTGCCGAACAGATGGATTCTTAGTTTTCTGAGAGAAAGGGAAGGTACTTGATGTACCACGGTGGGAAAGAAGGAGGGTATTCCAGTCATATGGAAAGGCAGGAAAGAAGGCACGTTCTGTGCTTTTTGGTGCACTTGGAGCCTAGCAACATCTTTCTGGCAAACTTGGAAAAGCGTAAGCCCCACGCTCTGTGAGAGGGCAAAGGGACTGTAACAGATGTGGAGGAAGTAATTTGCACAGAAGCAAGGAAAATGAAGGCTGAGTCTAGGAAAAACCTGTGTATAAAACTAAATCTTATGTGCTAGGTATGGCAGAGTGCTCCTGCCTGGGATCAGAGGTGCACTCTATGAAGGCATAGGACTAGTGCCAGAAGAGCATGACTGGAACAGAAGAACTGTTAATATTTTAAGACCTGTGGTATTGTGAAAATGTCTAGAGACAAACATTGCCTGCCACTGTGAAGACAGGAATCCCTATTTTCTGACAGTTTGTTCACCGAATTTGTGGTGGCACAGTTTGTACAGGGGCACCATTCAGATACCATGTTGCCTTTTTAGCTGTGCTCTTCTTCCTCCCCTCTCCATCTTGTTCATAATTCACTTAATTATCTTAATTATTATTTGGGCAGGATCAGTCCTGTGCATCACCCAAGAGCCTGCAATTTTGACTTGAAATAATGTTATCTGATTCAATATTTATTGCTAAAATCTTCATGCAATTGCCTAATGCAGTGCGATAAGGAAACGGCATCAACTGAAAGAAGTGATCGTATTTTGGTGTTCTTTGTTAACTTTTTACAGCTTGACAGTCACCACACACACACACACACACACACCATTCTTGGCACAAATATACTCCATTGTGGTACAATTTAGTATACAATGACAATGGACTTTTGCCTTTATTTTTACCTCCAAGCTTAGTTACACTTTTTCACCACCTTAGAATGCAGATATTAAAGCTATGTAACAATAGTAAGGAGAGCAAAGACATTGGAAATCCAGATTTGCTGAAAAATTAATGTGATAAAGGGCAAAAATGTTATTTCAAAGTGTGATTCACTGCTGAAAGCAGCTATGCAAAATTATCATTTTCTTAAATAATGGCTCTGGCCTTTGTTCATAGTCAGGGTTGTGACTGCAGCAACAGAAATGTCTGAAGTCTTTTTCCTTAAATTTAAAGTGAACTGGATTACATGCCTACTTTTTGCATTAACAGTGCTTCATTTTGCTGAGGTAAAATAAAAAAGGAATCTCATCAGTGAATTTAAGTATGAACGTTTCTCATATTGTTATCTGGATCTCTGCCAAGTTTCAGCCCTATAATAAATTAATTCCTTATGCATAAAAAAATAAGGAAATAAAACCCCAACCCCAGAACTTTTACAAGACAAAAACACTGGACAATTTTTATGGGGAAACAAGTGGCCAAGAATAATTTATTGAAAAAGTAATTATCTAAAGAGAGAGTGGGCCCTTCTCTCTAATTGGTAATGATAACATTTTACAGCCTTGCTAAACACAGTATAGGATCATCACTTTGCTTCACCAACCTGGTTAAAGCAAATATAAATTTAAGAAGCTGCTTCCCACTAGTTTTATTTCTCCTTGCACCTAATACTGCAATTGAGCCCACTTCCCTTTCTCTGTGGCAAAATTTAATCTGGCTGCCACAGGACCTCTGAAATTCATGGAGGTGATGAGCTAGGGTCTGCTTTCTCATTGTATGTCTGGCTTTATTCAATCTCTAGTCACTCTCAGATAATAAATATTTCATATGTTGGACAGGTGAAAAGTTTCGTTTAGCTGCAGATCTGCTTCCAAGGCAACTGGTTCTCATCATTTCAACAGTTTAAATGTGTTGATAACAAAGCTTGCTCTATGGTTTTATGTGTAAAGTATTATCTATCTGCTGCCTCCTGTACCTCCTACAAGCAGATACAAAACCCCCGACAGCATTAACAAGTAATTCTAAACAATTTATAACCCAAATGTCTTTTCTGTTTCTGTCAAGATGGGATGAAAAATGCTATTTTATTTTACAAGCATAGAGTAAATATCTAGAGATATGAAATTGCCCAGGTTAGCTATAAATAGTCTGTATGCAAAAAAATTTATGCAACCACAGTACTTTATGCTTGATAATATGTTTCTCCATTGCTATTGACTTTTTCTTCAATGTCCAGTAATTCTGTTATAAAGTTGAGTTTGTTACCTTTTTTTAGGAGGGGGAGGGCAGGTAGGGTGGCAGGGAAGGGGATGATGCTCCAGGTCTTTCTGTAAGAAAAGTGACCTTCTCTAAGAAAAGCTGCTAGCAAAAAGCTGAAGCAAAATGTCTTCAATTTTATCTGATTTCTGCCTGTTAGTGCTTGTGATGGATCTTCTGGAAAATGTCTGCTGCATCCTTTACACCTTGCAGCGGAATGAGCTCTTCTAAAGCATAACATCGCTCATTCTTCCTCTGTAGATTTCCAAGCATAACGGGCAGGTGCTTTCTGCCTCCTTTCAAGCACTCTCCACATCTAAACTTTCTGACTCATGCTATGCTCCATACCCAACTCCCTACCTCTGTTTGCATACATAGCTGGTGGCTTCAAAAAGCACTTGCCTTTCCTGTCTGCTGAGTCAGTTGTCAAGAAAGGGGAAGTCTATTGGAGCAGCGGTGAAATTTTCGTAAACAGGCTCCAAGTAAAGGAATTTTCTACCATCTCATATCAGGCTCAGGTTTTACTTGTATCTGACCATCTGTGTGGATGTTCCCTTGATGCAGTTACGGCAGAATGGTGGCACTATTTCAGAAGGCACACAGCTGTCTTAGGAAATAAGCTGGAGAATATATCTTGGAGTGTGATTGAGGAGTTTTAGATATTATGATGGAGATCCATTCACAGGTGGCTTATTTAATCTCTCTGTTCTCTCCTGTTATTTACTGTACAGGTGCTTTCTATGATGCTTTACTTGGCAACTAGGAGGATGTTCTAGATAATTCAGAAAGACTGACATCACATGATGCACAACTGCTATATTGAGTTTAAGAGGGAGATAGAAAATGGGTACAGCTTGTCATAGATGTCTTTGTGTCTGGTAGCTGTGTGGCTGATGCCCTGTTAGAAACAATTGAACTATATCTGACCTTGCAGCCCTCTCTCTTCTGTTTCCAGGCATATAGATTTTAGCCAGCAGGTCTCTGGTTAACCCCTCCTCACTGTTGTTTATTTCCTGCTACTCTGCAGACACACCACTGAGCGTTAAGTATGTGAACTCAAAGACTCTCACTCTCTCTCGTACAGTCTTAGTAGCAAACAGCTACTAAGCTGGGCTTTTCCAGGCAGAATTTATACCTAAGAAGCATAGGTTTTAGGAGTATGCCCTTTCTGTCACCCTTTTCAGATTGCATTAAAAGCATCCACTTCAAGAAACTACAACTGTGTTTATTCAAGCTTTGAATTTGGAAGTAGTGTCGGGATCCCTGCCACGGCACGCTTGAACCGTGAAACCCAGGTCAGTTCCATTTTTTTGGTTTTCATGTATTGGCACAGTGCTGCAGCTGTTTGGGCTTCTAGGTCTCTATGGAAGCAATACTTCTTTTAACATGCAGAAAAAATCTTATTTGATTTTATAACCTTACCTGTTGTTTTGGGGTTTTTTTTTGTACTGCTAAACCAAAACGTCAGAATAGCGTGTCAGTAAACATAATGTGTTCAAAAAGGATCACGCTGACAGGCTTGAAAATGAAATGCTGTCTTTTAAACAGGCAGGAACAGCTTTGATTTTCCTTCCTGCCCACCAGGCTATCCTTGGACTTGAGGGTACAGCTGTGCTTAATCTGCCTTTTGCTCTGTCACGGTGACTGCTGGCTATTGCACTATATAATGCTGTCTTGGGCTATGGAATATAACGAGTTTCAGTCACTCTCCACTGAGGTTCACTTTGTGACTCCAAAGGCTACTGACTCAATAGCCCATTAGTTTTGTCAGTGAATCAACCCCTTCTTTCTCATCAAGTCTTCTATGGTGTTAGGGATTTTGTGGGTTTGTCATATTGCTGGAAAGGTGCTGGATTGGCTCTTGCATTGAATGCAACTGAGGGGTGTTTGCATGAGGCACTTTCTGAGAAGGCTCTTTTTTTAATAATTCTGCTCTAGATCTCAGACTCCAGATTTCACCCCAACGGAGTTTGCATTTCTGAACTTTCATTTGCATAGTGTTTCACTGCAAGGTAGAGTTGCACAGGAACAATCAACAGTAACAGGATTTGGTACCTGCAATATTTGTTCTTCCCAAATTTGGACAACTACCCAGAATTGGACAACTCTGTTTGAAGGCACAAGACTGTTTGTCTGCTTATCGGGAAAACATCTGGAGGCAGCAGTGTTCTGTGTAAGGAAATGCTTTGGTATTTGACTATAGTGTGGTTCTGGCTTCCTTTTAATTCCTGTGCTCTGATCCCCAGTGGTTGTATGCTTTGATGTTGACAGAGTGCTCTTGGAATAAGTGCTCCTTTCAGTGAAAGTCATTTTGCTGCCATTTTTTTAATGTTTCATTCTATGAGAAAAGGATAATCTGGAATGCACCTAAACATGGGCTTTATATCACCATGAAACCTGCAGTTAGAGCCATTGTCCCATTCGTGTGTCAAAAAAGGAGTCTGGAGAGCAAATGCCATGTCCAGCCCCAAGCCTTCTCCAGCTCTTCTGTGGTACATTGTGTTACTCTGATCCTAAGCATGTTTTCCTTCTTGACAACTTTTTTTTCTTCGTTCATTTGTTCCTTGTCTAATTATTTTAGGTCAAGTCTGCAAGAGCTGAACAGAGTACAGTAAAAGCAAAGCTCTGTGATTTTCCTATGGCAGGAAAATTTCTATGAAAAGATAAATATCTTTTTTGGCATTATATTTATCAAAGACAATGGGGAGATAAGTTTTGAGTGTCTGAAAATGTTGTAACTGCACCGTTAATGTTTAATTACTGTTGGCAGCCAAGAAGTGCTTTTCTGGATTAACCAGACACTATGCTTCTAGAATGTGCATAGGTGGCTGAAAGTGATAAAGCTAGTGAAACCACACCTCTGGGAACATGTAATGGGATCTTTCCTGTGATATGTAAATTATGCTGCCAAGTTACTGTATAAACAATTCATGGGAAAAGTAGTAAAATGTAGTTAAATAACTGGATCACATATCAAAGGTGAAATCTGTTACTGAAAATGGAAAAATGTGTTAAAAGAGTGGGTTTGCTTTTAAAAATAAATAAATAATTAGCAAAAAAAATCTTTGCCCAAAGCATGTAGTTGCACTAATGAGTAAATAGCAGATGATTTATCACAATTGTTGCAGTTCAAAGTAAACAAGCACTTAGGAAACCAGGTGCATAGAGTTTGTTAAAACCAAGACTTTTTCTAGTACAAAAAATCTAGCCAGTTATGCTACTCTTCT
>VXBA01002603.1:157963-261181 GCA_013399895.1 Serilophus lunatus | reverse complement strand
TTTTTTTTTTTTTTGTAACTGAGAAGAAAATATTACTTCACAAATGTTAATTTGGTTACTTTCCAGGCAGAAGACATGCACTGCTTACTTTTCAATGATAAAACCAATCCTGGTACTTGTATTCCGAGTGTGAGCAATGATCGCAGGCAGCCCAACAAAACATATTTCAGGGTCACATACAGCCATAGATCAATAAGTATGAGCAAAACTTATCGACATCAGCAAAAGCTGAGTTCATGACTTGGGTTTCTATTTTTTGTATTTTATACTGCATGGGGAAAGGATTCCAGCTAATAGCACTCTTCTAATAAATCAAAGATTACTCTTTCACAAATGGTGCTGAAGCCCTCATTGATTCTATGCCCAACTTTGCTGGTTTTCCACAGAGGCCAGTTCCTGGAGTACTTGTTTTCCCTCAGCCTTTTCCTCTATCTGCTGTTCAATTAGGATCTGATGTGGCTCAGCTGAAGCCCAGTGAGACGACTCTCAGTCCCTCCTCAGTGGGAGCTGCATCATGTGCTGGAGTCCTAAGGGGCCAGCAGCAGAAAATTTAAGAAGGCAGCAGGGAATATTAAAGCATCATAAGGCAAGGGAAATATTTTTGGCTTGTGGCTTTCTTTTGTTTTGCTATGTAATAGGAATGATACTCTAGATAGAGTTGTACAGTCACAATGAACAGATCCCACATTCAACAAATGCATCGAATTCTATGTTTAATCGCCCACAAAAACTGTCAGATGCTCTTCCGCTAGGAACAATATCTCCTAATTAACTGTAATTAAGGTATATTATAACTACAGGATATGAAACTAGATGGATCTGTCTCTTGATATTTCAAATTTGGATTTTTTTTTTCTGTTAAGTCTCTTAATATGCTTCAATTAATGATAACAGAGGCCAAGCCATTCTCAGTGGTGGATCTGCATACATAACTCTTGGTACCACTGAGATGAGATGGAGCATGAATCTTTCCACCATTAATCTTCCCTTAGAAACATGAATTAACTTCAAGTAAAATGAACTTACTGGCCCAAATGTTGATTACTAGGAAGCTAAGGGTCAAAGCTTGATTGCCTTGTCCTAGAAAGTGCAAGAAACTGTGCCAGACAAAACAGAAAAGTCTGGTACCTTGTTTGCAGATTTTTCAGATCAGCAGCCATTCATTGCTGTTATGACATCTCTTTTCATTCACTGAGAAATCATGCAAAGCTGTTTTGTTCATGCACTATTTAAAGAAGCAAATTTTGAACTTTAGTGCCCCACAAAGGTGTTTGATTATGATCTAGGAAATTAGTGCTTCTCTTTCCGAGCTGTAGCAGACATCAAGTCTTCACCAACTGATAAGCATTTAGAGAGCTAATCAGTAGTAAACCTTACATATAGTCTTTGTACAGATAGCTTAATAATTAAGACTTTTTAACTATTCTTGAATGACAGAAAATTGCTAACTTTAAAGAAAGCATTTCCTAGCTCAGGCATTTCCGGGCATGTAATTAAACTAAATATGCTGTTACATTGCCCTTAGCTACAGTTTTTCTGAAAAAGATTAACATTGGATTTCTACACAGGCTGAAGTCTTGTTTGTACTCTGAAATATAGAGTAACACAACAGTGCGCTGCATCTCCATCTGGTGACTCCTCCCAGACTTAGTGATGCTTCACTGTGTGCCAGTGATGCACTTGGCAGTGTCACCAACCCATGGGACTCGGGGAGGAGTTTACTGTTTCATAGATGAGCATAGATGAAACTGAGTTTCTGCAGTGTTTAGTATATTTGTTTGCATGTATATATATATAATTTAGTATATTTAGTATATAGATATTTGCCTGAAATAATATATTAGGTGTCATAAAGCATATGCAATCAGGAAGTCTTATATAAACAAGAAAAAAAATGAAAAGATGAGAAGTCTTTTTCCCACGCTATGCCACTGAGCAGCTCTACAATGATCAGGACTTAAGTGATCTATTATATCTGTGATTGCACAATATAATCATGTTCCTGGAATTATTATTTCTTTCTGTCATTTATTTTTAGCTATCTTGGTTCTCTGTAACTTCTTAAAAAAATATTTCATAGATTTATTTGAATTGTGTTCCCAAGCCCAGTTGTAAATCAGGGAGAAATGGTGTGATTACAAACTTTTACTTTCCTTTAAAGGTGCCAGTAAACATTTTTTTTAAAGTCTCATATTTTGTTTGCATCTTATCCACCCATACTCACTTGATCACATGCAGAAAATATTTTTATACACTGGTGCAGTGCATGACTAAGAATGGAACTGTAGATAGAACAAGATGATCTGTAATTTACACCTGACAGAGTGTGAATTGCATTGCAAGGGCTTTTAAAGGAAACTCGCTATTTTCTCCACATTCAGATAGAGAGCAATTCCATAGGAAGTTTTAATAGTTGATTTCTTTTGTTTATTCAACTCTGCTTTTTTTTTGATTTTTACAGGGGCAAAAAACATTTCTCAACCTGATGCAATCCTGTTATCTGCAGACTCAGGTCATGGTTCTATGATGCTGGACATACCCTGCAAACAGAGAACAGCCTGACTAGGCAAGATTAATAAATTCTGGGATAAAAAAAAGGATAATCACACCGTTTCATGTCAGGGGTGGGATCAAGGCATAGACAGTTTAAATTACTTTCCAAAGGTGTGTTGTAGAGGTATATGAGGAACAGGAATCTCTTGGATCCCTGTCCATTTTCTTTTTCATTTTTGGAGAACTGAAGACCCCTTATGTGTTTTGACTGAATTGCAGCTTTGGATAGTTTGGAAGACACTGGGGACAGAATGGCTCTGTTAGTCTTTCCTACTGAAGGAAATATTAGTAGGCAATTAAAAGAATAATAAATTGGATCCGTTCAAAATGCTCCACTTGCTGTTGCTCTGAGCTTCAGGCAAGAAGGTACATAGAGGTTGTTTAACCTGACCACTTATATATCGGGGGCTGCTAGTGTCACTCAGGCGCTCCTAAATTAAGCAATATATTTTAGACAGAGATATAGCAGTCTCACAAAGCGTTTTCTATTCAGGCTGTAAATTCGGACGACAAGGCTTTGTCCTCTACATGTATCTGCATTGCACTTACTGTAGTATCACCTGGATAAACAAGGGCAGTTCATACTCCTGTCAGTTTAATCTCTTGCATCATCACCATTATTTTGATTAATTTGATACCTCAGAGGTTTAAAGAGCAAAGAAATCATTAGCAACATGAGCAGAGAGGGTGCCAAGGAAGCATGGACACTGACCCTGGCACCTCGTTCTCTCTCCTGTGTGCCAGAAGAACTCTATAGGAGTGCTGCTATAAGAAGGGTATTGAGGCAAGACATTAAGCTACATCAGGGAAACTGAGGCAAGGCCTGCACCCCAGAGTCCTCTACATGGGCTATGTCCTCTGCATATTCAAGGGGTGAAGTCAAGACTGAGTCCAAGAGAGCATGGTACATAAATTTTCTGGATGACAGTATAAAAAAACAAGTCAAAAGCCATCAGATACCATATTCATAGCTACGGGCCAAATGCTTTATTCATAATGTTGCAGTGAAAGTATTAACATTGCATTTGTTTAAAAAGTAACTAGAAGGCCATTCATGACCCTTATAATACACATGTGAAGCAGTGCTCTGCTGGTTTACACTGGTTATGTTCTGCTTTATATTTTCCAGAGGGTCAATTTTTAAGGATTTGTACTGCTATTTATGAATATAAGTAACTAATTTACCAAAGTTTCACACAGTGACTTCATGGCTTCTGCCTCACAGTTAAAGGTTCTGCAAATCTTTTGGTCTTGTCGTTGACTTTGGGTTGTTTCTTATTGTATCTTGAAGGCTAGAAATACTGTATTACAGTAAATACATTATTCTTGTTATTGCCCTTGTTATTAGAAAATATTGATATAGTGCAGTAAATTGACATTGTACTTTGCCAACATAGATAAAGGCAAATTCTCTGTCCTGAAGAATTCAAATAAGAAAAGACAAACAAATATACGACACTTTGGAAAATAGTGAATTAGAGAATTATTAGCTACGTGAAAGGGGTGGAGGGCCTGCATGAGGAGAGAGAAGGATGCTATGATCATCGGTATTCCTGGTTTTACACCACAAGTAGCATCTTAAAAGCCTCAAAAGGTATGAAAGCCTGGTGCAAAAAGTGCAATGCAGAAACCTGGCAAGGGGGCGGCCTTGCCTCTGGGTCTCAGAGCATTGCTGGCTCTGAGTGTTGCTGACATCCCTGCCTGGGGGCCTCCTGGCTAAAGCCAGCATCAGTTCAATTACAGCACAAAGAACGATGGGTTTCTAGTAGGTTTTAGACCTGCCTCAGGGAGAATCCACATGATTTTCTGCCGTGAAGAATTATAACTGAAACTGAAGAAATTCACATATGAGAAGGTCTTTCAGGGAAAAGGGGAGTAGAAGGATTGTTGTCTGGGTAAATGTGCAGCACCTCCCACCACCTGGAGGGAGGAAGGGCTTTTAGCATCTTTGTATTCATCATGATCTGCAGCTCAAGCTTCCTTAATCCTGACACCCTGATAGTTACAAGGAGAAGCTGGTTACAAGGGAGAGGCATTGAAATAATTTTTGTTGCCTCCTCACAGCTGATGCACAGTAGCTGCTATTCTCCTGATCTGACCTAATTCTGGGGTTGCTTCTCCCTCAGCGCCCACAGCGTATGTGATAGTCCTAAGTTTATGTCACTTGCCAGTGATTCCATAAACAACTGTTCAGGAAACAGGCAAAATTCCTGGCTCTGCTTATCAACTTAATTCAACCTCTGCTAAAAGCTAACAGGTATGAGGGAGCACAAAGACCTTGGAAGCCCTGCATCATGTGCAAGATGGAAAATATTCCTTGTTCCCCTCATTTATCTACAGCAAAAAACCTGGGAGAAGAGAAAGGACAGAAGGAAACTCCCTGTAGCTGCCCTCACTTCCTGTTCAAAAAAAGAAGCTGATCCCAAGCATAGTATGAATGATTAAGAAAGCCATTAGCAGCCTTGGCAAGGTTGATGGGCAGAAACTGAGGACTGTAGTAGCCTAGAGGTGTGTGTGGTTTACACAGACCTTTAAAATGGGAGTTGCAAGGAGCCAGGAAGTTACCTGTCTGGTAAAGAAATGGCACTGAGGAGATGGGATTCATTTGGAAGTAGAAAGTAAAGGTCCAGGATGAATTCTGTCTCCAGAGAAAAGGCAGATATAGAGCATCACAGTTGCAGGAAATGTGTTAGAGTGGGCAGTTCCCGTTGTCAAACATTAGTAGTCATATGTTGACATAATCACTGGGGAATCGCAGAAAGAAAAATCAGAAAGCAAACCATCTCTCTTTCTAAATATCTGTATGTATCTATATTTGGGACATTCTCATGAGTTGTTGCAAACTGAGTCATGTTTTCTGTTCTGCTACAGTTTACTATGCCAGAGTTATCAGGCAAAGGACAGGAGTGGGAGGCAAGTCCCCCAGGACTGAGTGTCTTGCTGGGATTCATATGACATACAGGTAGCAGAGTGTCAGTTGAGCTCCCAAGGCACAGTCTGCTCAGCCCAGCTCACGTCATCCCATGGGTGTCTGACAAAACAGATGTTCATATCCAAAACTGCAGTGTAGACTTCTAGTCAGAGGAGTGAGGTGTGCACCTCCAAGGTGCGCTTCACTGCCTGGCAAAGTAGATGTCTGAAACTGTCTGGCAGTAGTGTCTGGTTCTCCCCTTTGGCAACGATGGCAGCAGGAAAGCTCAAGCATAGACGCCTGCATTGATAGGAGTTAGGTGAGGTGAATCCCTCCCTTCCCTGATAAAATAGCACAATGTAACAAACAATAATGTGACGAGATACTTGGATGAGAGAATAGCCCATAGCAAATGAAGGAAAGAAATGTGCCTCCCTTGTAAGAGGAAGTGTGGGGTCAGTGGATGGAAACAAAATAGTACAAAGAAAATCAATAAATAATATTATGAGGTAAATGGAGAAGAGGAATGGAAGAATTGAAAGATAAATGAGCACAGGGAGCACACTAGAAATTTAGAGCTGTAGCTGGAGAAAATACCCTGAGTGTGATATGCTAAAAGGAGTGGCAGCTATCAGAGTGAGGACAAATGTAAGTTGTTAGAAGAGATAGTGAGATTTTCTCCTAAGCAAAATATAGCACCAGAAACCTTGAATTAAAACAAACAAACCAAGCCCAAGTCTCTTTTTATCCAGAGATTCACTTAACAGCTGTCACTAAGAGAATACTTGATAGTATTGCATAAAATTTTGATCAGTATGACTTTAGATTGCTTCAGTATTCTACAAAAAGGTGTTCTGCAGATCACCTAGGCACTCAACCAAGGACACTTAGATGTCACCTTTTGCCATAATTTGACCCAATGATAAAAGAGTATTTTAAAAATATGAAAATAGTTTGATTGACAGGTTTGGGTTTTTTTCCCCCATGAATCTCTGCCCGAAAAGACAGGCTGCATTAACTCTAGGAGTTCAATTATACAGACTTTGAAGGAGAAAAAAATTATAATGAATGCATTTTAGAAACTTCTAAAAAGTTAATTAAAATAGACTTTCCATACATTATGTTACCATGTGAAACTCAAGTGTGTCATGGTCTTCCGGGATTAGTAGAAAGTAGTCTTTGTTCATTTGGAAATTCAATATTGAGGCATCTCTGCCTCTGATGGTCTGTATGATACTGTCACTGGGGCTCTGCCTGAGACAAGGCTTACTTGTCGAGCTGTTCATTTTTTCAGGATGTGACATGGGTGTGATTTCACTTTAGGTTATCCAGGAAGCTAACATGCTTTTTCTGGAAGTGTGTCCCAGCTTGCTTTGGTCTGGATTTTGTTTGGATGGTTGGTTGGTTGGTTTTATGGGGTTTTTTTTCCTTTGACTTTGTTTTTCTTTAAAAAATTCTCACCTGAACAACCTTTTGTATTTCAGCTACTTGATGTAGGTCTAGTAAACATGAAGCAAGGACATTGTATGGCACAGTGAGAAAAGATATTTGATAGGTACGGTGCACTTATATAGATATTCTCTCAAGTCCAGAAAGAAAAGAAATAGCATGTGTAGCCCATATATAATGACTGGCCCAGGTACTTTGTGGTATCAAGGAGGCATTCCAGTACCTTTCTTTTCAGTATTCAGCCTTTCAGTGAAGTTCCTGAAGTGTGTTTGCTCAAAACCTGCCTCAGGTACTTCCTGCTTTATCTGAAATACAGTGGTGTGGTATGTCATGTTTCTGAAGTGGTCACTGGCTTTTAGCAGAAAAATAGTGTGATAAAAGGCTTTCTATTAAAATACTGCTACAAATAACTAAAAAATTCCCAAATTATTTTTGTTGTTGTTGTTAAATATAAATTAAATTAAAATACAGGTATTTAAAAAAGGATTATCCTAATTTAGTCAATAAGTCACTGCTTTTTTAAATGGAAAGTGAATCATAATTGCAAGCCCTCTTGGCAGGGTAAGAAATGGAGATGCAATCGTCAACTCACAACAGTGTTTTGTGTTCAAGGAATAATCAGACCTCTTTTTATCAAGGCTGTGCTGCATTGCTAGCCAGCAACATGGCTGGTTGTTTTTTTTTGTTCCAGATGATTTTGGAACTGCATATGCTTTTTCAGTAAGTAAGCTGGACTTCTATAATGCTTTGCTTAATGTTCCTTCAGATTCTGTTATTTATAGACATCAGCATATTCAGATTGCAGCTGCTAAAATAAAAAAAAAAAAAAAGAAAAGGTGTATTTGTAACCTTTTGGACTTTGCTCTGAGATGCCAGTGAAGTTCAGGATTTACAGTGAAATAATACTGAGTGACCTTTCAAGGAGCTACACCTGTTTATCTTGGAGACCTTTGTTTATTTTTCTTTCTCTGTTGAAATCTTTCAATGTTCTGCTTTCCAAGGGAAGTCTGGCCTTTGTGTGTGCCATGTGTTATCTCCAAGAAATGCTGGGACAGAGGATTTAAGTAATGCAACATCTCAAATGACCAGTTCATCCATAAAATGCATTCTGTACAAATTTGCTTTGTTGAGTATTAAATATGTTGTTATTTTTCTCTAAGTTGTCTTAGTCCTATCATTATGGCCATGATTTACTCAGTAACTGTTTTACAGTGAAAATTGGTGGAAAGGGTCCTTTGCAACTATACAAAAACCTACATATTCGGTGTACACACAGTGAAAAGTGAAAGCTCTTAATGTGACAGCACATATTTTTTGAGTTTATGACAACGTAGTTTTTTAGTGGCATAATAGAGAATGAACAAAGGTGTTATAAGTCATTCATAAGATAAAAAATCTGAAAGATTATGTGAGTGAGCACATATAGACTCTGAGGGAGCTTATCTTCACTAGGTTGTGCCTAATGAGGCTGCTTTCTTTAGGAAAGTGTCAGTTTCTGCAGAATCAGGCTTTGTTTTCAGTGTAAGAGGGAGACATGACAGACAAATCCACATAAACAGGGTGACTCTGGAAATGCTAGAAAGGAACTGGCCTCTCCAGTAGAGCTGCAAGGAGGTGAAACATACAGTAGATGCCTAAGTTAGGGTCCCATCCAAGAAAATAAGGCTTTTTTTGTCAAAAATGCTCTGGTACCACAGGTATTTTTAAAATGTGGTTAGTAAATGTCTTTTTGCAATTTGTAGCAAGAAATGTGTGTATTTCTTCAATTCTTTTCGAATTTCAGAATTTAGATGAGGTTTTCTAGGTGTTAACCATACAAAAAATATAAGACAATGCCTCCTCTTATAACACTGCAATATTATTAATAAAAGCCACCTTCAGAATTACGTTGGAGGTGCTCTTTTTTTTTCCTGTGCCCCAGATAGGATGGCTATGGCCCAAAGTGTTATCTTCTTTGTTGCTACTCCCATCTTTCTTCTTCATCATCAGATGATCAGGAAGAAATGTATAGTGACTTACAGCATATCCTTGTCTAGCTTTTCCTTCTGTATCTCCCTTCTTCACTCAAAGTCCTGTACTCAGATAGAGAAACAAAAACACTGGGAAGAACAACTACAAAATGCTTGGTACAGGTTAGAGGACAGCTGGGGCTAGCCTAATAAATGACCTGTACTTTGGTAGGTCAGGTGAAGTGTGACCAACCTAATGACCACTGTCCTATGAATCACAGTGAACAGTAACAAACACTTTGAAATTGCCATTCTTTTAAGAACTGGGAAACTTGCCTAGTTGTAACAGTTCACAGGATTCCACATTGCTGCTTCCCATCTGTGTTGTCTCAGGGGCTGGCAGCAATAGCATTTAGTGTCTTTGCAACTTGCAGTCCCAGGTTTCAAAAGATTGATGCCATCAGTCTTTTCCTTGAAGGATTTAGTGATCACAGAAATTAGACAAAGAGATGAAATGACTGAAGGTCACCCAGCAGATTAGTGTCAGAGTTGGGCAGAGAACCTCTCCTTGCATCCCTGAGCTGGCCACTGACCTAGGCACTACACAGAGCCTCATTACAGGGGTGCATTTCATCAGCCTCGCTCCATGTTGTAACTCATTGTCTGTGGTGTTACAGATATCTAAAGAGTAGGATTTTAACTTCACAATCTGCTGTGTTATTGAATTAGTTTTATGTTGTGTTAATTTCTTTGTCTCATGGCATTCATTGCTTGTGATAATTGATGCACGATATATAACCAACTTCTGTATTCATTTAGGTAACTGCATTTAATTGCCTGGTATAAAATATGTGCACTAAGTACAATCTGCTATGACTGCTATGACTGAGAAGTGCTCATTGATATGAACCTGAGGATGCTTTATCTTCCTGACAACCTGTCTGAGGAAAGTCTTACTGTATCATCCACTGTTCAAGGAAAGCTACTTGCATTGTGTCCACAAAAAGAGAGACCACCAAAAAAGTGTAACATGCAATTGCTTTACAAAGCGTTTGGCATTAAAATTTTGTTAATCAGAAGTTCTCAAATAAGGAAGTTTGTATTAACTCCCTGCCTCTCTCAAGCCTCGAGGAGTTATGAGGTCCAGGACATTTTACACATTTTCTCCTATGAATCAGGATTATGGCTTTATTTGCTTCTGAAGTTACTCCCCTGGAGTAGAGCTACTCCTGTGCATTAGTGTTTATTAATACAGGTTTCTTTTACTTGTATCTTCAGGTCATTAATGCCCAGAAGAGTATTAATGAATTGTAAGTCAGGAATACTTTCTAAAGGTATGATGTCAGAGACACAGTGTTAATTAATCTCTGCTCAAGTTACACAAGATCCCTGCATAAGTTTACACTTTCTTGCCTGTTTAACCAGTGGCACAGCAATCCCATTTACTATTAAGAAAGCAAGAATCTTTGCTAGTAGAAGCATTTTTTATCAAACTTAGCACTTTGTTTTTAATATGGCCTAGTCAGTGGGTTTGGTTTTTTTTCTTGGCTTATTTTGTTTTCAGTGTCATGAAGGGTGTAATAGTGCAGGGTCTGAGCTACACAAAGAAATGCTGAAATTTGCCCAAAGCTGATTTTATTTTAAGTATTAATGTAGTCTTCTCTATCCAAATTTTCGAAAGTTTTTGAACAAAAGCTAATGGTTTAGTCTAAATTAGGTGTGAAATGCCTCTGAGATTATCTCAACCATATTATTTTGCTTTGTGTTAATATAATCACTGAGTTGTCACTAGAAGGGATGTTTACAATTAGTATTTTTCTTTTTAAAAGAGCTAGTTTCTACAGTCTGTGTCCTTCAGGATGGAGCATTAGTTCTGCCTACAGCTTACTTCAAATTATTCAGTGTTCATAAGTTCATTTATGCTTGTTATTCAGCTCTCTTCCACTGACAAAATAGCCTGCAGCAGTTCTTGGTTAGATAGAACTAGTTTCATTTTACATTCCTCACGTGCTTTTTTGTGGGTTTTCCCCTGGTTCAGCCTGCACTGAATCCAGGTCCTGCTGATAAAACATGAGACTTGATAATGAGAGAGAAAGCAAAGCTGCCCCGAGCCTTGTGTGGGCTGCAAGAGTGTGTCTTGAGCAAGGATTTCCATGGCATGTTGGGCATCTGGTGGTACAGTACAACGTGAGTTTCACAGATTAATCCACTGATTTTGCGTTCTTTCATATTCATAGTGTTATGTTCTTTTTCCTCTGCAAGGACTTCAGCAAGTGCTTGCGGCTAATTCATGAGTGTATACCAAAATTTGAAATATGTGGACAACCTGTCAGAAGGTGAACACCAGAAAGTCACCTATTAATTCCCAGCAAGCAAGGTGCATTTGTCTAGCCCAGTGTCTGATCCTTTATGCAACAGCTCTGCATTTCTGTCAGAGCTGGTACAACTGCAGCGTGGGTTTGGGCAGAAGACATTGTAGCATTTGGCAGCAGATCTGGTCACCTGGTGCACTCTTCACCAAGCAGTAAAACAAGGGAATGGGAGGGTGGCAGAGAGAGAGTACAATGCCCATTATCTACCTCTTGTCATAGTAACTCATGCCTACCTGAAACGCCTTTGGCCCAAAACCATGGGGCAGTACCTCCTTCCTCCTCATTAGTTACAGTGATGCATTGTGGCAGCAGTAACTATCACACAGTAAGGTATGAAGAGGCATTTCATCACTGTTGGCTTTTAAATGCACCTTTCTTCATCAAAGCAACAAGACTTCTGGTCAGGGAAAAGGGTGAACCACTCTCATCTGAGCTATTCAGCGTATGTTTGTAAATTGGGATTGATTTGGAAATGGTTCACAAAGAGCAAGGAGGAGAAATAACTTATAGACAAAGAATAATTCAGCCAGCCCTAACCTTGAAATAGATGTTTGTGGTCAGAAGTCTATAGCCTCAGTGAAAAGAGCTAAGGAGAAGTTTAAGGAGCTGAAAAGGAGACACCTAGTTTTTAAAAACTGGACATAAATCTTGTGTTCCATGCCTTACGTTAGTCACATTCCCTGTGGAGGACTTTCATTCAATGTTTGTTTGCTGTTTATAGATGTTGTTTAAAAGCTAATTTTATCATAAAAATATTTTACGCTATGCATAATGAATAGTGGAGATCAAATAGGAATTGGAATTGCAAATTCAAATATTAAGGGTTGATAAATATTGACTTTTAAATAGACCCACTGTAGATTTGAACAAAATGCTTTTTAGCCTAGTATACTGGTTGTTTGTAAATTCCAACATGCTAAAAATATAGAACAGTGCCTGATCCCTACTCTTTCTTCACTTATACAGCTATTAATACAGTCATGTTCCAATTAAGTGATCTGTACTTTATCATGAAACTATAATATAAAGCTTTCTGGCTCCTACTTTTTGCACATCACATGAAAAAAAGAAAAGTGTGGGAGGTACTAAGTTAAAATATAGTGTAATTATATTAATTGTATCTTTTGTAAAGATGGATCCTTAGACTTTGCATGTTGGAAACCTCTTAATTAAGGTTTTTTAAGTACTTTTTTAAAGTCAGCACAGCTATTTTAGGGCTGAACAAGTCACCAAGGTACACCTGCACAGCATTAATGACCTTCCTGAACACTTTTAAGCTTCTGGTCAGTTTTTGGCCCCTGATACTAAACACCATAGGTCAGACCCCTTAGGCTACTGGACAGCCAAACTAATAATGTGGCCCTCCTTCTCCCATAGTCACATGTAACTAATGCACAAATAATAAGATGGGCATATGTATGGGATCATCCTTAGTCCAGCATTTTCACCCTATTCTGTAAGTGCTGGGAGCTCACAGACTTTAGTCACTCCTCTTACCAATAACTCATTCAGCCTCCTTTCTGGCCAACACTGATGTGGTGAGCTTCACAAACAACAGTAGCAGCAGCAAGAAGTTGTCCTTGTGTAAAATTGATAGTCTGACAGATTCCTGAGGAGAGCAATGTGGTTTGGCTAGAAACAGATACTCCCCTTTTGCTTTGAGCTGACTAACCTTTGTGAACCAAAGATACAGTGTTAGTTAAAGGGCAGACATCATCCTCGTCTTTGTTAGGTATTCTTTTCCACATCGCTGCAGGCTCCATTCTGTAAGTCATCACATAGTACTTTTCATCTCAGAACAGACCATTATTTCCTCAAAACTTGCAACATCAGTTGTTAATAGTTTAAAAAAAATAAATCATACTCCTCCCATTATATGTTCTTTCAGCTGACGCCTTAATGCTGAGGAGACTGTGTAGCTACTGATAAGACATAATTTGTGAAGAGCTTTTCAATGGTCTGGCAGGTTCCTATGTGGTTCTGTTTGTTCAGCAGGCAAGGATGAGCGTTTGTTGAAACACCTCTACAGTGGCCACTAGATGCATGCAAGGAGGCAGGGGCTGGTGATCCAGAGGGAGTGGACAGGAGCTTCAAGTGGATTCCCAAAGTCGTCTGTTGTTGCATTCTGACTATGGCACCGATAGATGATTTCCATCTTTTCTCTTTCAGAGCCTAATGAGCTGTGTGTGGGCCCGGTCCTTGGTGATATCCCATCTCAAGATGCTGCTAATACAGTAGTTAATTATTCCTAGCTGAAGAAGTCTAACAGGAGCAAAAGGAACTGAGAACAAGCAATGGCTGCTGGTAAATATCTCAGGTCTGCAAAGGTTATAAGAAAATAGCTAGAAAGAGCTGATTTCAGCTGTGACTAGGGAGGAGAGAAGCAAAAATGTGTGATCACATCTTGTGTTTGGTGTTGCAGTATCAGAAATGTACCATCCCCTGGGTATCCAACCCACTCTTTCTTCCCCTTCTGAGGAAAATCCATGCCTGGGTTCAGTCTATTTTGACCATATTCATGGTAATTCTCCTTTTTTTTAGAACAAAACTTGGTTATTTCCCACAGTGAATAATTTTGGTTTGATCATTTTATTTAAGAGATAATGTATTCTTAAATCTTTTACAAACAAAAAATTGCACCTTGTGTAAAACAGGTCTTTCTTTCCTTGAAGTGTGTTTGATTCTCTCAGCTTTCTGACAAGTTGTCACAATTATTTATGTATCATTAAATTATATCAGAGTATTGCAGGGCAATTCATTCAGTTTGGGAAGGGCCTCGGAAGGTCTTTAGTCCAACCTCCTGTTTAAAGCAGGGCCAGTCAAAGGGTCAGACCAGCTGCTCTGGGGCTTTATCAAGTTGAATCTTGAAAGCTGCCAGGGGTGGTGACTGCAAAGCCTGTTCACTACTTGACTGTCCTCATGGTGAAAAAGTTTTCCATATAACCAGCCTGAATCATTCTTATTTTATGTCTGTTGTTTGTTTCCAAAGTCTTTGTGCTTTGTTATACAACACTAAGCACTATTAACAGTGTTCTAAAGGTGAATGATAATTAAGAAACAAAACAAACCCAAAATAAGGAATGGTGATGCTTCATTTTCACTGACTTCTGGTTGAAAATTGTGTTTGACTTTTCTTGTTTATTTTCTTGCAGCAGCTGATGGTTTGGGAAGCATAGCTATAGATACCACACAGCTCAACATGTCAGTCACTGATCCAACGGCTTGGGCTACAGCTATGAATAATCTGGGAATGGTTCCAGTAGGACTAGCAGGACAACAGCTTGTGACAGGTAAGATTTTTCCTTTTTTAAAGAGATCTCTTGCATCATCCATTAATTCTTCGTGTCCATTTAAAAATATATGGGCAGTTTTCTGAGGATATTATATTTTTATGTTCTGCAAACATCACCTATGATTAATATTGTACACTGTATGTTAGTTGCTTCTTACAGTAGGTACATAATCCATATTATATTTTAATCTTCTGGAAAAACTAAAACTCTTCGGAGAAATTGAAAAACTAAACCATCAGTTCTTACTCTGGGTCAAGACTAGGAGGCAGGTCGTGTAAGAGAAACATTTGTTTTTGTTTCTCTGTTCAAGCAAGATGTCTTGAGGTTCTACCGTGAAATATCTTGGTCTGACAGCTCTTGACTGGAGAGGGATTTCAAAATTATGTTAGTTTGGCAAAAAATCATGAAGTCTGTTCAATTCATATGCTTGCTTGATACTAATGAAGTGAAGCTTTCCTGTCAGGTGTGTGCTTATTTACTTTCTGACTGGCTTCATAAATTGAATTTCAAGAGATTGTTCTTGTTTGACTTTGTCATTTCACTTCCCAAGCATAGTTTTGGAGAGTGTTGCAAAGGATCACTTATTCTAACACCCATAAAATACTATTTTGGAACCAGCAATATTTCACAGACAAGCCTAGGCATAGGAACTTTCATTGTCAATAGTAGAGGCCAAATTAGTTGGGATTAATAACATTTCTTTGCTCCTGTGATGTTGAGAAAAATCATTTGTGTATGGGTTGGTGCCCTATAGACACAAGCCACATGCTAGGCATATGACAGATCCCCTCTGGAAGCTGCATTGTCACTTCAGCTTAAGAAGAGCTGTTCAATATCTGTATCAAAGCAGCATCCTGTCACATCTATGCCTGTCCATGTAGACATGGATGCAGTGAGCCAGGTCATGATGTAAATCACTCTGCTTGCCTCACCAGGGATGCATGATGCTTAATTTTGCCCAAATATGCCCCCTCCTGACATTGAGAACTGAGTGGAGCTGTGCCAGTTCACAGCTGACAGTCTGGCTCTGAATTACCTATTTTACAAGCTGCAAGAAAGCTGATTTACAATGATCAGTCTCAAGCAGAGAGTTTAGTTGGTGGAGGCTGTGAACTGATTCATGATCTCTGGCTGTAACTCCATGCTTCTGATTAAAAGAAACAAGCAAAGCCATCCACTCCTTTGGATCCAATTTTCTTCAATGTTTTTATCAATGACCTGGATGCAAGAGCTTAGCCCACACTAAGTTTACTGATGATACTAAATTAGGAAAAGCTGCTGATTCTCTTGAGTGTAGATAGGCATAATGTAAAGATCTGGATAGATTAGAGGGCTGGCCAATCACTAACTGTATGGTGTTTAATCAGGACAAGTGTGAGATTCTGCACCTCAGATCATGTAATCCTGGATGTATGAGTGGTCTAGGGGATAAGAGGCTGGAATGTCCTGCAGAAAAAAAATCTAGTCAGTTTGGTTGATGGGAAGCTCAACAATGCATCCTGGTGGCCAAAAGGGCCAACCTGGGATGCATTAGGCACAGTGTAGCTAACCACTCAGAAGAAGTGTTTATCCCACTTACTCAACACTGGTGCAGCCTCACTTTGAGTGCTCTGTGCAGTAAGAAGGATATAAAAAATGTTAGAGTGTGTTCAAGAAGATGCAACAAAGATGATGTAAGGACTAGAGGGAAAGACATGAGGGACAGCTGTGGATACTAGGTTTGTTCAGCTTAGAGAAGAGGAGACTGAGAAGAGTCCTCATTGCTGTCTTCAACTTCCTTAGGAGGGTGAGTGCAGAGGGTGATATTGATCTCTTCTCTCTGCTGTCCAGTGATAGGATGCAAGGGAACAACTTAAAGCTATGTCAGGGAATGTTCAGATTTCTTATTAGGAAAAAGCGCCTCTCCGTCAGGGTATTCAAGCACTGGAATAAGCTCCTCAGGTCATGGCCTGTTGTTGAAAAAGTGTTTGGACAACTCTCTTTGATGCATGGTTTGACATTTAGTTTGTCCTGTGTGAAATGAGGAGCTGGACTTGATGATCCTTGTTGGTCCCTTACAATGCAGTACCTCTCTACTCTGCATTGGTTTGGCCTCACCTTGATATGAGAAAGACATTAAGCTCCTAGAGAGAGTCCAGAGGAGGGCAAGAAAGATGGTGAAGGGTCTGGAGGGGAAGCCTTATGACGAGTGGCTAAGGTCACTTGATCTGTTCAGCCTAGAGAAGAGGAGACTGAGGGGAGATCTCATTGCAGTTACAACTTCCTCGTGATGGGAAGAGAAGGGGCAGGCACTGATCTCTTCTCTGTGGTGACCAGTGACAAGAATGGCCTGAAGTTGTGTCAAGGGAGGTTTAGGTTGGGTATTGGAAAAAGGTTCATCACCCAGAAGGTGGTTTGGCACTGGAACAGTCTCCCCAGGGAACTGGTCACAGCACCAAGCCTGACTGTTCAAGAAACATTTGGATGATACTCTTGGGCACATGGTGTGATTCTTGGTTCTGTGCAGGGCTAAGGGTTGGACTCAATGATCCTTGTGGGTTGCTTCCAACTCAGCATGTTTTGTGAGTCTGTGATTTTATTATTCTACGTGCCGATGGGGAAATAACCTTTTCTATTTTTTGGTGTGACTTTGCCTGAAGGTGTTATGATCAATTTGAATGTGATTGCCTTCAATCTGAAAATAGCCATGTATCAAAATCAGCTTCTGTTGCTTCCATTTATAAGCATTTTGGTTACATAGCCTGTGGAGGTTTGCCCAGCTGTTTGTCCTGCTCTATTCCAACTCTTCAGTTTCAGTGTAAGTTGTGTCCTCAGATGTGCTATGCAATCCCTACATGGCAGCCTCATCTTAGGTGCAATTCTTTTCTCCAGGATTTTATTTCATTTAAAGCACTCTACTGTAATTTCCATAATTCTATGTGTCATGTATTTTAAACATGTTGTACAAGTCAGTTCATATTTATTCAGCATTTTCAATGTATAAAACCTGCTATAAGTAATAAATATTAATTACTGAAGTGCTGTCTGATTTCTCTACAGGTGCAGAATAATTTTTTTTTTTTTTACTTTTTTTTTCTTTAGTTTAAAACCCCCTTGTATTTTGAAGGTATATAGGTGCTTTGACAGTTCACTGTATTTTCTTCAGATTCATAAGTTCTGGACACATTTTCTTCGTGGCAGATCCATAATGGCAAAACCTCAGTTTGCCATGAAAAAACTAACAGATTTATTTCCTCTAATATATTTACTGTATCTGTGTTCAGTGAGAGTTTCTACCACCATATTGAGCCAAATATCTAGGTAGTCCTCAGCCATTTCTGGTGCTTTTCATCTTTTTGCTGTTAATCCTGGTAACGAACTGAGCTCTGTCAGCAACCACATGTTGCTTTTGCTACTGTCATCTGTTACATTTCTCTGAGATGAAAACGACACACCCATGTACCTGTGCTAGCTATTTGTTCATCTTTTTGGGTTTGTTTCTTTTTTTGTTGTTGTTGTTGATTTTTTTTTTTACAGGCTTATTGGCAGCTAGGAAAGCAGTAAGTAGTTTAGATTAATCTTGGAGAGAGTGTGATCTTTCCTGGATATCTTTACATAACCTGTCATAGTTTAAAATTTGGTGTATGGTATTCATCTGTATCCTGACACGTCTCTTGGTCGTCTGGTGTTTCAGTGTTCAGAGGACTTACTCTTTCATGGACGTTCATTCCACAAACTGACCTGATTTCTATGCAGGCCACTTCTGTTATCTCACATATAGAGTCCATGTGAACTACTATAACTTTTTAAAGGTCTTTGTGTAACATGCTGGGATGCCTGTCTTGTACCAGTTATGCTCCTCAGTATGTAATCTGGGAAGCTCTTTCCTAGCTCACAAGTTTGTTAAAATGGCAGCTAAAGCTTCTGCAACATCTGGCCAATACTGTTCTTCCAGCCTGGGGTGCAGGCTGGCTGGTCTTGGTAACTAATCAATTTTAAGCAGTGCTAATCTTTTAATACCAGTTTAGATGATATCTACACTCTATTTAATTCCTTATCTCCCAGTGCTGTAAAAATTGCCTTTTTGATCTGGGCAAATGTCAGAGCCTTTCATTTGTAAAGATGGATTCTTGTTAATAGTGGTATAATATTTCTTGTGTTTCTGTGTATATTTTGTTTACAACTTACAGGTATTCAGAAACCTTACTTTTTTCTATAATATTTGGCTGCTGCATTACATATGCACTAATGTGTGCATTTATTCATTATATACATTATTCATACACTAAACTGCAGTTTAATAATGCATTAGTTAAAGTGTTAAATGTTGATGTGAAAAAGTTTCAGTTGAAAAATATTTTCAGTCTAAACCTCCCCTTTCAGCAGGTTAGAATTTCTACAAAAATGTGCCTCTTAGGCTTATTGGTTAGTTTTAGGCAAGAATTTAAAAAAAAAATAAAATTGGGAAAAGCTGGAGGAAATCTGTTAAACTGCTTTTCAATTACCCAGTCCTTAAAACTTCTGTTTTATATGCTTTGATACTTTAAGAAAAATAGTCATGTGAGAGTGAAAGGATAATTTGTAGTTTACTTTTTTGAGATCTAAATCCTCTTTTTGCACTTGGCAAGTCTTACTCAAGCATATCTTTCAAGTACATTCAAGTCTGCTATTTTGTTACATTTTAGGACTAGAAGAAATATTCAGTGACCTAAACCAACTAAGAATGTTTTATTTTGCTTTTGCACTGGTATTTTTAAGGCAGTTTTGATATTCCTGAATTTAGTGTTCTTGTGCCATCAGGTCACCTGTTTTCTAAGGAAGATATGCTGCTGAGAAAACTATTTACTTCTCTGGTCCAGCTTGGTTCTCCTTTAATTAAATAGCCAGTGCTCTCAAAGACATGAAGCAATTTTGAGGAGCTTTCCTCCAGAATGACTTAGATAACCTAAACATTTGTGAATCAAAAATGGTATACGTCAAAAAGTTCCCTGGTACAAATAAACATGAAGAGTGGTACACAAGTGGTAATTCATTTAGACTTAAAGCTCATGCCCTAGGATGCATATATGTGCTCTTACCAAGTAAAATAACAAACCACAGCAGCAGACATTCAAGATGAAAGTTACAGATCTGCCTAAATGTGAAAGGTATGTCTGAAAACTGATGCCTTCTGCAGAGTAATTATTAATACACACTCTTCCATGAGTCTGAACAACATGCTTCAGCCTCAAGATACTAAAGTTTTCAGTGGCCCACAGTCTTCTTTTTTTTTTTGCTAAAGTTGTCTTTGACCACTTACACAAAATCCTAGTCAAATCACAGACTAGGAAACATCTTGTTTACCAAAAGACAGAGGAAAGAGCATCATTTTTGTGGCTTCAGGCATGTACTTTTAGATACTGGAGGTTGTGAAATATTAGACACTTACATCAACCTTTCTGTTTTTCCATTTGTCTCAGCTTTCCCCACATGCTTGTCTTTTGACCTGATTTCAGTGGAACATAGAAGCTGTCAGTTCCAATCAGGCCACCTCGCTCAGAATTGTGCTTTTGACAGTATTTGGTATCAGATACTTCATAGGGAGAGATGTACCAGGCAAATCTGTGCTGAAGTGCTTCTCTCTGCAATTGGCTCTCCTCTTGATCATTCATAAATAGAACAAGGTTCCTCAGACTAGAGGTTATATGTACAAATCAAGTCATAACTCAGAAAAACTTCACTTTTGGAAGCAGTGCCTGCAATAGTAAGTAGTGGCAATTCTGAAACCGCGACCCTGAGCTACTTTTGGGTAACAGACGAATTTGTGAAATTTTCATTAGAGATTCCTGTATCCCAAGGCACAAGGTTAAACAGCCCTCCCAAAATTTTATTAGTTGAAGTCCTACGAGTGTTTGGAGAAATAATATTCAGATGTTTTCTTCAGAATGAAGATTGTAACTGAAGACAATCATTGTATTCATATTCCAGTTAGTCTCAAGTGTTTTTCCACGTGATGGGAATATCAGGGGGAGGACTAGCATGATGTCTTTTCCTTCTTCTACTCCATCCAGTCTCTCAAGAGGTCACTGATTCCTACATGAAACAGAAGACCTAGGGATCATTTGAGAAAAATCAGGGAGGGCTGAGACTTAAGAATTCCTTCACCTGTCTCCCTTGGCTATGGAGAAGTCCTTTAAGTTTCAGAGTCTTTTTTTCTGGCATGCTTTATTAATTATTGTTGACTGCAAGTCATTGTTATGCTGATGAAGTTATAAACATATCCACTGTGTTTTGGTTGTGTACTATTTTTGTAGTGTTAATGAAGAAAAATCAAATAAAGAAGGAAATCAAGGCATATTTGATTACATTCAGCAGCTCCCGAAAATAAAACTCTGCACTAAGCAGTGCTGAAGACTTTAAGAAGTCAGCTGGCCAGAAGACTCTGCCAACAACTCTGCCAAGACTCATGTGTATACCTCTTTTTCTGTGGCCTTTCCATTACTGGAGGTTGGAGCCACTGGTAGCCATCTGGCAGTCTCATTTTGTTCTACTCATGCTATCCCATTACCTGTTAAAGCTTACTTTTTCTACACTTCATTAATTGCTTAGCCACTGAACTAATGTGCCAATGAGTACCTAACTCGAATCATCCAAGACATGCCTAACAAAACACAGCTTCCTTTTCTGTAACTAATATTTAACTCCTGCTAATTAAATACAGGGCCTATCCACAAAAGTTTTAAAGTGAGCTCACTTGTATTATGGTCTTAAGATAGTCACTGTTTTTAGGAAAAAAAGTGCTTGAGTGTCTATAATTTTTGACCACATTTTAGCACGTTCCAGATGTAAACTTTGGTGCACACAAGCACCTGGCAAAGACACTCCACGCATTCTAGTTCCCCTGCCCTTGTAAGCTGCAGACTATAAGCAGCCCCTGAAGAGTTCAGCAGCTCCATGGCAGAGTAGTGTACATCATCTTTACCTTTGTTCTGAACACTGCAGTGGCTTGACATCTGGCAATAAAAGAAGATATCAAAAGTCTTAATAAAATCCACAGTTTGTTTTTTTTTGCAGCCCCCTAATGATTACAAGGTATCTTTAAAAGGCATCTTTTCAGCTATTATGGCTTCACAACCTGTTTTATGCATTGTGTTTTGTTAACAAGTCAGCCTGTAAAGTAAGAGAAATGTAATAAGGTATGCTCTGAAAAAAAAATATAATTTTCCTAATTTTATTGTAGTTCCTTGCTACTTTATCATCTTCACTATAGAAACATTTCATTTTGGTCAAGAGGAAAATACTATTTAAATTATCTGAACAACCAATCAAAAGAACTACAATTATATGAAACATACTCTAAAGGATTAGTGTCAAATTTTCAAACTACGTATTTTTATTATCAAGACACAGGACAGCAACAAGGGTGAAAGAGAATAGGTACTATGGGAATCCCAATAAGCAGAGCCACTCAGAACATCTCTGAAGTCTTATATACTAGTGTAACGAGTAGGTTTTTTTCACTGACCTGAAAAGCTCCTGCAGAGTTAATCACACTTTCTATCATGTGAGTGTTACTCAAGGATACTTCTCATCAGGGGACGTTAAAGTGCTAGGAACAAACACAGTCAGTCTACAATAGAAAAAAGAGAGATTTGATGGCCATAGGAAATGTGGCAGAAACTCTTGAGTGCCTTTGACACGCTGTTAGGGGTAAGTGTGCCTCTTAGGTCATTCAAGTGCCTCCTCTATATTAGACCTTAATTGAGGCCAGGTATGAAGATAATGATTAAAATCTGCTCAGCGCTTAAAGATAAATGCTACTTTTTAAGATGCTATGAAGGGCTGAATGAACCAAATAAGCAAGACACAAAGGTGAGTAGGGCCACAGGAAAGGAACTGCTAAGTGAAAGGGTTGTGTTGTGTTTGGAGTGAAGGGATTTTCAGGAATATAGCATGTCTCTTTCTGCTATTAAATTTTGTCCAGGCAAGTTAACAGTTTAGGAAAACCGACTGATTACTATTTGGCATCTGCATAATGGTCTCAAAATACTCTAATATATTTATGATGGAAGCCATATTGTTTGCGTGTTTGGGCTTTTTATTTTGTAGGAGGGTTTGGTTTTGGTTTTGGTTTTGGTTTTTTTGTTGGGTTTTTGTTTGTTTTTTGTATGATTTTTTTTTGTTTGTTTGAGGGTTTTTTTGGTTGGTTGTTGTTGTTGGTTGGTTAGTTTTGGTTTGGTTTAGTTTCATTTAGTTTTGGTTTTTAAATCCTGACTGTTGGTAATTATACCACCAATAATCTGTTTGACATGTTCTTGTTTGATGTTACAGTGAAGAAACATGAGAAAATATTTTATTTTTCCAGAAGTTTCTCCTATCTTTTATCATGCTTTGGAAAGCCTCCATTCCCATTATTTTCTCTGTCTGTTGTTTATTCTAGACAAGAAAACCCATGAGTAATTTTGACCATCCCACTCCCTAAAGTAAGCAAAGAGGCTGTTTGGAACCATTTGCTACTGACTCTTTACTTGTGTTGGAGTACAGCTTGTCTGCTTTACTTTCCCTTCTCACATCATTCCCTATTCAAGGATCCCAGGTTCCTTGGATGACATGGGTAATCCAGTGACATACAGTTTGATGATGGGAAAAATGAGTTGCTGTGGATAGGACTCAGTAGAAAGTGCAGATAGACCATTTTAACTAATCAATGTGTCAATATCTAGTTGCATATTTTGAGGGGTAAAAAAGGCTTATTAATGGCAGAGTGTTCAAAGGTGACCTTCTGAGCACAGTCATGGTGTCTGGGTGTTAAGGAGAAGACAATGCTACCTGAAGCCCTTAAGCCAAAGCTGTTTACGTGTTCTGTAGATGATCCATAGGGGACAGACACAGCAGTCTGAAGGGGACTGTTAGCTAAGTCCTTGCAGAGTGCTCTCAGGAGGGCATGGAGAGCAGGATGGTACAGATAGCAACGCCTGGGGCAGTCCTGAAACAAAACTTCCTTGAGAGGGGAAGACTTAAATATGAGTGAATCCCCAGGCAGCCACCCCAAATGAAGGACTATAAAATCTTCTGCTCTCCCTCAGTCAGGCTCTCTTTTTGCCTGCATGGGCTAGGTTAATGCTTAGAGCTTGGCCCCTGGAGGGCAAGCATGAGGAGCTTGCTTTCTATATTTTACCTGGAGATGAAGATCATAAGCATGGTTTTCTTTCCTTTTTGACTCCTGTCCTTCAAATACGCTTTGCTTATTGCATGAGAATTAGGTCTCACAAAGTGCATGAAGTACATTCAGTTCCCTGCAAGAGTCTGTCTGTAAAATGTAAGCAGAGATGATTAGTGTGGAAAAATATCTTTTGATGGTCTGCATTGAAGTAGAAAGTTGGTTTTCAATGAGCCTAATCCCTGGGCACATGAGGGAGCTTGTAACAGAATACTTCATTAATGTTGACTTTGGTCAGATAAACAATGGATTTGCCACACCTTCCCCTGCTCTGGTGGTGACAAATTATGTATGTGACATCAGCAGGTCTGAGTAATGTCTCTGTAATGGGAAGCAGCTGGTCAGTGAGGAAGTTCTGTTAGTGGTCATGGAGGTGAAAGATAATTAAACTTAATATATACAATATGCTCTAATATGCTGTAGCATGGATTTAGATTGCATTCTGCCCAAATAGAAAAGATATTCTGTTACTGTGGCTTCAGAAATTTAATAGGTCTGTTCATGAACAAGAACAACTCTATCTACCTTTCCTGGTTTTGCACATTTCTTAATCCAATTTTTAGTTTCTTAAAAAATTATTTCCTTGGCTCTAGCAGATGTTCCTTTATAAATAATCTCTTCCTGACCACAGTGCCTACATTATTAAGTAATTGTTTGATATTTCCATTCAGGAAAGGCTTATACATAGAGAACTCCAGTAAGTTAAACACTGCCTGAACACTTAAGAGTCAGTCCTGGACGAAATTGCACATAGTCTGTTTTTGTTCACTTAGATAAAGCACGTAGGTAAGGGACTGCATAGAAACAATGGGATAATACTGATTGGCATGAAGAGCAGCAATGATTATGGAGCTGCCTGCCTATTATGTAGCTTTTTTTATAGGTGTCTTGGCACAGCAGTAATATGGTGAAAAGCATTTTAACTCTTTTTATCAGATATTCTGAGTCAGGCACTGAAAAACAGGCAAACTGTTGTGTGCATTAGAAACAGGCAGACCTGTTCCTACCTTCTCTTCCTCATTGACTGTGCTGCTGTGATATTTAGAGAAGGATTCAGAAAAGGAAAGGGAAAGAGCTTTGCTAGCATTTAGAAAAGGCAGCACCGTGGGAGAAGGTACAGATGTGTTTAATGTCACCTTTTTTTGTAAAGATCTGATAGCACCAGCTGTGTTTCAGAAAAGACATGTCCAGATTGCAGTAAATGGAGAGGGCAAGTTATGTGTTTCTTTAACACTTTTTCTTCTTTCTGATGCAATTGTATTTCGAGTGGTTCATTTCCCTAGAAATGAATATGGAATATAACTGCAGTGTTTTACCCTATTTTGAGCTGCATCTGTCAAATGTGCTTAACCCTTCTATTGGAAATCTTCTGTTTCAGGACTTGATCTATACTTGGACTTGCATGACTGAACTCTTTCCAAGAATAATCATTGAAACCTTCTTTTCTGGCACCTTTTGATAACAATTTTGGCACCTCAAGCGTGCTTTGTTGAAACATTTTTGAGACATTGCAGAATATCCTACAAATTCATCTTCTAGAATAGCCAGTATCATAAATAAAGTATTCATTAAAAATAGCAATAAGCTCACCTAAATCAGGAGGGGGAAGAAAAGAGAAGAATGACCCAATTTTATTGTCTTTTAATTCACAGTAAATATGTTTTTATACCTAAATAGAGTGCCTCTGTCCCAAAATACAATAAATGTCATAGCATCCTTTTTTTCCTTCACTGTGCTTGTAATGCTTTGGTAACCTCCTAGGGTTTTAGAGAATGGGCATGGGTTGTGAGTGGGGAGAGCTTAGAAGCTGCACCTGGATTTCAGGGCTGTGCACATGTAGCAGGGGATGAGAGGAATCTGTAGCTGAGAAGCTGAGTAGCTTATTTAATGAACTGCTTATTATAAATATTATGGAGTCCCTTTGTGTTATTAGCCAGAATTTACTATATTAAAAAAAATCAAGTACAAGTTTATTATTGCTGTTCACCAGCTTTTGTAAAGCAAGATTTTCCTTCCAGTTCTTCATACATATGTTGCCTTTCGACTTTGTATCCTTTTGTTCTGGTCTGTCTAATTACCTCGAGTGGATAATCAAGCTTGATTTTATAATAAACCATAGCTAGTTCAGGCTTGCCATGACTGATTTATCAACTCCCAAGACTAAAGACTTTCAACCTCAAGAGTAAGATCTTTTCTGGCTGCAATTCAAGGTATTAATTCTGAAGTTTAAGATCTAAATGCAGTTTGGAACACATGTCCTACGTTTTTCCTTCGAAAAGGGAAAGCTAACTGCAGTTCTGTTATTTTTTTTCTTGGTGGTGTCTGAGTGGAATTTAAACTGGAATTAAGATAAAACAAACTCAAACCATCTGATTCTTCAGAAACAGGCTTACGTGTAACCATCATGACAAAGGTTGTCCTCTTGAAGGCAAGAGGGCTACTATGTATTCATGGAAGTTTCTAGCAGGAGGCCTCGAAAGTGAACATACATCTCCATCTAGGATCCCAGCACATATTCCCTATAATGAACTGCTTCAGCACCACCTGATGGGTTAGCATGTGTCTCTATGCAAATGTAAAGAAATGTAAAGGTGCAATGATAAGAAAAAAGAATGATGATGGGTCATATACATTATTTGGTGTCCTTTAGGGACTACCTCTCTTCCAATGTGATACTTTAGCACTTTTGCTCATCAGAGACATGAGAGCTAACCAACCTTCCAACTATTCCTACATGGATTTGAGGCCGAGTTCTCAGTGGAGGGCTTTTTTACTGCAGCTGCTTTGACAAACAGTTGTGTTCCTATCTCCCTGCTTTCTCATTCCCCTGATCTCTAGTTTCCCATCAACAAAGCATTGTCACAGATTTGAATGCAATCACTGTAACGCTACAGATATCTACTAACAGGCATGAAGGTCTCAGCTCCCTCAAGTAATACCAAATGGATGCTAAAATTCTAAGGATCATGTAACAGAAAAATTATCACATGTCTACATTTTCTAGCCACTGTTCCTAGGTACTGTAATTGTCCTAATGCTAACAGGCATTGGATTGTGGATGTAGGGATATTTTTTCTGAGTTTTCTCATTAGGATTCAAAGAAAATTTGGGGTTTAGATATTTCCTAGGTTGTTTGCCTTGCCCTAGCTCAGTTATTTCACATTTTCCAATACAGAATAGCATCTGGCCTCTGCTGGCCATGTTGCATGAGAGATGCATCTCACTAGACTTTATTACATGATCAAGTTTACATGATTACTTGTACTTCCAAGATTTGTTTCATCTGTGTCCTTCAGATACTGCATTCAATGCCTCATCCACATATGTATATAATAAGCACAAACTAAAGACATCCCTACAGGGGATTTTTTTGTTCCTCACCATGTTTTTATGATGAAAAGATGGAAACCGGCTCAGTTTTCTTTTACAGTTGTGTTATAGATTGAAAACATCAGGAAAGTCCACATTACTTGATGGCTGCATATAAATAGAGTTTACAAGTTTTCAAGTACTTCCTGCTCTGCAAAGTCGATTGAGGATTTAAAGGGTAACAAACCTGGTTTCACTCTGATGTCAGTAAAATACAGTAGTAAAATGTTGCAGTGCAGATATTGTTGTCAGAGCCTTGATTGTTCCCCCTGGAGTTCCAGAGATGAACACAGAGAAGAGAACAAAATCAGGGCTAGGCAGAGAGAGTCCCTCCATCAATAATACAGACCAGAATAGAACCCAGTTTCCCTATTCCCCTTGTAGAGGTTTGCAGCAGGAGTAAGAATTTGCAATTTTTTCCCCCGCTTTGTATTAGTAAAATAAAGGAAAATTAATCTGACCATAAAGGACCAGGCTTCATCTGTATTTTAGATTAGAAAACCTGGAAAATAAATAAACAAAAGAAGACTTTTCCATCACATATAATTAACCCTCTTGTTTAAAGCCCAGGCCCTGTGTGTCAGTAATGAATCTACCTTTGTGAGTGCAAAGAGGAGGAGAAGAGAGAGGCAGGGCCACAGCAGGCTCCTGTAACAAACGTTTGCTCACAGAGTAAGGAAGAAATGGGTGCACATCTTTATTGCCTGCATGACTTCTGCATGAAGCAAGATTGTGGGTAAAACTTACATTGCTTCTTGGACCAACTCATGTAGATGGAAAAATATGTACCAGCATTCTGATTGAGGCAACCAGGGGACTAACACTTTAGTTATAACAGACAGTAAAAAAAGTGAATTCAAAGGAAGGAGTAATTTTTGCAGTACACTATAATTTTCCTCCCTTTATTAATAATCTTTTCATCTGCCGTAGTCTTACCTATCTATATCTTTATAGAATAGTCAGTGTCACCACTTCCCTTTTAATATTCCCTTCTACTTTACAGGTGCCAAACAGCTTTTTTGTCTACCTGACTTAACATATCTAGTCAAACTCAAAGGATGTGCTCCCTTCTTGTACTTTGCTTAGAAGTTCATTGGTTCTTAGATCTGAATATGGGCTTCTCTGGTTGTTTTTCCTTCTGACTATATGGACCCATAAACCTTGTCCTGCTTATGCCTTTAGACCATTACAGCTACGGCAATATTATTACAAATATATGACATTATTCTTAAAGTAGCCCTCCAAAGCCAGACCCACAGGATAATGGTCAATTTATGGCTGTAAGAAAGAGATCTCTTGTGTAAGAGGGATAGTGATCTTCTAAGGGCAAAACAACAATTTGAGCTAGTTTTATATACAGAAGACTTTTTTATTTCTTTATTCTTGTTTTGTGCCTTGTAGTCATTAATCTCTTCTATGGAAACTTGTCAAATACTTTCAGAAATTGAAACAAATATGCTGCTTCCCTACTTATTTTTCTTATCATTTATAACCACAATGTCTTAAAAAAAGCTCCAGCTTCTCTTCCTGTGCTCCCTATCACCTAAATCCTTTTTACCTCATTCAAAATGGACTATCGTTCCATTTCAGTCTGACACATCTTTCATCTATCCCTTTCACAACAGTTTTTGAGTCAATGGCTTTTGTGAAATTTTCATGTGATGAAGCTCTTCAATGTTTTAAGCATGTCTGAAAATCTCAAACTTGTCAGTAAATGTCTTAGCTGTTGCTTGTATGCATAACCACTCAAGAATATAGCAGCTTTTTTCTAATGTGACTTAACGAAAATGAGACTATTCTAAGTTGCTTCTCTGGTTCACAGTAATTTTTTCACCAAGATTGAGTTTGAGTTTTTGTTGGTGGTGTTTAAGGAGGCACTGGAGTAATTTCCCAGTGGTTTCTTTATAGAAAGGAAGTATATACATGGTTCTGCCTCCCTATTACTGAATGTGAAACAGGAGTGCCAAACACAGGATTGTGATGACAGTAGGTTTCTGCCACAGTTTTTGGAAAGAGACAAGCATCTCCTTCAGGGGATGGAGGTTGCTGTGGGTGGGCCAAATCACTCTACAAAATCTTCACCTTTTCCATCTGTCGCATATGAAGAGATAAAAAAGCTCCTGTTTGAGATGCTGTGGTTAGATGTTTTCATGTGGACGATATGAATCTTTCTGAATTTACAGTGAGGGCCCAGATATCTTCATTTCAACTGAAAGTGATTTCTAAGATAAAGCTGCTCCTTTTTTTCTCAGTGAACAAAGAAATTCCTCGCAAAGAAACCTGATATTAGATTATACCCAAGAAGAAAGCAGACTTTTGCTTTGGAATTAGAATCAAATTACAGAAAGGGTTCCTGGATTGTGTCATCTCTGAGTTATCATGTTGTCCCAAAGCAGGGGAAGATGGAGAGAAAAATTCAATTTTCCCGCTATTAGCCTTTCTTTGTAGATTTTAGCTTATATCAGCCTTTGAATTAGGAATTCTATGGCATTAGGAATTTCTGTGGCATTTAGGCCCTGTGGCCCATTTAAGCAAGCTGTTGTGTTCATGGGAAACTGCAAAAACTATGCTAAGAAATGGATGGAGGTATGCAGAGGATGAGTAAGGTTCATTTCTCACAGGATCTGCTGTTAGACCTGTGTGACAAAGCCAGTGGGAACAGGTACAGGGATGTGGGAGAAAACTGGGCTACCAAATGCAAGCCATGATGGCCACTAACAAGTTGTCATGGAGGCAAATGAGCTTACTTTGAAGTGCTGTCACGAGAGACAGCCTTACAATTATCTGCGCAGTTTGTAGGTAGCAACTTTCAGGTTCTGAACTCGATATTTTGTATACTTTGTTAAGATTACACAGTACACATTAGCAGTGATGTAAAGTGAATATTTTGTAAGCATGGATAAACTAAATGCGACTTTAGATATACACTCAACCATTTCTCCACTAATTATATTCATAATTTAGAGCTGTCTGTAATGTAAAAGAGCTTACTGTGCTGATGTTTACTGACAGAAAAACTTTTCAAATCACCTTCTCAGCCAGATGTTCATCAACAAGGGTTTGACAGTTAGTCCATAAATCAGGTCAAGCATTTCATCATTGTTCTCTTAGGTGGTTCTTGTCTTTAAGCCTGTTTAGCTAAACACATACATTTACTTAAGATAAACTGTAGAAATAACATCTGGAGATCTTTTCTGTGAAAGAAAATGCCAAAGGGTCTTACACAAGGATCAAACGCATTTTATAAACTGTGGCTGGGATTTTGGAATTCAAGTTGAATAAATGTGCTTTCAACTTTTGAGGGGATCAAGGGCCAGTATTATTTAAATGTTCTTTTTACTCGGGTGCTACTCTGCAGGGAATGTGCTCTCACTGAAGCATTCTTATATTTCTTACTCCACGGTGAGTTTCTGTTTTCATCCTTGCCACCTGGGACCCTGGCAGAATCCTGCTAGTAGCGGTGGAGTCATACTTGTGGAACTGGATGTAAAGTGCAGTCCAAAACAATTTATTTTAGAATATTCTGCTTTGCAGTAGACTGCCTTCAAAGAAGAATGTCAAGGAAGTTGCTGGGTGGCTTACATTTTTATCTTTACTTATATCAGTAATCTCTCTTTTATCGCTTTTTTTTTAAGACCTGTTAGACTCTGTTTCTGCTAAAGAGGCTTTTCCCCCCCTCCCCCCACCTTTTTTTTTCTTATAAAATCATTCTAGGAAGTTGTGGTTTGCTGACTTCAGAATCAGTGTTACTACACATTTTAGCTTTGCTGAGTAAAAGTTTGGTCACTTTGCTTTTTATATTCAGTTCACAACATGACAGAGAATTATGTTGAAATTTAAGAAGCCCTAGGGAAAAAAGATTCAGACAAGTGCAGTCAGATTTATAAAGTAGCAGATAAAGTGGGAAGGGTTTTCCATTACTTCTGCTACATTGGGTGTTTTTTTGATAGATGGGCTATATCTCATCTGTGATTCAGAATGACATTAGTTCATATTTGGAGGGGAACCATGGCCATGACTGTTCATGATAATATAAAACCTATAATCTAGAAATGCTGGAAAAGGTGGGTGCAGGGTTAATACACATGAATTCCTGGCCTAAGTACCATAGTTATTTTGTGATTTAGTTCTCAGGAACACAACCTGTTTCATAATGTAAGAATGGCATTTATTCTGAGAAACCTGACTGTTTTGAGAATTATGCAAGGCAGCATGAAGCTGTTTAATGCTTAAGTGACAACAAAACATAAAGACTCTGGCCATAATTCTATCTGAAGTAGTGTACTTTCCTGCGAAGCTCAGACAAGTACGTTCTTGATTTAAATATCTGGAACTACAGTACATGGTATGAAACATAAATCCTCTCAGTGCTGGAACCCAGAGGCCATAGGAACCAGTTGGAAACCTCTCTGAACAGCAAATTTATCGGTTGAGTTAAAAGTCCTTATGCTAGGCTTAGAAAGGACCTTTCCTAACCTGGTCATTCTGTTCCATTTCAGCAGTGCAAATAAGCTATAAAGCTGCCTAAAATGCCAAAGGCCAAAAATTCACTGGCATGGCAGAGCTGGATAAGAGCTAGTATTACACAGAGCAGGGCGGCAGGACATGTGGCCCATTAGCAGCCTTTGTTAAGTACTGCAGCCACACAAAACTCAAAACTGTTCTGTGGCCCCTTCAGCACAAAATAAAGGACAAAGCAGTCACTGGCAGTCCCAGGTGCTAAAAGTCTCTTCTCTAAGCTCCCGTGAATACAGCTGTAGTGCAGCTAAGAACATAACTCATAGGGCTAACTAGTTCAGCTGGTGTGAAAAAAACCTCAAGCAAATCTACTGACTCTACTGAATTCAACTCTCTGAACCACATGGGCCACATCCAGACTTTCAGCCATCCACCCCACGCCAACCAAGCTGATGGCACTGCCAGTCACTTTGCATTTTCTCCTCCCCCACCAGCAGCTCCCAAAAATGCCTTTTCCTGTGCCCAGGAACACAAGGAGAGATGAGCTTCTTCTGATGGAGAGGAGGGCAAGGGAGGATAGGTGATATCATCAGCTCTGACATATTCTCACTTTGACCATGGAGTACATGCAAAAATCTGCCATCATCTGTCTGGCCCTCGCATAGAGAGAGCTTGAAAAGCTGTTCTCTGCCTTTCTGCTGAAACTGGTGTTAGGTGATGAGCTAACAGGTGGTTCAGTGTAGACTAGATATATCTTGGTCATTATGTATCCTACTGCAGATTACAGTCTGAAAAGTTGGTTTCTCTTCAAAACTGCTGTAGAGTGGAGATGTTTCAGATGAAATGGCCAGCAAGTGAAAAGAGCAAAACTTTCAGAACTTTGCAAACCTCCCCTAGAATCATCATGAAAGGTATTTTTCCCCATAAATGAGGAGAGAGACAAGAATAGCAAAACTAGGGAAAAAAATCTGCTTGCTGACTGTGTTGTTCTCTGTGTTCTGTTGTTGGAAAAAATCACAGGCAGAACATATGAGACAAGACCCAATTAGCTGCTCCAGACCTGACAGGCTTTTAGGAAAATCAGGCTGCTCAGACAATCTTCTGATTTAGCCACTCTGATCTCTGCAAGTGTCAAAAGGTTTGATTCATCCTCACTGGCTAAGCTGGAAACTTTGCAGGCTGAAGGCAAAAAGAAGAGAGAAAGTAGAAGGCATCTTTAGGTTTCAAGTTATAAAAAACCTGGAATCATTTCAAATGTTTAACAATAGCTGAGATCTTTCTGCTTTAACTCTTTCCCTGTTTGCTAAGCAGAGGCATAAACATAATCCAGCACATTCATGGAAGATGTAATCCTTTGCGATTTCAGCTATTAAAACCAAAAATAGTTCTAATTTTCAGAATATGAGTGAACATCATTTTATTCAAAGATATAATTTGCCTGAATTCTCAGATAGAGTTTAAAAAGAATGGCAAATGGTACTGCTACAAAGCAAAGGCTTTTCACCTGTGAAATATTACCCTCAGAACTCTGGAGGGGCTACAACTGCCAAGACACAGCACCAGTTTTTTTGAATAAAAAAATCAAGGACATTTCTCTGGCTCCATTTGTGCAGCAGCTGAATTGTTCAGACTAAAATTTTCCAGAGTATTTCAGCCTCAGGCAGATATTCAATGTGTAAAAATTCAGTCCAAACTGCTAATGATTGGCAAAGCTAAAAGCAACTGACAACAGGGTCTTGTAATAGGAAGTGTCAGACTATTTTAATAATAAATGACCCTGCCTCCTGTTCTATCACTTTGAACACTTTTGTTGTCTAAGACATATGATATATCTCTGTATATGGATTTGTCTGTATTTCTTGCTTGCTTGCTTGCTTAATTCTGCTAAGTTCTTCAGTTAAGTTTTATACAACATGGAGTTCCATGGGAGTAATTCCACCTAACTGTTCTTCATTTGCAACCTCTTTATTCATTTCACTAAATGCTTCCCAGTTTTCTGTCATGGAACAGAATCCACAGTACCTGTCCACCTACTTCCTCTATAAAATTCATGAGCTTTGTAATGCTCCTACACAACTGCCTCTTCTCCCCAGTGAGCAATCTGAGGCTTTTTCAGCCATGGTTTTTAGGAGCTACTTTATAATGTTCCTGATGATACTTGTTGTCCTATTTTCGCTGTGCTTTTATATTCCTTGGGGAGAACGGGGTGACTAATACAGTGTACGGTACGTTGGATGAGAGTCTCAGTTTTCCAAGAGACCTGAAGTAATTTTCCCTTCCCTTTTTGTCTTATCCCCTGACCGGGCAAACCTTTAATTGGCTTCCCTGGCTCCTTCAATGCAGTGCCACGCTACCAGATCTTTACTTCACAAGCCATTCAGCTTGTCCTCTGCAAAGAGGCTCATTTGGGATTTTTTAGCACTAACACCCTACTACTCTTCTGCTTTCCTTGTGATTGATTCCTCTAAAATGCCTCTTGATAAGTTTGGGGCTTTTTCAGGCAATCAATTCTATGTCTTTTGTGGAGTTTACTGTAACATTAGTCTCTCTCTTTTCAATACAATGATCAATATTACCTCCAATCACACCATGCATCTGATATGGGAAGTGTTTGTTAGTTACTATTCTTGTATTTCCATCTCTGACCAGCTTCTGACCTGTATCAATCATGACAAGACTTCATCTCTCACTTTGTGCCTCCACAGTTTCTTTGATGAGCTTTTGGGAAAGATTTTAAATATTTTTTTCAGTCTTAAATAATTTCACTCTATTTATTGAGCATTTATTGTCCATAGAATGTCAAATATGATTACACCTTTATCCCCAATACACTTGCATGCTCCAAGTGTCTTTGTGTTATTTTTATATTGCCTCACTCCTAGAGATTGAAATTGGGCACATTGTAAAAACAAAGCCTGTGTAGGAGGACTGGGATGGGTTTTTTTTTTTCATATTCAAAAAAAGATGCTAAAAATATAGTAATAACAATACTATCATATATCCTTGACTTGACAACCTCCACTGGCAGTTTTCATCCTAGAACTTCTTTTTACAGTTGACATAAAAACTTCTGGAAAAATATTGGTTTTTGTAAAACTGTTGACAGAACCCTAGCTATGGTGAGGCAAAAGAAGCATCTTAATGTGAATAATATGTTCTAGCCTACAAATGTTACAAAAAATGCATTTTCACTAAAAATGGGATAAAGAATTATTATAATTTGAAACAAAGTCTGCCTGACATCAGTTGGCTTTATCTTGATTTTGCAAAAAAATTGGGTATTTCTTGAAGTAATTAATGTATCTTCTGTTCTTGGTATTTGCAAACCTGCGTCTTGCTTTAAAGCATTGTCAAAGAAAGCCACATGTAGGGTGTTCTGATGATGAACTGTAAATACCAAAAAGGCCAATTAAATTTCTAAACGGTGGGGTTGATTCTGTGGATGAGTGTATGTGAAATTGCTATGTGTTTAGTTCATTGTTCTGAAACATTAGCAGGTGAACCTTCGGTGCAGGCTGTCAGAAATTACAGATTAAATTTTTTAGCAGCAAGGGTTTTAAGCTACAAGTTTTGCACACAACTACTAATATAATGTAAATTAAAATGTGTTATGCACAGCAAATACAAAGCCTGGATTCTTTCTTAATTGCAATCAAAGTTGAACTAATTTTGTGCATACAGTGTCTCACCCTGCTTCCTATAGAATGCTCTTCATTTCTTTTTAGACAAGACTTTTCCCTGTTCAGCTAAATAATGAAATACAACATGGTAAGAATGTCGTCAAGATTGCTACTTTCTAAGGAGAAATGTAGCCTTTTCTTTACCAACACTGGGAGACAGCCAAGAGCAATGCTTGTATTTTAAGATATTCTGGAGGTACAGAGATGCAAATGTTTTTGGAGAGATTCCTCCTTGTAAGCATCTTTTTATTCCCTTTTTTGGTGAAGAACAAGATGAGAGGTTTGTGTTTGTTAGGAAATAAAAGCTATATCATAATAAATGATAAAATAGCTTTATACAAATGCTCTTTTTTTTTCCTACATTTTTTTAAAATATTTCTCTTCTTTTTCTGGTTGATTTGAAAGTTTCTTATTTACTCATTTTTACCTATCTTCATGAAGACTTCAGGCAGTGCTGTGATTGAGCTAGGTAATGGTTGGCCAGAGAGCCCCAGCTGTTTTATATTCGACCTGGTGTTCTCCACATGCTCAGCAGTGGTTTATTATTAGTTGAGGCATGCATTTTCCCTTGCTGTGGGAGACAGGAGAGATGGAAGCAGTCACTGGGGGCCAAAAGCATTAACCCAGTTCTGTGCACTGCCCTGCACAGGTCCCAGAGTATCTTAAAAGAACTTCAGGATGATTTAACCCATCCCAGCTGGCTGCCCCTGGGCTATTTGCCAAAATCAAGGTTTATTAGTCTGTGCCATTCCATTGATAATAGCTCTGGTAGTGAGGCCCTGGGGAGCGAGGCCTTCAGAGCAGCTGGCTACTCTCTAGGTGATGATGACCTTCCTTGTACTAGAGACGTGCGCACATAGTGGAAAGAGGGCTTTTCTGCTCTGTGGGAGATACAAAAGGAATGGAAATGAGCTGAAAAATCTACTCATAAAGTTATAATTTTTTTTACTTGTGCTGAAAGCCTGTATGGTTGTGACCCTAATGTCAAAACATGCAACAATGTCTTTCTAAGTCTGCTAGAGACCTGAAATAACAGCTTTCAGAAACAGGGACTACCCTTATTTACCTTAGCACGATGAACACTCTCCTGATAGTGTTCTACTGTCAGGCCTCTTCTAAACTGGTCAATGGAATAATTACTGTACTCAAATAGCATGAAGGGGAATTGTTTCATTATGAAGTTAGGGGTATCCTGTTTGGGATTTCTCTACCAGCCATGAAGAGTACTCCAGTTACCACCATTGCTGACCATTTGACCATTGAGTCTGGCTGCCTAAAAACAGGCACTTCAGATAGCTGAGAGGGTCCTTGTGCTTTTATCATCAAGATGTAAAAATAATCCATCAGATTCACAGGTGGAAGAGGAATTTGAAATATTATCTTGAATTGCAATGAACGCATCGCGAAATTTCAAATCTTGTGAAATTTGAGAAGTGGGGAAGTGGTAAAAGGAAGCCTTAGCTAATGAAGAGATCTTTCAAAAACTGTAATCACAGGCGTAACAATGGAAAGAATAAAAAAAAATCTCCTGTTTAATAAGCAACTTAGTCTGTTTTTGTCTAATACACTTTGTTACCTTCCCTTCTGGCAGGTCTCTAGCTAAAAACTGACAGTATTGTAAATTGTCCAAACCTCAGGGTGTTGCGGATTATCCAAAGCTAGAGAAGAGATGGTTGTCTGAACGCTGCAACTAAATTCCATTTTATCCTTCTTCCTCTTTTGAATGTAGAAGGAATAGTACTTTGGATGGTACTTTCCATTCTCTTGGTTTATCTAACTTTCATCCCATCTTCCTCAATGCAAAATGTTTAAGTTTATTTAAGTTGATCATTGTGTCTGATTTTACATCTTTTGCCATCTATGTCTATGTGCAAGTTCTCTCATCACCACAGATCACTCTCTTCCTCCCCATATGGCTACCCAGTCCTCAGGTCGTATCTGAATATGGCCCCTGTGAACTCACAAGTCCTTCTGTTTTGAATGAAAGCACACTGCCCATGGCCTGAGCCTGCCATTAGCTAAGGTATCTGCTTATGTAAAGGAAACAAATGTAAAGTAAAATACCTCTTTATGTAAAGGTTAATGGTTTCTCATGTTCCTGAAGAGCTGTAGTAACCAACATACACTATTGTACTCTGTATTTGCAATGAGAGCTAAGCACATGGGAATGTTTGCAGGTTGCTTAGGTGCTAGATGACTTTTAGAGCAAACATCTAATCAAAATAGCTTTGTTCTAGTGCACTGGAGTTTAATTAAGGTAGCTCTTTCTACAGACACTAAGGAGCTTTGCTTGCTTCTATCAAATCTGGATTCTTTTAAGATCACGTTTTATGTATTCTCAAGATAGGATTCTTTGTTAATTCTTAACCAATAAACAGTTTATTAATTCACCAAGTACCACTCTATTACTTACTCAACAGTTAGTTAATCGAATTCAAATCCAACAGGTATTCTGCTCATGCACAGGGCATTCAAATATTGTCCTAAACATTACTGCCATAAACTGTATGGAAGTCAAACAGTTCTAGTAGAGGATAATAAAAAATATCAAGATTTCTTATTGTATGCATATACAGAGAGCAAATCTTTGTTACATCTAGTATACTTATCCTACTTCTAGTACACCTTGGGTTAAAGATACTGTGGATTAAGGAATTTGAACACAGTTATGTAAATGATTTAACATGAAGAAAGTGAAATAGTACGAGGAACAATAATTTAAAATTATAGCTTCTTTTGCATGTTTCCCCAGGCTCTTAAACGAGAAGCATGCATGTAGAATAACTTGGTTAAAAGTTCGAAATATCGTCACTCAAGATTTTCCAGCTGATTTCACAGGACAACTTTCTGTCATCTTCTGTAATGACACCAAGAAATACATCCCATACAAAAAAAGCTCATTGGTATTTTCATCCAAAAATAAACCTGAATGAGGCACAAAACTTCCTCTGGCTTAGGAATCCAGGTTTAGAAGGGTCCTTCAGCCTGTCAGAGCCCAGTTTTTCTCGTGTTCCTGTGTGAACTTGCTCATGCAGCTGTTACACCTTTCTGGGCTGTACAGCTTCTTTCCAGTTTTGGCAGGGCTTTTGTTACTCCTGTGACCCTGGAATGGCAAGGAGAATGTTTGTATGCATTCCACAGGTTCAAGGATCCACACAGTAATTCCAGCTTACTAGGCAGAACTTCTTTTCACAATTCATGAGAAAAATGAGTCCCTTTTGTTTTCATTCGGAAAATATCCAGTGGAATGTATGGATTTCATTTTTTTTCACACGTTTTCTCTGAGGTCACATTAATATCCAGAGGATGGTATTCTACCATCTTTTACACACTGAAGGCTTTTTATGTTTCATTTATTACAAGGGTTGTATTTCAGTATTAGCCTAGCTTGGAAATTGAATTTCTTGCTATTTCTCCAATTTTTTTTAGCATTCATTTACATCTTAGGAGCTTATAACTTCCAATAACCTTTTTTTCTTTTTGTGTCTGTACAAATGCCTCTCAAATTTCTGGAATACAGCACCTTCCTAGATAGCAAGCAAAGAAAATCCATTTAACAGTTTCTAGACTGTATAATCATGTTTTATTTATATCTTTTCCCATCTTCTAGAGCTTTGAAGTGAAAGGTGATCTTGTTTTCAAGGAACATGGCAAAGTTTTATTGTAGGAAGAGGGGGTTTTTGACATAGAGATTGAACAGTTTCCAATGGAGGGAGTTTAGAGAGGCTATTTAGTTTGTCAAAGGCTAACCTGACTAAGTAGCCCACAGTGATGAGCCCAAAAGTGGTGAAATGGAAAGAAGATTCTCAAAACTTGAGAAATGGAAAGAAGAATCTCAAAACTGAAGAGGATTGTCCCAAGAAGCATATAGTGAGTGCACAAAGACTTTTAAAAATCAGGAAATAACAGCTGTGTGCATTTTACAGTATGTAGGCAATGTTGTATATTGGCTGGTCCCATATTTTTACAAACTAGCCCAGGAGCTATTTACTGGGGACCAGGTGGCACTGTGCAGAATTTGCATTTTTGTTATTTTCTTCACAGTGAACCGGTGAATGACCCCATGTGAGGAAGTGATTTATTGATGAGAAGATGGAAGAAGCCTATTGTTCCTACTATGTGGAATGGTTCTTAAGCAGCAGGGACTTTGGGAAGGTCAACACTCTTGATGTTCTGAGGCGCTGTAAACTCATGAATCCTTCAAAATCCTGACACAGGTCAAAACAGCCTGTGGATAAAGCATGGACACAGAGGGTCCAGATAATATTGTTGCCTTGTAATCCTTCCCTCTCCTTCACCACTTTCTCTGTATTTATTTTGATTTTTCTTATTACCTTTTTTCTTCTTTGCTATTTTTCTGCTTTTTGCCCCTTCAATTTTCACCTCCACAAGCTTCTGCTGCAATGGAACAGGGTTTTACACATGGAAGAGCAGTTGATTGTGGATGGAGGCTAAGATTAGTCACTTTTTTCTGGCTTAGTTTCTTACACATGCAGCTGTCAGCCATCAAAAGCTGACAAACCATCATCAGACTCCCTCAACATTAACACCTGAGTTTTTCTGCTCATTTTCAGGTTTGCCTGTCGGGTACTTTTTTGTAGAGCTCTTCTAAGGGGAAATTAAATAGATTAACCATGGGCAGGTAGTGTCTGAAAAGTAAAAATGGCACTGATGACTATCCATAAGCAGAAACAGTAATAGAAATAACATTGACTTTATAGATTTCTTTACACAACAGTGTTGAAATTGCATCTTTGGAGGACAGTGGCATCCACTGTGGTAACTCTTTGCTGTATTATTATTATTTGTTATTCTCTCCTATTATTTGCATTGCATTAAAACCTCTAAACAAGATTGAGGTCCTGTTGTGCCAAGCGCTGCAGCAATAAAGGATGAACCGGGAGCGATTCAACCCATGATTTGCTTGTAAAAAGAGAAGGTGGTTTTCTTTAATTTAGTCTTTGTCATGTATATTGATCTAAGTATAGTGTTTGTCACGTGATTTTGTGGGCTGGGATCAAGAGGAGGCCAGATTTGCTTTTAGTGTTTTCAGTTACAGCATAACCAGATCTGAAGAGCAGCATCTAAAGTTTTGGGATTGTATACTGTAAACTATTCCTCTGTGCAGACACAGTGCTTACTTCAAAACAGCAAGTACAATAATACAGCCTTAAAGCTTTGTCAGTGATATATGTCCATAGAAGTAATTTTCAAGTGGCAAGTGTTTTGATGATGCTACAAGGGGTTTGTTTATGAAGTGGGTCTGGCAGACATTGTAGAGTTCACATAAATTATTGCTTCATTGATTATTAATGAGAAACATTCATCTGGATTCCCACTCATCCCCTGTTTTTGTCAAAACTCCCTCAGAGACTTGTGTTTGCTACAGACCAGGATCTTTTTCACAGAATACTGCTCTTGCTGAGTGGTGTTAAGATGGATCCCCTGGTCAACTGAGGTAGCTGGAGGTCAAGGAGGTGATTTCCTGCCCCTTCTGTATGCAATCCTTTCCACTCCTCCAAATATACACATGCACACGTGCGCACAGCAACACACACACAAAGACACACACACACATGCATATTGATGCCTTACCCCTGCTCCTTCAGGAGTCCTATGCTCACATGATACTTTGTCAGTTGTTTTTGTTCGGTGCCTATGTATGGGCATATGCCCATGTCTTCAGGACTTAGTTCCTCAAGAATTCAGGACTAGATGAGCACTTGCAAAGACAACTCTGCCCTTGCAGTTGCCTTCTCATGATTTTAAAAGCAGCCACAGTCAGAGATTCCACATTCCTTTGTATCAGTTCTGCAGAGACAAAGGTAACTTGGCCAAACAGATGGCAAAATATAAATGCAGAAGTAAAATTTGGAATCTTTTGGATAAGGTGAATAAGGAGTTAATGATTTCTCAGCGTGAAAGAACTAGACGACGTACCCAGAAATGCCAAATCCCTTGTTTTACCAAAGAAAAGGAAGTACTATTCCCAACTCAGTTGCTTCTCACTAGCACGCTGTGAAAGACAGAAATATAAACAGATTCCAATGGATTCAAAATAGAAGTAGGTACCCAATAGGATTTAATGAAAAGGTGTGAACAAGTCATGTGGAATAGATGTGTGCTAAAAAGGATTATTCAATTACAATCTCTATCGCTGGCAACGCATGTGAGCTAAGCATATCTTGTTCTTTACCTGTGTATTTCTTACTCCGATGCCTCAGGCATCTGCTGCTGACTACAATCAGATGGTCCTTGCTCTGAGGCAAGATGATAGTGTTTATGCTGGTCAAGTGGCGCAGCTGTCAGACTTTTTTTATCTCACCTTTGTTTATTGGAATGTGACTGGAAGTTTACCAGACAATCCAGCACCTATTTGAGAGACAGAGAAGTCTAGAAGTTTAATGGTATCTAAACTGGTGAAGGAAATGTACTCAAAGATGCTGATGAGAGAAGCCCTATAATATTGGCCAAATGAGTCACTTCCACCAAAAGCTTCCTGAAACCCAGAAGATGGTAGGATTTGAATGACCGGGGAAAATAGTGATTCTGCCTTGATCTGTAGCTTGCAGCTGAATATTCATTCTTAATTGCTGATAGGGCAAAAATAAGATCGACATGACGATAAAGACCGCAGACCACAGGGTTTTGAGGTAGGATTCTAGATAAAATTACAAGGAGTTTTTAGAATAACTTTTCCTTACTCTAATAAGACACTTTCTTCATTTCAAAGAAAAAAAATATAGCAACTCTTTCCTTCCTACTGAAAGCCTATATATATATATATATGTATGTATGTGTGTTTGTTGTAGGGAAGGCAGACTCTGTTAGATTTGCCCTTTTTCAGGAAAATTTTTAATTTCAACTTTTAGAAATCAGCTCTATATTGAAGCTCAAAATACTCAGCAATGGTGTGTCTGGAAGCACAACCCAATCTCTAGTCTCCAGAAGCATTTTTTACCTTCACAGAAAACAAAGTTTAACGAGCATCTTACTGCATTTATTACCAGCTGCTGCCTGGACTGTCCTAATCCTGTTGGTGCATGTTGGCAGGCAACTCCATTCCCTAGCAGAAAACAGACTATTTTTGTAGGTGTAAAATTATCACTTGCAGGCTATGGGGACTATTATTTCTGTGAACTGTTTTGTTCTCAGATCATTGTTTTAACCTCTCACCATCTCTCTGTGTGTTTGACCAGCAGGTTTGAGCCACATGGCTGACAATATCCATGGTGGAAACCTTCCATGAGTGCAAGTAGGGGCACACAAACAAATCCCTGCTTACACATGTGTGTGTTCTTATGCATCCAACAGAAATACAACTCGGCAGTTGTTGTAAAACACCACAGAAACAATTGGCAGTTGCAGGCAAAACAAATGACGCATCTAAGAGCTAATACTCTGGATCATAGAGGGGATTATACCCCTAGAAAGTTATTTTGAGCAGATAAATAACTTGTGGTAAGGGCTGGTGGAAATGTGGTGGTAACTTAGTATTGGCAATTGGAGTGCAATACCTGAAAGCGCAGTTGACAGGACTTTGCATCCATGTTACTTGGGCAGGGTGTAATAATATGGCAAAACCAAAAGGTGATTCAGACAGCCACCATTGCCAAAGAAGGAAAGGAGGATGCTTCTTCAAGTTGTGTGGCTATTTTTATGGATGACAGTTATTCCTGGCCTCCCAAAATGGACCTTAAAAAAGCAATTGTTTTACACTGCATAATGTGTTAGAATATAGTTATCCTCAAAGTGTTTTTATTGTTCTGTTTTTTCTAGACTCAAAGATTTCATGTGAAATGTTATGTTCTTCCTTTAGGAAAGGAAAAAGAAAGAAAAAGGTCCTTTAAAAACTACTCAAAGTGTTCAAGATTTTTCTTGTTGTCTCTGACTGACAATTCCAAATATTTGCTCTCCCGAGGTTTTAATTTTCATTTTCATTCAACTTCTTTTCAGATGAAACAGGAATCAATCTGTTTTGCCAAATTTAGGCAGACATGGACTTGAAAATACTGATGTTCAATACTTTTACTTTTTTATACAAATGTGTGAATTAAAACCTTTTCTACAGTATCCATTGGGACTGTAACTTGAACAATATGTGCTTTTCCTTTTTAAAAGTCCTTTAACTTCTCTGATTACTTTCCATGTTAATGATCCCATTTAGTATTATTGATAAAAATTTTTCAAATGAAAATTTTCTCTCTTCTGCCGAGTTATTTTTTATAATTCCAAAAGGTCATAAACTGTTACCTAGCTGCATAAATATATGTATAAGTCACTTTAAAAATAATGCTATGATCACTGGAAGCATAAAATATCACTTTTTTAATTCTTCAGATGTGTAGTACATAAATGTAATTCTGTGTTTAGTGTAACATATTCATGCCACAGCATCTTAATAATCTTGTCTCTAAAGAGATCTGATAAAAAAACATACATGGGCAGGATTGATTCCCAATTTATTTTTTTTTTTAATTCTGCATAACTCTATCAGGTTTTGTGATTCTGAAGACCAACTATCTTACCAGTAAATTCAACGGGAGTTCCCTCTGGTGCTAATTTTGGTATCCTGGCCTTGCTCCAAATAGGCATTATGCCAGGACATGCAGCAGACTACAGTGGTGGTGCTGATGGATGATCACCCCTTGCTTCTAGACAAGAGCTATATATCCAACTTCTATTATTGCACCACTTGGTAGCATTAATACGGTTAAACTTGGGATTCTTCTAGATCCCATCACAGATGTGGCAAATTTATTGACTTTCCTTTACAGTGACTTTATCAGTTCCTTTTTTTCTTCACCTCAGAGTCCAGACAGTATTTGGATATCCCATCTATAGTCTTCCTTCATGGTTTGTCAGAAATATGCAGGTGGCATGCATCAGCTTCCCTGTAGGTGCAAACACCACCAGTCTCTTCAGGGGTCCAAACAAGATCTTAGCTGTTCTGAAATCCATCTGAATTTTCTATCACTGTGACACATAGTAATAGTTTTTACTATTCAGAGAATGATTTTCCTTTCCAGGATGCTCGACACCTGTGCATCCTCTTAGTGCTCACTCTATGTATGGTATAATTTCATTTTCAATTTAACACATTGGGAAACTGAAGCAACCTATACAAGAGGACAGAGAATGTAAACCTGGTAAGGGTTAAAAGCTGTTCAATCCTTCAGTAGTCTTGCTATTGACCTTAGCTGGGTTTGGATTAGTGCCTGCAAGATGTGGAATTAGATTTCAAGAATTACTGACTGAGTCCTCTTCAGTATACCTCAGCACAGTCACCTTCTGAAGTTACAAAGTCCTAGAACATCTGGAAGGACATTTCATGAGTGTTAGAACCCAGCACTCTGCTCATGCTCTTGTAGATTGATTCCAGTTGTAAAAGAAACTGATGACAAAGCCATGTATTTATTTAACACAGGCAAAGTTACTTACAAAGTCACATTTCCTAGAATGTGCCAGGAATTAGTGGCAAACAATTTCCTTCCACTTAAATCACAAACCTGCTTTGATTAACATGCAACCTGAAAGCTCTCCCTGCCCATGGCCAGATTTGCAGTGTTTGTGGGCATGAGTTTCCTTGTTGCCATTTCCCTTAGATTTGTTTTTCTCTGTATCTGCATCACTGCCAAAGAAATATTCAGAAAACAGTACGTTATTGAAACCTGCCATTTTTGCTTTGTGTAAGATCATATGTCTGTGATTTGAGTTTGCTGTTATTTCAGTTCACTGGTGCTGTAGTGAAGCTGAAATGTACCAAGTGGTTTTCTTAAATAAAGAACAGCAATTGTTAAATACAACTTGTGGTTGCAGTTGCCAGATGGTGATTTTTTTCATTATCTATATCATGGGGCTTGACAGGTACATACAGGACAGAGAGAACTTCGCCTTCTGTCCATCATCTTGTATGCCTGATTCAGAATACTGCAGGTCTACTATGGATATTGGATCCGATATGAAATGTCTAGGACTGTAGCTGACCCTACGTTTGTCCAGAGGAATGAACAAAATACCTTTCTTGGCATCTCCTGATCTTAGGAGAAGACTGGTACGACACTGTGTCAAACGCTGGTGTGGTGCTCTGCTCTGCATGCCGCCAAGCTCTGCAGGGCACTTTAGCAGCAAGTAGCAGTGATGGAATTCCACCCATAGCTGGACAGTGCTGCACAGGATGGTCTTCTGTGAATGTCAGAAGTATGGCTTTTAAAAGTGAAATTAAGGTTATTAGCATAGCCTAAGGATTTCTTAGATTTGTATGCTACCCTTTCACCTCTGACTTTATCTCACAATATTCACCATGAATCTCTAATATGGCCACCACTGCATCCCATGGAATAAATGACAGGCTCCAAGTTTCAAAACTTAATCTGAAAAGCAATGCATATACATTGATACTGAAAAAAAACCCCATCACACCCAGAGAAAATCATTTTTCATAAGCCCACTTATTAAAAAGAAGTAATGTAATATCATGACTTTTCATTAATACTAGTCTTCAGTAAGCCTAAAGCAAATCATTGCTTGCTGTGCACTTGTTATGCTTGTTGTACAGGACTGCCTGAAGGTGATGGAGGCTCACAATCAGTGCGTAAAGAGCAGGGAGCGTGCGGTTGAGAGAGATATGAGCTCTCTTGGAGTATAAGTTCTCAATCCTCAGTTGTCCTTCCTGGAGAAGATGATTATGAATGTTTCATAGGAATAATAATGCTAATTTTTAGCCCCTGAAAAGTGCTTTGCACTTGCAAAGTGCTGCAAAAATGTGAATTAATACTCACCAGTAAGTGTGTAGTACTGTACCTGTTTTGCAGATGCAGAAATTAAGATACAGAAAGGTCAGAGGGCTGACTCAGGACCACATGGTTTCTTAGCAGCAGATTTAGGATGAAGAAACTGGTTTCCCTCTGGTCACGTTATATTGATCATGCCTTGTGAAAAACTAGCTCAAATTTCACATATATATATATGTGTGTGTGTATATCTATATATATAAATTGCTTGAAAAGGAGCTGTTTCCCTCTTTACTTCTTCAAAATAAACAACTTCCTGAGCTACCAAACCCCAAGTTAACATGTATCATTAAATACTTTCCAGTTGCTAGCCAGAAAACTCAGCAGAAAATCTGTAGAACACCGAAGTAACTCTCTTCTTTTAAATAATTGATGATGCCAAATAGCAGCAGTGTTATGCCAACAAAGAGATCGGTCTCTGAAAATATTTTATTCATTATGCCTCAAGAAACCTAAAGCCTTGTTTTTAATGAAAGCAAATTTCAGAAGTTGGCTCTCAGTTCCTCTGGAACATCTGCTTATTACGATTCTTGGTGCTATAGCACTGGTGCTCTCCGGTAAATCTTTCAGCTTTAAGTAATACATACAGAAGTGTTGGCGAAGAGATCAGGAAGGAGAAAGAATAACATTTGCCAAATTTTTATTTTACTTTATGAGGCTGTAGTGTATGTGTTAATAATACGTGTGTTGAAGAGAATCCACTAATCCGATTAAATAACAGGGCAAGAAGGACTTAATTCCAAGATTCAAAAAGACCCCATTCTATGCAGCTGAAAATTTATATTCCAGGGTGAAATGATTAGAAGTCTTGGCTAACTAGACTTCTATAATAGAGCCAGAAATGTATCTTTCTCTGTGATGTTTGTAAATCAAGGTCACTTATGTGAGAAGGCTATGTTGTGATTAATTAGTCTGACAATTGATGGAAAGGACATATCAATGTTAAATTATATTCTTTGTACTCTTTGGTCAGAAGGCAATGTAAACACCACAGTAGCGTTATGAAACAGAAAATTGCATTCCAGATAATAACAGATATTCATGATGCATGGTTTTACACTTTAATGTGCTGTGGTTTACTCAGTAATGTTAATATTTTAGATTATGTAACATTCCCTTCTTTATGCATAGTTTGTCTTTTTTAGCTGTAAACGTACCTCCCTCCTCCTCCCCCTCTTCCTCTCTCTCTCTTTCCCCCTCCTTCTCACTTTTCCTCTTCACTTCCCGCTCCTTCTCGCTATTGCTCTGCCTTTTCTTTTTTTCCATTTTTACTTTTCCCTTATCCAAATTTTAACATATAATGCCTAGGAAAACAAAAAACCCAACATAGAGCAAAGCTTGTGTGTGCCAGAAATTGTTAACAAGGAGTTTCAAGATTTGTAAGCCAGGGTTTTATGTTATATATTTACAGATTCAATCTGTGTACCAGGCTTTGATCCAAGCCTTAGCATGATGACTGGAATCACTCCGATTAACCCAATGATACCAGGCATGGGGTTAGTACCGCCACCACCACCAACAGATGTGCCTGTAGTCAAAGAAATAATTCACTGCAAAAGCTGCACTCTCTTTCCTCCAAACCCAAGTAAGTAGAGCTGATGAAAGAATGTTACTGCCCTAAATACATGACACGATTTCTTTTTTTGTTTTATCTAATTACAATTATGGTTTTTAAATCGTTTACAGGCAAACGAGATGTTTGCTTTTATGGTCTGTTCTATGTGTAAAGCATTGTATGGTATCAGAGTATTCTTATTCATCTATGTAAGGTCATGTAAAAAAAACCCCTACACATCTTGTACAAAACCCAAAAACATTCAAAGAAAACTAACAGAGGCTGAAGATAGGACCGATCTGGGCTCGTGTCCCTGAATGTAGTACCTTGCACCCAAACACCAACTAGCTACAGTATCTCTCGGGGGGATGGACGGAAAGGGAGACTATGGCTTCTCTCCTGCCGTTTTTCAGGGGAATCAACATGGCAGATAAATTCCTTCTTTTTGAAAGCAGGGACTAGACTTCCTTCTGTCCCTTCTGTGACTTTGTGCGAATAGAAAACTCTTCCCACTGACATACCAGCTCAGGCACAAATCCTGATTTTGTGTGTGCTGGCCCCATGAGCTTAGTTTCAGAGCCATCATGCCAGTGACTTTCACTATCACTGTGAAGTCAAACGAGAACATTAAGCAAACAGTCTGGTGCTCTGAATTTGCAGTGAACCCAGACCACATTTTAATCAAATTGGCTGTTCATGCAAGTCTGTATATATATGTACTTTTGTACAGCCTTCAAAAACATAATCATTTTCCAATTTAAGTGTATATACATTCTCTTTATATATATACATGAAAACAGCATTTCTGGCTACTCCACCTCATGAGCACTTGTAAACAGGAAGGTTATCCCTCCCGTGTGCTGGCGTGTGCTCTATTATCTGGCAACAAGGCAAAACAGATAACTGGCACAGTGTTTTCATCATGCTGTCACTTTGTTATGTTTCCCACTTTGTTTTTGTGTTCACTGTGCTCCTGTACTCCGAGACAGAAATGAAATTGTGCTAAGACCAGGGAAAGGTGTCCAGCCCGAGTATGCAGGGTGTACGCAGCATGGGCTTGTTTGCAGAGAGCCAACATGCTTGGTGAGCATGGCGAGTGATGGAGATGAGCCAGAGGTACGAAGTTCAGGCTTTGAATGCACTGATCTAGTGCTTGAGATCTGTGGTCGGGGTCAAATCAGTTACAGAAGCTCCCCTGCTCTGAAACAGAATTACTTTTTATTTTTTGTGTGGCTGTGCAGGGAAAAGAAAGATCCTTTTAGACCTGACTGTCTGTCCCGGAGAACAACCTGCAGTGGCAGGAATTAATGTCTGAAACACCACCTAAAGCTTGAGAGGGTGTAGATTCAAGTAATAAATTTTGAACAATCTCTGCAATATTCAATTATTTTGCTTGTCCCTCTCTCCTGCCTCTATACTGTGTCAAATAACTGTTGCTGCCCAAAACTGATTAAGGGGATGAATAGAACCCATGGATCAAACGAGAAATTTTGTATTCCAACGTGATTTCTGTTTTTACTTAGATCTTCCACCACCTTCAACAAGAGAGAGACCTCCTGGGTGTAAAACAGTGTTTGTTGGAGGATTACCAGAAAACGCAACGGAGGAAATTATTCAGGAAGTCTTTGAGCAGTGTGGAGATATAACAGCAATTCGGAAAAGCAAGAAGAATTTTTGTCACATTCGTTTTGCAGAGGAGTTCATGGTTGATAAAGCCATTTACCTTTCTGGTACTTCACATTCTTTAATGGATTTTCCTTACTTCTCATTTGTATTTTGTGATGCTAATGCTTGCTTATTTTCTTAGCTTTCATCTCAGCAAGTCTTTCTGGCACTCAGTGGCTGTAGCATGGAGTGGCAAGGGGCAATTCTGTTATTTCTCTTGTCTGCCAAGACTCATGCATGGGTTTGTATGTTACTTACCCCAGGAGCAATTTCCTGCCATCCCACAACAATGCAGCAGATCCTGAAATTCACTACAGAACAATCTTATTTTCAATTTGCCCAGGTTTATGTAGTTCAGCTCACAGGTTGTGGAAAGAGAAGGGCACCAGGCCAGGAACTCTGCTGTTTTCCAGTGCCAATTTCTCTGATAGGCTGGCAATTTCACTGGCATATTTTTATAGATTTGCAGTGCAGCCTGAATAAAGTCTGTCTTTATGCATCCATGTGTTCAGATACTGCACAGGTTAGATTATGAGTCCCATCTGTAGGCTACGCCTGTTGCGTCCCAGGACGAGTGTTTCAGAAACTTAGGTGTAAAATTTCAGAATCTCTTTATTTTCTAACATAGGAATAGATGAAAAAAGCTCCCTCTGCCTCACACAGAAAATAAAAATAAAAAAGGGGGAAAGAAAAAGAAAGATGGTAAACAACTGTGCTTTCACATATCAGGCGTCTGGTGACTGTCAGTGCCCTCTTAAGGTTACAGTCTCACTCATTTGGGAACTGGCTTCCTAACTGAGTCCTTTTTCACCTTTCTGAGTTGAATCTCATGCCCTGTATGTATTTGTCTCTGCTTCACAGGCTCGTTCATTTATCTTTCTGAGTCCTGGAGAGACTCAAAACCGTTGTTTTGCCTCACTAGCGCAGAGTAACACTTCAACCCATATGCAAGGTATTCTTAAATAAACAAGGTCCAGGGACTGCTCCTTGGACGTGTGTGGCTGACAACGACTGGCCCACTCTGTGTGGTCCACCCACTCTGTGTAAAGTAACCACAAAAAGACCCACTGGAACCATCCACATCTGAGCCTGGGAAACAGCTAACAATCCAGGATACCTTATTTGAGCTCCCACTCTGACCATCTTCTGTTCAGCAGTAAGCACATAATCTCAATCTCCTCCTGTAGGTGTCTATAAGAAGCTCATACAGCTAGAAACAAGTTGTCTCTCAAATCACCATCAACTATGTCTTAAAATGAAAGAAAGAAATAAAAGGAACCATCTACATTTTTGAAATGTGTTGTCCAGAAGAACCTGGCTCCTTTGTTTCACAAAGGTTTTTGTTAGGGTTATTTTTTTCTAACTCTGTTGTTTGCTTTAAATATCTGATTGAAGAGCTACAGAAAATAATGACTTTTATGGGGTCTATATAAAGATTTCTTTGAAATAATGCTGTATTTTCAGGTTTATTGCCAATCTCCATTCCACCCTGGTTTTTTTCTTCCTTTTTTTTTTATTTTTCACTTCATTTCTTCTTCTGTCCTTATCCTCTCCTCTTCCCAATTTACTTCCTTCTTGTTTATTTGTTCATTCATATTGCTTCCACAATGGTGTAGTTCTTTGCAACAGATTACGGGCATCACAAACATTAGCAGTGTTACCATCTTCCAGCTTCTGTCCAGGGAGCCATATCTCCACAAGTAGCGGAACAGAAGAGGGGCACTCCAGATTCAGTAGGAGCTGATATTACTGTATTATATATGTCTGATAAACAAAACAGTGTTAGGAAAGAAAGTAAAGTTCAGAAATGTAGAGGCTGCCCCCTGGCCAGAGCCAGTGTCCCTTTAGCTCAGTTTCCTGCTTCTCAGCAGTTGGCTGTCAAGTTTTATTTTAATTTCATTTGCCTTAAATCCTTAAGGACCATATTTGATTATTTGCGGTAGAAAATTCTCTGTGCTGCTGTGCCGCTCATTCACAGTGCACTAGAGTGCTCATTCAGAATATGGGAAATAAGAAGAAAATGAAAAAGTCATTTCCTCATACTTCCTCATTCTGAATTTTCTGCAAGTTTATTTCCAAGTTCCTGGTCCATCCTTCTTTCTGTTTCCTTTCATCATAGTCACCCTTGCTGTCTGCACTTCCTCTTATGTCTGCTCCACAGCCTTTTAATTCTTCCAAAATATTGTATCTGATGTCTCTGACCAGATCAGGTAAAGAACCAGTGGAATTGACAGGGAGGAGGAAGAAATGCAGGGGCACTCTGTAGCCAAATTTCACTTCTTTTTACCAAGATTGCTGACCTCTGCAGATGAAACAGGGAGCACTGACTGTCCTCCACCTCCACAGAGCAGGGAGGTCTGGCACTAGGCAGGGGTATGTTTTATTTGTACTGAAATATTTGGGAGGGGGGAGGGGGTTAAGCAGTCTTTATTCTATTCTCTAACATAATGTATTCTGAAATGGTGGGAATAAGGCATATTGTTAAAGCATTTTATTTTCTCTGTAAGAGACAAAAGGGACATACAAATGGAATTTGTGGTTAATATAGTATGTGTGGTTTATTAGGAGAAAGTCATGCCTTTGATATCTGTGATATAATGATAATTTTGTCTGCCTAATCAGTTTTATCTGTCTACCCCATCTAATCTCATCAAGCTTTGCATTTATCCCACACTTATCACCAGAATAGCGTGAGTGATTACAAAATCCATCAATTAGTTTAATCACTGATTTTTTTTCCTTTGTGTTCCGAAGTAAATGGGCATGAAAAGGGAGACTGAGGGATGGGTAGAAGACTGTGATAAAAATGTTGACTTCAGGAAGGCTATGTTTCATTTAGCCCTAAAAGTTATATTTTGATCTCCTGAGGAAAAGATTTTCTAAAATCATCATTGCAGCCCATGAGAAAACTCTTTTCCAAAACAATATGTACTTTACTCTTGTGCCTGACATTTCAGTAACTCCTGCAAATGTTGCTTGCCCTGGACTTGAAAATATGGAACAAACAGGTGGCTTGAGATAGACTAGTTTATACCTCAGAAGCTCATCTATGTGTTTTTCTTGTGCTGGTATTTTCACCTTTGGTTTCCTTATAGTACTGTGTACTTGTTTTAAGTTCTCTCTGATCATCATTAACAATCTGATCTAGATCCCTAGTTAGAGACCAGATATTGGCTGGTCCTCAATATAGCAACACTCAAAGGAAAGTCAAGCCATGGAGCTTTCACTAGACTTCTGATACGAGAATAGTATTTGATTTTTATTTAGTACCTAGATTAATTTTTCCTGTTTCTGATCCTTTAAAGTGAGGATCTTGGCAAGTCTTTTCCTCTGCCATTGTGTGCAAAACTGTAATTAAAAATGACAAGCCAGGTACAACGTTAATGGTAGCTGCAGTCCTGAGCAAAGAGATGGGTTAAATAATTCATTGGCCATGCATGGAGGGGAGGCAGTGGCAGATTCTCTCATACATTCAAACACCCTCAAACACCTGGCATTGGAAAAGAATGAGCCTTCCAGCTGCCTTGTGCTCAAAGTTTCCAGCACAGATGGGTGCCTGAGGATCTCATATGCAAAACAAGACTTGCCAGTTGTGCCCCTTGCTGCACAGTATCTTTCCAGTTATCAGTCCATCGTGGAATCTTGTAGGAAACGTTAATGAATGTTTTTTGTAAGCAGTAAATGACAGGTAGAATTTAGGACCCAGGAGCTGAAGAAGGAGGACCCAGGAAGCCACAGAATGTCTTCTTCACTGGACAAGCCGTTGGTCCTGTGGTGTCTGCAAAACTTAATTTCTGAGTGTGCAAGAAGCCATCCAAAGACACTTGTTGTTTTTGTTAAGGGAAAGAAGCCAAGCCCTGAGCAGTCTGCTCTGACTTTGAAGCTAAACCTGCTATGAGAGAGAGATTGGACTAAGTGGCATGAAAAATCCCTTCTGACCCAGCTTGTTATTAAGTTTCTGTGCTGGTGAAAACAACCTGGCTGACTTACCACCTTCAGTGTTAAACAAGCAGTCAGATTTCTTCAGTGCAATTCATGGTCAGTTTGAAAAATCTGTTAATTTGGAGGCAGTTAAACTTGTCACCTAAAAGAAGCCAGTGCTACACAAGGTACTGGGTTTTGAACTGCGATATACACCGTTCCATTTTTTTTTCCCATTATCTCCATTTACTTCAAAAATGAGGGCCGCTTTAATAGAAGTCAAGTTTACTGGTGCACACACAGACTATAGATGGCCAGTCCTTTTCATTAGTTCTTTATTCAGATTATGTGAGAAGCTGTGGAGGTCACAAAACTTTTGCATCCTGCAGCACTGGGTTTCTGTCTCTGCCTATACCTAGTGTGCTCCTGCCAATGGAGGAGAAAGACGGGGGTTGGGAGAGAAATTGTGTCTTCTGGAAAGTACAGGTCAGATGGGAGATCTAATTTTAGGTTCACAAGATCTGGCACCTTGGCAGTGTCCTTTACATTGCTGATAATGCCGTTTTGGCACACGTTTGAGGAATGCAGCTGGCACGTCAAACGGGCAGGAAGCAGTTACGAGGTTAGCTGCACCACTAACCCCTTTTGGCTGACTCCTTTCTGCCTACACCTCTGTGGATAATACCACATAATTATGCCCTCATTAGTTCAGGGCCCAGCTCTGAAAGGTCACCCACATTCTTCTTCTATTATATCACACTGAATATGGTGTATCTGTAACTATTGCCTTCTGTACTTTGTACTAGAGCTATGTACATGACCAATTAGCCTTTTGAGGGGGAAGAGTGGTGTTTACTCATCTGAACTAGAGAAACCAAAGCAAAGTAGAAGAGGACTTTAAAATAATAAACAATCCACTCCTTTTCCACTCTTGCAATATTCAGTTCCACTTCACCCAAAGTTCCTGGACCTTTGAGACCAGATTTGGTAGGTTCTGCATCAGTTTTTAGGCCTTCTAGCTTTGAAGGATCTCTAAAACACTTAGCTGGAGTTTTTCATCTGGGTTTGAGATTCTTGCTACACAGTGAAAGTAATGTCTCTTTCTCACTACCAGGCTCCTTAGCTAAACTCCACAAGATGTTTAAAAGGAAAATGTCAAATCAAAAGGCACTCCAACTTTTTTTTTTAAGGATCACTACATATATGGCTATTTAATGTCTGAAGCTAATGTCTCGTGTGCTTTAATACAGACAGTCCCTTATTTTCATATAGCAGATTGTTTTTCCAGCAGTAAAACAGAATAAGTCAAAATACACATTTTTGCAAAGATGTGCCTAATGTACTATTTAATTCTTAACTTTGCTGTTCCTGGAGGGAGTTCAGAACTGAGTTTTAACTGTGGTGGTGAGGTGCTGAAGCTCTTCAAACCACAGGCTGAAAGGTAAATTCTTTTGGATATTTGTTCAAAAACAGCAAGCGTCATTTTTCCTGATATTTTGAACAGGACTTTCCTCTCCCATAACTTACTATACAGTGGTTGTAAACATGTGTGCTTCTGAAGACCCTACTATGCGCCAGCTCAGCACAGAGTTCATCTTCACAGCACGCCATCACTTGAGAAGTCTCTGCTGGGCTGTTCTCCTTCTGAGTTCACTGCAGGGGGTTGGCAGGGAGAAATTAGATCAATCCTGTGTAGACTGATTAATTTTACCCTCATCTGAAGGCTCTGTTTGAAGCTTTCCACATAGTATTTTCTCACACTTTCTCTTAATTGTCATTTTAAAAGTTTGACTAACCGCTCTGTGCATATCTTTCAGCCTTGGAAATAAAAGTTGGAAAAAGATAGGTGCCCAAAGAATACTCACAAAAAGCTCCTTTTATAGCTTTGGCATGATTTGTTTGTCCTTTGACAGTAGTCAAGGGTTTTATTATGGAATAGGGCCCTTTTGTACTGCTGTGTAACTCCTGATTTAAACCTTTGCAGTCTGCTAACTTTAGCATATGATACATTGACTGAAGTATGAGTAGGTGGTATATCCCTAAAGATGAGGCACAATGGTTTTCACTATTTGTTCTGAAAGGGGCCTTGCAAGTGCCTAAGAAATCTGTCTTTACTAATACTTTAAAAATTACTTTAAGGAATTATGAACTCAATTAATTTGTAAGTGGTTTGTATTTGCTACTGAATTATTTTCCTGGGGATGTTGGAAAATGGTGTTTACAATTGTGAAGTCTCAAAATTTAAAATCTAGCATCAATGTAATTACAAAACCACCTTCTTTGTGACACAGGAATTTATGTAGCACAGTTTTCACATTCTTCTGTAGTTGTGGCTTTATAAAATTCAGCCTTTCCTCATACTTCCAATTCCTTTGTCAGGCTAGAGAAAAGCACTAAACTGGAACATGGTCTACACAAGATTAGGAGAAGAAGGACTTTACATTCAGACCAAAACAGATCCTTTTTTAGTAGCTGTTTTTTGTTTACCTGACCTTTGCATTTTTAAAAGCTGGGGGCATCAATATAAAAATTATGGATTTTGAGAGACTTCTAAACAGGAATGTAGATTTTGTACCTTTGGGTTGACTTTTCAGTTCATCTGCTATGTTGATAGGTGGTGCAGAAAATTGTGAAGAAAAATGACTGGATGAACATTTATCTTCTTGTGAAAACATGACAATAGATTCTGCATAGATATGTGGAAATCTGTTAATATACATTTTTACTTAGCTGCACTTGAAGAGGAGAAAAAAAAAGAATTAAAAAATTTAACAAAATAAATCCTTCAACAGTTAGTTCTACTTGTTGATTTCAGGTTACCGCATGAGATTAGGATCTAGCACAGACAAAAAGGATTCAGGTCGCCTTCATGTTGATTTTGCTCAGGCAAGAGATGACTTTTATGAATGGGAATGCAAACAAAGAATGCTGGCCAGAGAAGAACGCCACAGACGCAAAATGGAAGAAGACAGACTGCGCCCTCCTTCACCTCCGGCAATAATGCATTATTCTGAACACGAAGCTGCTTTGCTGGCTGAAAAATTGAAAGGTAAGCAGCATTTGCTACTTCTCAGTTTATTATGAAATGCAGGAGCCATCCAGAAGTCAGAGCAGAGGAGCTGGTTTCTCTCCAGAGTATTTCATTATTTGCCCTGTTAGCTTTCCCCCAGTGAAATGACTTACTCTGACATTTCTACGCCAGTGGTAATGATACTCACCCACCTGCTAGAAATGTATGAGATCTGTCCATCTACCTGTGCTTTAACAACTGAAACACAGCCTTAAGAATACTACCTTGGAAATCCTCTCATAATAAGACTACCTGTTGGAAGCATACTTCTTCGTAGTAAAGGCCTGATTCTTAAGATGTCTTTAATCCTTGACATATATGTTACTATATCACATGCATGTGACTGTCCTTGGCATTTAAATTGCCCTGAGAGCTGTGTTTTAATGTGCCCCTCAGATGCAGTGATGCAGTTTATGTCTGACACATGCCATCTATTCTTTCATTCTCTCTAGGGTTAGAATTACTTGTGCAAGATAGCATTGTGTTTTGGTATGTGTTTGCTTCCTTATTTGTTTTTTTCCAGGTACACTTGCTGAGTCAGTATTTTTCAAGGATGCATTTTGAGAATTCATCTTTAATAGTTAACACAAAAAGTAAGAAGTTAAGAAATAAAGTTATTCATGGTAATTAAATTTAAAATAAAATGAATCTTTATACCCCTTAGAGGTGTAATTGTTTCATTACGTGTTTAGCAACTGTGTTTGACTTTTTTTCCGCCATGTTGGCCAAGCACGTTATTCTACTATGTACCAGGTCACAAGAAGCTGTGATTTTTGCCGCTTTTTCAGAATTATCTAGATTAGACTTAGGCTATCTAGCTGCCATCACACTGGTCTCTGTTCTAACTCTGAAACATGTTTGGGAAGCCGAAGAAGGACAGTGCAAAGTATTTTCTTCCTGGAGCATGGAGCAGAGATGCACCCTACTGTCTCTTTGAGTACTGCATTGGTTGCTGTTACTTGTTGCTGCTACCATGGTCTGTTATTAGTTTGACTGACTATCATTCTTACCGTATACATTCCTCTATTAAATAATTCAGTAAGTAACTGGCAGATTGGTAAAATAGCCCAGCTGGATTGATAGACCAGGAGAAAAGGAGCAGAGAGGCCCTAATGTAAGAATTTTTAATACTTACCTAGCTTCCAGAGCAGTTTTAGACCCATGTGTTTTCAGCTGAATATTTTAGTAGTTAATCTTTTGTAGAGGAGTTGTTCTTTATGTAGTAAGGCCTACAGGTTTTCTGAGCTAAGACAGAAAATGCAAGAAGTCTGGACAATTTTTTTCCGTATGGCTAGTCATTGCCTGGAGCAACTGAATGTGAGTTTTTGCAAGATGTTTAAGATGTCTATATTTAGAAGGATTTTCCTTTTCATTCTGCAAAGCTTCCATACTTAATTAAAATCTATTTCAAGCATTTATATCTTTTGTTCTCCTGAGGGAAATTTGACCAGAGCGTAACATATATGCACAAGTTTAATACAGAAATATTTTGAGCATGAGATAGACCAACACAATGTATATGACTATTTCTCTGGAAATAAACTTTCAGAAACATATACATTAAAAAAATAAGAAGACAAAATGCTATGTTAATTTTTTTATTGGTTAAAAATCTCTAAAATCCAGCAAAAAAATACATTGCAATTTTATAAGCTTTGCTAATTAACAGTTGCCTTGTAGTGAAATTAATGGCACCATCCCTGGATCTGTACAGAACGTTAGAGGTGGAGAATGCAGAAAAGCCCCCTCCTTTCCCACTGGGCATGATTTGTCTTCTGTATAAAGTACTGTAGAAAGCAGAAGTGGGCTTCAGTCATTATACTGGTCTACTTTAGCTTTCCTGTGGCATCATAGCCAGTATCTATAAGATAGTGGAGTTGAACATTGTGGCCTCCCTGGGGTAGCATGAATTCACTACATGAGCTCTTTGTTACATCCTAAAAAGAGAAGTAAAGCAACACTAGAGGAAATTCTTAAACTCTAGCAAAGAGCAGTTCATGTCATAGAACCATTAAGGTTGGAAAAGGCCTCTCAGATCGAGTCTAACTATCATCATACATTTACAATTTAAATGTGAACTTCGGTGAAGCTAGCATCTATATATGTATGTATGTATATGCATGTGTATATATATATATGTACATACGTACACACACACACATATAAAACTTGGGGTCAAAATCTCAGGTCTCTGTGTATCACCAGATTTGTGCTGCTGCAAAAGCCTGAACAATTCATCCTAAAGTAAAGAAGAATCACAATATATCTGCATTTGGCAGGATTTGCCTTAAAAAATAGGTTCTTGAGCAGATGCTTTGCAGTTGTTTTCTTAAGGAAAGTCATGACCTTACAATGGTACCCAATTCAAAAGCTTCCTGAGCTCTGTTGCCAGCTCATGAGGCAGAGCTGCAGGTGCCCAACATGCAGGTTTCAGCTTCTGCAGTGCCTCCAGAAGTTCACAGAGCTACGCTAGCTGAAAAGCAAGCCAAAAGAGCTAAACATATCTTGTCCCAAGATACTGCTTTGCAGTCATAGATACGTACAACTTGGTCTGAATCCAAGCAACGTTTGTTGTCAAAATAACCTTCCTGACAGAAGGAAAACTCATGGTGAGCAGAAATGAAGTAGGCTCATCAGCCACTCTCCTAATAGGGTCTAGATATTTATTGACTCTGTAATGGAGGTGGCAATATCGGCTTTCACCTTCTGAAAACTGCAGCATAAGACTAAGAAATCTTTGCTTTTGTGTACCAGACTTGGCTAGAAACTCTTGTCCCGATGTTGTCAGCAAGTGCCTATTCCTCTCGTGCTGAAGTCATCTGGTATAGCAGCAGCTGTGGGTGAGAGAACATAGAGGAACTTCTATGACAGTTGGAAACAAAAGTTCATTATAAAATTTTGGCCAGGTAGTGTCTACTGGTATGGAGCTTCATAGAAAAAAGAACCAATTCCTCAGAATGCCTGGTGACTGGAGCTGGGAAGCCACTGCATTTGAAGCCTTATATACCTGGAAAAGCATCAGGGTTTATGAAATGGTCTCCATTCCCTGTCCCCTGTGGAATATGACAAACCCCTTCATATCTGCAAAGAACTTGGTTTGAACACTTGATTTATGCAGAAATAGGAAAAGCCAGCAATTTTTCACCACTTCCCATTTTCGAGTATGGCGAAGAGTGTTGGTTTATGTATATGTTCCTTTTTGTTTCTATTTCTCTTTTCCTTTCCCTTTTTTTCTCTTTGCCTTTGCCTCTGCCTTTCCCTTTCCCCTTTCCCTTTCTCTTTCCCTTTCTCTTTCCCTCTCCCCTTTCCTTTTCCCCTTCCCCTTTCCTTTTCCCTTTCCCCTTTCCTTTTCCTTTTTTCCTTCTTTTTCACTTGTTTGATGTTGATTTTTTATCCATTAAGATCTTCAGAATCCTGCAAAGGAAATTCTTTGTAACTCTCTTCTTGTTGGCAGTGTGAATGTTTTTTTCTGTACCTTTCATTAGCTTGAGCTTTGATTATCAGAATGAAATGAGCTCCAGCATTACAACTAGATGGGTAACATGAAGAACAACATGAGCTCCTTCTCATCTCTGTTTCCTTGAGGAGCTACCCCAATAATTTCATAGATGTGAATCCTGGGAATTCAAGGTCATTTACAGTGACACGTAAACGTTGTTTGCCTCCTTAAATGGCCTTTGAGAACAGACCCTGAGTTCTTGTTTCGACAAAACCAGCAGAATATCATGTCTTCTGCTATTGCATTACAAAAAGGTGACCTTTTCTTCTGGTTCATTGCAGCGTTTGTAGTGTGTCTTTGAGATTTTAGTTCTTCAGTATTAAATCAGATGTGTTATTACTGCAGAGCGGAATGTGACAGTAGATATTTGGGTTCAAATTTGCATGCTCTGACATGTGTTTTCCTCGGTACTTTATAAACAGTTGAATATTGAGGTTCCCAGAATACCATAGAACTGCAGATAGGCTGAACCTTTCATCTTTAAGTGGAATGCTGCTCTGTCAGGTGCATTGGAACAAAACATTTTAATCTGTATGCTTATGACGTTTGCGTTTCAGAGCAGAATTTCAAACATTACGGTTTTCTTAATTCAAGCGTATCTGTACCTAATGGTATCATCTTCAGAAATCACTTCTTCCAAATAAGCTCCTTTAAAATACTACATCTGTCTTATTTGCTGTGGGTGGCTAAATAGTTCCGTATTATAACAAAGACATCTCTTTATATCGGCGTAGCTGTTTTTAAAATATTTTTAGCAAAGGAGACATAAGTATCTGAAAGTTATATATAATATGCTGGAATTTACCTCCCTTTTAAATTCAATGTTTCTTTATGAGCACAAGGAAATTATTCATGTGGTTTTCCATTTAAAAAAATACAATTTGAAAAATTGAGGATTTACTTCTTTGCCAGGCACTGTATTATCCCCTAAAGAGAACTCAGATTGGAAATTTAAATAAATAGATGGCAGTTACAGTAGCATGAACTAACCAGAGATGCATCTTGCACAAGATACAGGTAACATCAAGCCTGAGAATCTCAACTCTTGCACATCATTTGAAATATAAACAACATTTAATTGCTTGGGAAGTAGGATATTTCACTGAGAAGAAGCCCATGCTGCTTTCATTATCACCTTGCACTTCTGGATTACTGCAGAAACAATGCAGTTATCCAAGTCTCACCCCAAAAGGATCGAATTCAGTGCAGGGCTATGACAGAAGGGGAGGCAAAGTGAGATCCTCTGAACAAATCCAGTGATTGCCGAGTTTAATTGCTGCTGAAAGGCTCCAGACCTTTTTTTAGCACAATCTTTTTTTATTGGTGGTATATCAGGACAGAGCCCTACAACAGACATGTTTCAATGCTTTAGCATCAAATCTGTTCTCTCACCCTTCCTGGTTTTAGATTATCGTTTTCTCCTTCCTTCTTCCATATGTTGCTGACATCTGCTGTGACACAATACATCTGGCTCCGAGAGCCTCGCACAGGGGCTGTGATCAGGCACAGTGTGAGGGCACTTTTGTCTGCTGGCAGAAGAGCATAAGGTGGGTTCAGCTATCGGCAGCCTGGTAACTCTGTTCCCTAGGCACCTCCATCCCAAATCCTTCAAGAAGTGCACTCACTGTTAAGTGCATTATTAAAAGTGTCCCCCTTCCTCTAAGCTGTATTCTATCTATGCAGCTTTTGAGGTTTTAATATAAACCCACGGGGTTAAATATACCAGACTGCAAATTTGAGTTAATTACTATGAACTGGGAAATGGCAGCTCACTAATCTTAAAGTTTGTGATGTGATTTTGAGAAATAGGGAGGAAACTCAATACCTTCATAATTACTTTTTATTGGAAATAGTGGCATCAGCAGGAGAAGGTAATGGATTTCTTTGTCTCGCATGATACACCCACTCCTAGAAGAATCTTGTGTGATTTAATTTGAAAGAAAGAAAGTGTTTGATGATAACAGGGGGCAGAGAGTACCTTTTAATATATCTTTTAGTGGATGTATATGTGTATTTTATAAAGTCTGATTTCATGTAGTCATTTTTACATAACTGGAAAAGTTTCTTGGTTATAGCCTACAGTTAAGGCTATTTAAGAAATGCTAAGGTGGGTATTAATCACTCTGTAAAACAACCCTTTGGTGGTAAGACTGTATTTTTTGATTCTCACTTATTATGCAATGCCACTGGGTTGAAAATGTTATTAATCCCAAAAGTACCAGACTGATGCGTGTGTTGCATGACACAATTATATAAGGAATTTGAGCAGGAGGAAAAAAGGTGAGGGTAGTACACTGAAGAGTTGTGTTTCTAGGTCAGTCGCAGGCAGTCTGTACAGGAGAAGCTCTTCTGCCAGGAGAAAAATAGGTTTTCATTTTGGCACCAGAAGTGGTGTGTGCTGGAAAGCAAATTGTTCCTGATGCAGATGGGAGCTGGGCTGAGTGTGCTGATGAGAGAGGTTAGTGAACATTGCTCCTGACCTGATTCGCCCACAGCGGTCAGCTGCTGTGGTTTATTCTTTTTTCCTTTTTTTGTTTTTTAATTGAATTCAGTCTCTGCAGTTTAGAAATCTTAGTTACAATAAATTATCAAATCAAAAGTCAAATTAACCTGCCCTTTCCCATCTGATAGAAGGGCCAGAGAAAAACGAGATCATTAATGTAACCCAAAACATACCCAGACAGCACAGAATCTTTCTAGGTATAGTCATTAGGGTGAAGAGCAACTGGTCTGTCTTTTCGGCATCTCCTTGGAAACCTAGGATATTGCATTAGGTTAGCAAGATTAGGGACAAGACATCGTGCTGACTCTGGGCGGCACAATGACCCATAGGACAATATAGAAGGGTTGCTGTGATGTAGACAGGCTCCAAGTGTTGTGTGAATTATCTCGGGTAATTTTCAAACATCTGACAAAGCTCAGGCTTGACAATCTAGTAACAAGGTTAAAAGCAACTGTAGCACGGTGTTTGATCTTGTCCTAACTAGAAGTCCAGCATACAATGTCACTCTTGAAATATAGAAATATAGATTTAGCTGTATTTTCAATATATCTATAAATGTAAAAATGATAGTAATAAGAGTGTTTGAATGCCTGGCTTCAGAGTGATGGATTAGTCTATGCGCTTTCTATTGACTGAGGCCTTAGACACTGTCACCCAACTTATGAAAGCACCTGATGGAGGTGCTTAACACTGGACAATAACTAGTCACATTTCAGGTTATCTCAGCTGAATTCTGCTCTGTGTTACACCAGGGAAACTCCATAAACTGAAAGTAAAACCTCTGTTTCCAACACCTTTTCCCAGTAAACCATTTTGTAACAGTTCTTGTCATAGCTTTTTCAATTAGAAAATTTATTCCATTTGAGGCTTACTTAGAGGTGGTCAAATTACAAGCAGAAAAATGCTAAACATTTGTCAACAATTATTCCCTTTTTTCATAGAAATCTTGCTCTTAACAATTTCAGGCAGCTCTGTGGATACATTTTCCTTTTTCTATATTTCATTTCATCTAAGTTGTGAGCTAGGATTTAAATGTCAAATATCTTTAGTTGATATAAGAGGAATTTGAAATATCTTATCTCTAGAGCACTGTGAGTGAGTCTAGCAGCACCTGGAAATCCCTATCAACAGATGTACAGCAGGCCAGCCATCCTCAATAGATGGGTAATCTTAAAATGACAGTGTCATCACAGCTTGTGTTAGAACTGAATGCCCAAGTACAAGAACACACAAGTACACAAATTCTGGGTAGATATTATGCAACAAGTGCACTTATGTAATGGCTGGGATTACTCTGACCAATAAGAGACATCTGTTGCAGAGATGTGTATATGAGCCGGCCAGTCCAGGCTCCCTTTACAGCCAGTTGAGGGAAGCAGTCACTTCTGGGACACAGATCACCTCACTGTTATACAGACAACTAAAGCAGGAGTGAAAAAGCCTAGCATATTTGCTTAAAATATGCTGTAACTTGGAGGAGAAAAAAATCTTCAAGTGTAAGAAATAATTTGCCATGTGTTTATTTTAAAAGAACAATTACATATGGGAGCATGTCTTATATGAAGGAATTTATTTGAAGAGTGTGTTTTTGAACAGTGTATAATTATGTGCATCCTACCATGAGGGAATACTTTTGAATAGAATTAGGAGTTTGGGTTGTTTTTTTTAATGAATGGCTGTAATCATAAGGCAGTTCATGCTCTGCGTAAATTAGATTCCGTTGCTGCATTTCTTCTAGTATTTATCTACTAACAAAATAATAAATGAACAATCTGGTATAAAAATCCGATTTTATAAGGGAACCTCTGATTGCTCAGAAGGAGTCACTGTATTCTGGATGAAGTAAATAAATTCATGGTAAGTTACCTTATGCCAGCCACTGAGCAGTGAACTCAAGAATATAAAAGTTAGAAATGAAGGTGAAATAAGGAAATTTTAAAGCAGTAGAGACAAGGTTTTGTTAACTAATGTGCTCCTGTTGTGCATATATTGCCCTCTAGCATTTTTTAATGTATCTTCTAATTATGTAATCAATGAAGATGCTGATGTTTACCAATGAAAGGATTTTTTCCTGCTCATAAAGAGCCATGAATTAACTGTAAAAGTCCCACAGACTTCTGCAACTCCCTGGAAGTATAGTACGTTGAAAAGAGGTTTTCAGCATGTCCTTTTAAATGGGTAGAATCTATGTGGCAGAAGGATGGCATGTTTACGAACATCTGTTACAGACACCTACTGTGCCTAATAAAAACAAAACAAGGGGATTTTTTTTCAATGGGGTTTTTTTCATAGAAACTCTATAGCAAAGCAACACACAAATGTGTACTGGGAACAGTTTAAAGCAAGGAAAACGGCGAATTCTTCTGTGCAACTGATTTTCCTTGGGCATCTCTGTGAAACATTTTTGCTTAGTTTTGCATACTGCTCCTTCACAGATTGTGATATACCTCTTCAGAGGTGCTTCTGTGTATCATTTGTCTCAATTTTGCTGTTTATTTCTTTACCTAGATTGAACAGGATAATTCATGCTGAATACTGCTATTTTGTTGGATGATAAATTATGTGTGATGATCTAGATAATGTTGTCTGCAAGTTAAGAAAAGGAACATTCTGCTGTAGTTGGTCTCTACTCACAATCAGCCCCATGCTTGCTGTTTTCAGGCTGGTGCCATCCACAGGGTGACCTGCCTGTACAGGCTGTTGGAAATTGCATACAAACATTTCCAGAAGCCATTACAGGTTATCCTTATTTACTACTGTAATTACAATAAGCATTGTGTTCCAGGGATGAGTTCTTGGCTGAACTGGATATTTGATATCCAGTTGCCATGCACTTCAGCAGGCTGAATATTTTGCCCAGGTCTTTTGGAGAGCCTTATTCCTGCTTTTTCTTGCAATGAAGAGGCTTTGCATGAGTCTTGTTTAAATCTGGCTTTTCTGAGGCCTATATTCAGCCAACCTCACTCATCAGAGTCATTTAATACATTCCTGCTGCATATATATCTGGCAAAGCTTAGAAGTGGAATCTAATCCAAGAGGACAGTATCAAACAAGAGGACATATCAAACGTCTGACTCTTCCTCCTCATAGACAATTACTTAATAAATGATGGTTATGAATCACATGTTAGTGTTAAGTTACAATAGATGCATCATTGTACTGAGAAAGGATGTTATGATGCTCTTATTTTGCAAATTTTTTTTCAGGGGTCTGGGGTGAACATGCCTATTCAACTGTGGAGAACAAATTTTATTGCTGTAGCTGAAAGCATGTTTCAGTTAATCAGATGCTAAAGATCAGGCAGTGTTAAAATCTTTTCTTCAGAACTGTGGGCACAGAGCATGTCACTCTCTGTACTTTGGGTTCCTCACCTTTTAGAGAAGTGATTACTGATTCAGAATACAAGCCAAAATCATCACTTAAGAATTAGTATTTTGTTATTCTTTGTACATGGAAAGCAGAGTCTTAGAAACTGTGTCCCATGTTTCTGTATCCTGTAACACAGTTGGCTGGGTTTAGTATTTTCCCATTTTTGTTTTAAGTGTATGTTGGTTATAGCTATACTATTTCTTCTCACCATAACCATATACCTTTTCCTATAGAAAGGTATACATACCATCTAAAATATGTATAAAGAAATATAACCAAAAAGGACTAGATGAGATGTTTAAAATGATTTGTTGGGAAATGGATGTTTTATAGAATAAAATCCTGGTGAAAAAATGAGATTGAATGCTCAAAAATGGTTCCACAGGAAGATACTGTTGTAATAACATTTTCTTGAAGTTTAGCCTAAATGGGACTTTAAAAGAAATATTTCCTCTTAATCCTGATAAAGCCTGAAGTGTAATGGATGCTGGGCTAAGAGTCTTCTGAGGAATCTGAGAGCACTGTCAGAGGAGAGAAGATTAGTTTGGAAGGGAGTGCACAAAATCTAGCCTTCAGTTTTGGCAGTCTTTCTTCAGAGAAATATAACTTCTGTTACCTGAATGGTAAACATGAAGCTGTAATCCAGGTGTTTTCCTGTATTCATCTGGAATCTGTTAAAAAAATATATAAAGCAAAACATAGCCAAATAGTACAAAACAAGTAATGCAAAATAAATACAGGCACATCATCTGTTCAAAGCAGTTCCTTGTAATTAATCAGTGTTTTGAGGAAGAATTGTTCAACCTCAACTTTTTTCATTAATTAAGAATGTGATGTTAGTGAAATCTGTTCACAAAAGTATGGCTGACACCAAGTTCCAAGGCTGAGCTTTCAGCCAAGCAGATTAACACAGACACATTTAATTTCTTCTGTGAGTCCAGTACCACAGAGATCTCTTCACTCCTGCTGTAAGGTCATTTCATATCACTGAATGGCTTAAGGGAGACATTGTGAAACCAAGGACTCAGGCCACAGGGAAGGAGAGAGGATGCTTTTTGTTGTGAGAAAGCTATTAAAATAAGGAGAAGACAAATCTTGAAGGAAGATTTATGTAGCTTCATACGGCTGTATTGGCTTCTTACACCTGATAGAACAAAGGACACAAAAGTTGCCCAAAATGATACACTGCAAGCAGGATTGATGGAGATTTTAATGAGACATGGAGCAGAAAATGTGTTCTTGGCAGGATATTTATGCCTGCAATTTGAAACCTGTGCTTTGATTGTTCTAGATGATAGCAAGTTTTCAGAGGCCATCACAGTGCTGCTTACCTGGATTGAGCGAGGCGAGGTGAATCGTCGCTCTGCAAACCAGTTTTACTCAATGGTGCAGTCAGCCAACAGCCACGTCCGCCGGCTCATGAATGAAAAAGCGGCTCATGAGCAAGAAATGGAGCAAGCCAAGGAGAGTTTCAAAAATGCCTTAACAGGAATCCTCACTCAATGTAAGTAATTCCCTTTTTGTCCAGTGTTGTTATAGTGTTGGTGGTGGTGGTGGTAGTGGTTTTTTAATCGTATTTGTTTGGGGGTAAGTAGTTGCAATGCAGTCATATTTTACTTCATATCCTATTCCATACTCTATGGCAATTTGGAGGATCAAGGACCATTCCTAAGAGCAAGGTGAGCAAAGTTTCAGTAGTTTTTTTATTATTAGATGAAGATGTGCTCTATGCATAATGTCTACTGTTGTGTAGACATAGCACTTCAAGAATGGACCAGACAGAAGCCTCACTGCTCTGAGAAGAGATCATGGTTTTTTGAGAGAAGGGATATGTAGCCTGTGTGTTGTGCTGAATTAACTATGTCAATTACAGGATAGAGCACAATTGGGCAATATTTTTTGCCTTGGTTTAGGTAAAGGCAGTAGAATCTAGCATATAGGCCACCTCCACAGTAGAAGAATATGCTGTACTGCTGCAGGCAGGGAGGTGAAAAGGGAAAAGAAGGAAAAGGCAAGATAAAAAGGAGAAAGAAAACTGGTATAGTTTTTACTGGTTTCTTACATGCCTACTCATGTTTGCTCAAGCAAGAGGCTTAATGATACGCAGAAGGGTGAAACCTGAAGTTGAAAATAAAAATGCAAGAGAATTTACCAATGGAAGACAATTGCATTGTATTTTCTGAATCATAATCTTTACGTAAAAAAATAAGCCCTAGAGGCTTTTTTGCCATATATTTCTGGTCCCTCGGTGGTCATCCTTCAAAAGTTAGGGCTGAAGGTATAATACTGGATGGACTTGCTTAACTTAGAAGTACTTGAAGCTCCCTGTTTGTCTGATGGTAAACTCAGTATCTCTGAAGACCAGTTCACCCTAGGGTATATGGACCCCTAATTTAAGAGCTGAGATGTCTGAATTTAGGAAGAAAGATACTGGGCCAAAAGCATTTGATCTCTGCAGACATCTGTTCAGTCAGTAAATTTTAGTTACGGCTAATTCCCTTGTTAATTTGCCAGGCAATATTGTCTTCCACCTCAGCATCTAAAAGGCAGTGTGAAGCAAGAGACACAGGCACCACACATGGCATGCTGTTCAGTTCACACTAGGGCCTCTGTAGTTTTGTGTGCCACAGCCAGCTCTAGCATTCAGAAATGCCTTCTTCAGCTGCATTAAAAAAAAATCCCCCATTGTCAGCAGGCTGAACTTTAGTTAAATCAGGCTAAATTAGCCCATTTGTCACCAACTGTTGTAGAACATCTGTCACTTTGGAAATAGAGATCCCTGTAGTTTCAGGTGGAAACTTGCAATTTTTGCTATCTGCTTTGCTCCTGTAATGTGCTGAGTGCTGAACTTACAAAACCAGAAATGGGTCTGGCTTCAAAATGCGAGTTTCAGAGTGTCTCAGTCACAGCAATGCCTGGAAGAAAAAAGTTTCTGACAGATCTGGCCTAGGAGGACAAGGTCAGCAAAAAAACAGCCTCAGGGAAAGGTGTTGCACTCTGTGGATTATATAAGAACAAATTTTACAAGCATTCCAGATGTTTCCCATTGGTTATTTTATAAACATTGTAAACACTGGTCATTATTAACATTAATGTGTCTTATTAAAATTCCTTGCAAACTTGATGCGAACAGATGGGTGATATTTTTGCTTTTTTTTGTGTATGTGCCTAATATTGCTAAGCATGAAGACTGTGAAATGAGATTCCCTTTTTCAAGGGAATTTGAATTGATCTATATTTGAATTGACCTAAGGAATGTTTTTCATGCATCCTTTTCCATTGTTCTCCACAGTCCTACGTAATTGGTTACAATATGTCAGTTGCTTTATGAAGAAGAATTTGAAAATACTAAATGTTCAGAATACGTGTGTGTAGTCTATTAGATTTTGTACCATGACAAAAACCCTATTCTGCTGTTCTGCAGTAAGGATCCAAAATTCTAGGGTAATGCTGCAGCTCTGTGGCCATTTGACATAAATATCACAGTATTTTTAAAATAAAGCATGGCATTCCACTGTCAAGAATTAGGTCAGATGTCCAATTTGGAGCTGGCCATTCTGAGCTTTCTTCGCATCTAAAAGAGAAAAATAAAAATCTCCAGGGAATAAATCATCAAACTGACCTCATGATTCTCTTCCAATGGGATGAATCATCCCTTGGATATGCTGCCCACAGAGGATTGGCAGGGGGCTTAGCTCTAAACTAGATGTCCAGCTTTTATATGCCTTGTTCAAAGCAGATTAATCCCACTAACTCTATATAGCCTTGATGCAGAAGGATGTAGTGTAAGAGGAGAACTTGGAGTTAGATAAAAATACCAGAATTTTAGCAAAGAATATTATGGGCAATGGAAAAGAAATAAAATGGTCTTCAAGTGCATTCACCTGGGACACATGTGCATACATACATATACACACATACATTGTCTATGTGAGTTTCAGTAAAAAATACTTTCTTATTAATGGGGATTACTGGAGCCAGAACATTTCAGCTTATGGCCCAACTACTAAAGAAGTACAAGTTCTGAAATCCCTTCTACGAATTTGTTCCTGGAGGTATTTAGAAGATTATCAAGCAGATTACCCCTAAAAATTTGGGTCAAGTGTTCAGCACATGAATTAACTACCTGACCAAGACACTTGTGCCAGGATAATCTGTGAAATAAAGCAGGTGCTATAAATTTATGGTATGACAGCAGTAACACACTTTAAGTTCTACAGGGAGTCAGCCTTGTTATGGTGCTTCTTCAATTATTTAAGGGATAAAGAGAGAAAAATGTCCACTTTCTTCTTTATAGTAAATTACTTAGATTTTCTAGATTTGAATCTGAACTTAAAATACAAAAAATCTGGATGATTTTCCAGGATTTTGGATATGTCTGTCTTTGCAGTTTGATTTCTAGTTTTTCCACTTTGTTTCCACATATTAGTTACATGTAACACTGCTCTCTGAGTTTCCATTCATCTCTGTTTTATTTCCTCCCAAACCACCTTTTCAGCCCAAGGTTTATTGGTGTCGATCCTCATGTTTAAGGAAAATGGAAGCCCTCCATGAAAGACATCCTTGTTGGACTGTGGGCAGTTTTTAGACTACATCAAAGCTGCAATTCCCTTCTCTGACTTTGTTTTCCATGCACCGTAAATTTTGCCTACCTCATATTGTCAGCATTGTCAAAAGTACCTATAGGAGAGTCAAAATCCCAAATCCCATATTTAAAAACTAATGTGATATCTCAAGACTCAGACACACAAGGTGGTTGAAGTGTCCCAGCATGCAAGCTGATAGATTACACACACAGTGGAATGAAGAGAAGTGCACCATGGCTGGGTACTGAGCAGTTTATGACACCTACTTATTTGGTCATTTTTGTCCATTTTACTAATGAATAATTCTGCAATGAACTTTGGAAACTGGTCCCCATTAAGGTCTATGAATCAGTCTCTCGTATGCCCATGGGGTAAGAGTTGGAGGTGGGGTTTTTTTATCATGGAGCCCCCTAGCTAGGTTACTTCCTTGTCTTATAATTGTAGAGTCCCTAAGGTTTAAAAAGACTTCCAAGATCATCGGGTCCAACCTTTGGATGATCTCTACCATGCCAAATAATCATAGCACTAACTGCCATGTCATCATTTCTTGAACTCTTTCAGGGATTCTGACTCCCTGCGCAGCCTGTTCTAATGCTTTCATTGAAAAAATTCTTCCTGATGTCCAACATGAACAAAGGGGAATGGCTTTAAATTGGAAGAGGGCAGGTTTAGATTAGATACTAAGAAGAAGAAGAAGTCCTTTACAGTGAGCATGGTGAGGCACTGTCACAGGTTGCCCAGATAAGGTGTGGATGCCACCTCCCTGGAAGTGTTCAAGATGAGGTTGAATGGGGCTTTGAGCAACATGATCTACTGGAAGGTGTCCATGCCTGTGACAGGGGGTTGAAACTAGATGATCTTCAACATCCCTGCCAAGCCAAACTGCTCTGTGATTCTACAAATTAAGAGATAAAGTTTACCTGCTTATCTTGTTGCTAAGCATCTTCAGCCCTTATTTGTGAAACAAGATATGAAGCTAGGTACAACTTTGAGCTGATTCAGTAGGCCTGTCCCTCAGGAAGAATCAAATATTTGCGGTGAAGATTGTGAGTTGTGTGCCTTTCTTTCGGAACCTCAGAATTGTCACCTCGAGTTTTCCCTCTATTCCTACTGAAGGAATTCAGTGGTGTGTTAGACTACATTGACTTTTTATCAAATAGTTGGTATGTATCTGATAGGAAATCTCTCCTCACCTCCCAGCCCCCCTCCTCCTCAGAAAAATTGAAGTTATATAATTCTAAAGAGAAACGCATTCTCAATAGACCAAATAAAATTTTCCTCTTTTCAGGTTTCTTCATTTTCATTTTCTCATCTCTCTGGGTATGATTTAATCTGTTTTAGTATTATCAGTGCCTTCAAAGATAGAATCTGCATATTTAAAAGTAAGAAAATGTTAAAAATCTTTTTTGAGCTTTCTTCAAAAAATGATTGGCAGCAGTTTTGTTTTTCTCATTACAGGTTCATTTCATCATTGCTCACTTGCTTTAGAAAAGATAGAATTTACATTGATATGACGGTGATTACTAAAATCACGGTCTTATCTGATTTGCTTTAAATTCCATACTGCAGTCCTTTCTCCCAATAATCCTTCCACTTTTTAGAACACTCTCGCAGTGCTAAAAATGATGCCAATTTCATTATAGATACTGAAAGCATGCTGGTTAAAATTCTCTTAGCAGTCAGGCTTTTTGTACACAGTTATTCTTTCTGAGTATTCTTTGAATTGCTCCACATTAATGACAGCTTCTAAAAGGATTTTCCTGTTTTTTAATTGTCCAGTCTTACAGTCTTTCTTTCATTTGCAAGTGACTAATTCAAAAATATGAGCTTACTTTATGTGCAATTTTTAGGTCATCATTAAGCTCTTTGTGAAAGAGATTGAGTCATATAATGTGTTTTTACATTGCAGCCCAGATCTCAGTTGGTGTCATAGAATGCCCCTATAACACAAATAAAAACATTAATCATACATGTCATTAGTTGCCATTATTATTTTCTACCTTGATGCATTTTAAAAAAAAAAAAACCTAAATACTACATAACCTCCATAATCTATCCAATCCAGATTAGTTTATTTAGTCAGTGTGCCCTTGGCTTCTTTCTGTGCTGATAATTTGTCCAGTAAAGCTCATCTGGGTATCTCTATTCATTCTTAGTTGTCCTTACATTTTCTGCCTCATGAACACGCTTTCAAAAGCATTTCTATCCATGATGTTATTGTAGTTGCAGGGAATAGAGATGAAAGGCTCCATTTCTATTTTACCTTGAATGCTTATAGTTCCTCCCTGTTTTCTGGCACTATAACCCTTTGTTGTTGCAACTTGTAGTGTTTCACACAGCTTACTCCTTTGTGTTTCATTTTCTTTGAATTTCTGCATTCCTTCTATTGTCTGTATCTTTACCTCCACCTGAAGTCAATATGAATCTTGGTATTAATTTAAGCATGGCCAGAATTTCAACAGAAGCTCTTCTTCTGTTATTTTAAGACTTTTTTTTTTTTTTTAATGTAAGCCATTAAATATGCATAGTGGTTTACAGCAAAATAATAATACTGCCTTCCAAGAGATTTCAGTCGAAGGCCAATTTTTGACAACTCATGTCACTTGCCTGGAATCTGCAGATCTCCTAGATGGTTCAAGGCAAAGAAGTGTATGCTTTAATCACATGGAAATCTGTGCTTGGTTTTGACATGCCATGCTGAGTGGAGATGGAGATAAGGGCCTGATGCTTCACAGAAAAGAGCAGTAAGTGTTCAATGGAACCAAAGGATAAGCAAAGAGAGTATTACACTGGAGCAAGGAAAGAAAGATGGAGGTTTCACCCAAAAGGGTTCTTGAGTTGGCTGTGCATATCATGTGGTCTGCACATGACAAACATGCACATGACTGTTCATAAGTGATAGAATAAACTTTAAAAATATGAATAATCCTATGCAACTATGACTGATTGAAATACTTCTTTCATTATACACTAGTCTTGCTTCATGTCAAATCACTGGATTTGTCCCGCAGAGACAAATGACAGAGATGACACAGGTGTTGTAGGGACAGGAAAAGAGTTTTGGGAAGGGATAGAATGTGTGAGAGAGGAAGATGGACACACACAGAATGAGGGAACAAAAATACAAAAGGCTGGCTACAGTAAACAGAGGACAAGTCAAGGCAGGCAAGTAACATAAGGTATGGCAACAAGTGGAGAAGTAAATGTTCCCACATCTGATGTGTGAATGATCTTTTGTTTTGATTTCCAGAAGAGGCTATGGCTGTTGAAACCTCCTCATCTAGCTCTCTATTTTTTTCTTCAGCAAAAGAAACCATACTATGCCCAAAACAAACAGCCCTCTTGATCTCCTAGAAACATTCTAATCTGCATGATCCCTGTGTAACCGTTAATTAGAGAAAGTCCCTTCACTTAATGGGATCTGCCAGAGCTTGGTCACATTTATGGTGTTAGTTCATTGCTGGGTTCCCTTGGGATTCTCTTTTTGGACAGATATATCAAAAAATGTTGGTTTGACTTTTGCTATTTTTAAATCTGAAGACTGAAAAGAAAGGTCTGCCTAATCATAAGTAACAAAAAGGAAGGGCTAATTAAATGCAGTACATTATAATCTTGTCAAGCTGATAAAGAAAGTAGCATTCACTTAATTTTCTTTTGAGTTGGGGCAGGGAAGTTTTGTGAGTTGTGGTTTTTCTTGTTTTGTTTTTTTTTTTCTGGTTGTCAACACAAGGTCCATAAAGTCCATTCTGTAATGTAAGATGGTGGCATTAAAAGCGCAGGTACTGTACATTTGTACCTCCCCTTCTGTGTTGTGCTTGTCTGATGTCAAGCTCCTGTTTGTTAAGAAATGACACGAAGGTAAAGTGGTCTTGTTGAGGCCGAATGATTTATCACATGGCACGACGCCAGCTCTTGCAGTTGCACCAAGCTGTCCATTTCTTTGTTGTAAATTAAAGCACGTTTCACAGCCTAGAAGATTTTCAAAAAGCTTAAATTGTAGACAGATTTTCTGGCAGTACCTTGCAGGGCAAACTGGGATCTCTGTAATCAAATTGTATTTTCTTTTATTTCAGAGTTTAGCAGGGAGTGTTCTCTGTTTCAAGAACTATTAATTGTTGATATACATGCCGGTTTCAATATAAATCCTGAAAATGGGGCATTTTTAGTATCTACATGGTGCTCCTTCTTTCACTGTTGCTTACTGTGTTTCTTAGCTGAAAGAAGAAAGGAAAACAATGGCTGCTGACACTGACATTTGATATTCCTACAAGGCCAGGAATTATGTGTTGTGGTAGTAGCACTTTTTTTGTCCTTTGTCTATATGGAAGAATCTGCTTATTGTATTATGAAAAAGTGTTTCTTCCTGCATCACTCAAATGTAGACCACTGACATTCACTCAGCCTCTCCATAATGCATGCAAGCACATTGACTAGGAGCAATCTGAGTCAGATGGAATAGGAAGAGGGATCAACCATTGACCCAGGCAAACCTCCTTGTGGTCTCAAACACTGTAAGCCTAATCAAAGGGAAATGTAGAAATAATTTTGGCAGAGGACATGCTTTCTAGTAATCAGATAGGTGAGACAGGGTAGATGGAAAACCTCCCTCTTCCTCTGGTAAGTCTTGTAATTGCTCTCTGCAATGCTGACACCTTTGCATCAGGATGAGAGCAGAAAAGGTGACAGTGCTAGTGGAGGATGACCCAACTGACTCTGTCTGCAGGACTAAATTAAGCTGAGCTAGGAAAGACTTGCCCATACTGTTTAACTGTAAGAAAGTTGTTGCTCTGGGCCACCTGGCATTTTCCCACACAACGTAGTTTCGAGTTTGTTGCAGGCCAAATAGTTTCCCAGAAAAGCATCTTTTTTGGGAGATAGGAGGATTGCTGCTCCAGGGACACTTGGCATATTTTGTCAGTTGGTTTCAGGGAACAAGCATGGTCCCTGGCTGGTTTTGATGGCTAGTACAGATGTAGTTGTTGGGAGTAGGGCAGGTTGAGGAATAGCTTCTTTGCAGTGTGACTGCCTACAGAACAAAACAATTTGGGAGATAAATCACTGGAGGCAACATTCTCTTGGTCTGTCCAAAAAGGTAGAATTTGGGGATATAATAGCGAGGTCCTGTTGTTTTCTCCTTTATCATGTTATGTCTTAACACTGTCTCTTAAGGAAACTATTGGCATCCAGGCAGCATGCAGACCAAACAGTAGAGATCTCTCCTTTGATGGAGTTGCGACTGTGATGCATCTTCTTTTTGAAACAAGTGGATTTTTTAATTTCTTTTTTTTAAATCCACAGCAAGACACAAAACCTCAACAAAATCAAAGTGAAACAACTATGCCATTTATTTGTGGCAGGTGAATTATTTTACATAACTGTCAAAATCTATATCTTTGTTACACAAATCTGTAATGGTATTTGCTTATGTACCCAGCTGATGAAATGCTGTATGCTTTACTTTAGGATCCATCCATTACATTATCTCCAGGGTGATATTTCCAACTTTTATGTCTTCCTCTGCCAGTCAAAGGCAGTCACATCTGCCTCTCCCTCTGCAGCATGTGAATTGAGTAACAGGGAGGGGCTGCATTTTTCAACTGTACATGTGAGAAAGGCAGATTCTTTTTAGAAAGTAAACAGTATCATAACCAAAAGACTGGGAGTTTGGCCCAAATTAGTTAAAATAATACATTTCATTACTCTGCAATCTATCTACCATTTGTTTTACTGATGTCATGTGTCATTTACCTTAGTGCTAAATTCTGTTTGGTTCATTACCGAGTGTCTTTCAGGACTGTTGCCAAAAATATTCTCTTCCCTATCCAAAGCTGACCTGGAGACTCTATTCATTCATTGCAGCATCTAGCCTTGACTGCTGTAATTCCTTGGTTTGCTGGGCTTAAAGCCAGATAGATTGGCAGACTGCAACTTAGTCAGAATTCAACAACAAGGCTTCTGACCCAAACCATGCCAACTCTATATTCTCCCTGTGCTGAAAAATCTATATTTGAAAAGCATGTTATGCATTTACTGTAACAGTTTCCTTTGCACTGTAATTTTATGGGTGGAATTTTTCTTTCACCCTTCATGTCAACTGTCACACTCTTACAGAATTTTTCTGAGCTAAATTATCGTATGTTCTACTCTTACACTTACAGTAATTTAGTGCAAAACCCTTTTCATCCTGTATCCCTAATTGGTAGAATTTGGAATGGAATTGTACATGAAATCCAATTATTTTATCTGCAAGCAAAGACTTTCGGATTTAACACATTATTTTTCAGTTTCCATTTTATTTCATTTTTTAATTAGAAATTATATATATTATGTATACTATAAAATTGTATGCATAGCAGCTTATAATGTAATAAGCAAAGGAAAAATTGAGTACTTCTTGTCTCCTAAACCCAAGGATAAGTTGCAACCTTTGCTCAATCATGTAGCTAAATAGCTTGCTTGATACAAGTAAGCCAGGCTAAAAGTGTTCTTTCTGCCTTGTAATCTACAGATGAGGCTACACTTTGGTTCTCATTTATTTCTATTATACTTTGAAAGTATAATTTTCAAATAATCTGTATCAAATATTCTTTTGCCCTGGAGATATTCTAGTTTTCCCTTTTATACAATCATATAGGCAAGTTCTGAAGGCATTGTTTAAGGCACTTTTTTTGTTATTCCAAGTTTTTCTGGTTGTTTTTATATTAATTCTTTATGAGAATATGTTATCCTTGTAGCATCTTTTATGGCAGCAGAAACAGGTTTAAACTTTATTTCGGTATACTTACTATGAGCTGGCAGGTCTAATAAAGTATATTGTAGTTTGTCTACATTGACACATGCATATCACTCTAAGCTTAATTTTTTGGGTCTATTTATTTATAACACAGCAGAAAAGCAATTAGATAATAATCCTTTGTCTGAAAAATGCCACATAAATTACCAGCCACAGAACAAGTAATTAGGAAAGCTGCAGTTACTTACATCCTGTAAGTTATATTGACAGGAAAAATAATTACATGTTACGGACCCTTCCAGAACAATGTGGGTTTTAAATCCTAATTTAGTAGGGAAACAGTTTTACATATGGTCAATGAAAATTTGATATAGCATAGAACTCACTAACAGATGTTTGACAATGAATATTTCATGTTACTTAATAATTCTACTTAGCAGTCACAGTTGACAGTACAGTGCATCCTAGAGTTCAAGGTGCCTTAGCGAGATAGGTATGAACTGTTATTTAGTTTTTGAAATTTCTTTCTGGAGATCAAGAAATAATCTGAAAACCATGGTCACCAGCAAGACTGGGAACAACTGTTTCACTCAAATTCTTCAGATATCAGCACAAAATTTGAGGCCCCTCTTTGGCCAAGTCTTTCACAGACAGAGAAAAAAATGAGTTAACGGGAGATTTTCTCAGATGATATAAACCTCTCATGGCTTCCTCTTAGCAAGGAATCTGCCATCCTTATGGGCTGTGTGCTGCTGGATGACTTACACATAAAAATTTGATCCTGGTCAGGAGCAGGTACATGTGTCTTATCTTCCAATTACCTGGAGCAAATGTGAACTGGCAGAGCTGATTTATATTGAATTGCCATCTCATGCAGGATTTTGATGCAGTACAAAGAGACACTTTCTTGTACTATCAAACCATGTCCTTGACTGCTCTTTGGCTCTAATGTAATGCTTGGAGACCTTTTCTGTTGGGTGTTACCTGTGGGTATTTACAATACTTCATAGCCTAGATAGCTGTGAACTATTGAAATGGCTGTACATACATTCACACTTTCTTTGAAGAGAATACTGGGATGTTGGTCTTTGATACATACTAATTTAGTATTGTCCTCTAAGTTTCCCTTTTGTATTATCCCTACCTGCCTGTTTCATAACATTTCCTTAAAGGCCTTGATTTTTAGAATGCTGTATTCATGCTATCCTACCTCCTATAGTTTTTTTTTAACTCCTAAAAGGTAACAAGTGAAGGAGATGCTTCTTCCCTTCACTTTGTCACTTGCAGTTATACAAGAAAAATTCTTTGACAATTTCCTAGCTTTTGTTTCCATTGAGGAGAGTTTTTGAAGTGATCAGATAATGACTTTTGATAAATCTTAGCACCTGTTCACATAATGAAAATTAAGCACTTTAAAGTTCAAATGTTTTTCAAAATTCAGGTGATCTTATTAATACTTATTAGTGGAAAATGGCAAGTCAGCTCTCCCTTATATCTTTGTGAATCTTTTCTGCTTGAATTTCCATTTGCAAACTGAAAACAGATTGTTAATTAAGCAAAATTTTCTGAGCACCTGGGTCATCAACACAATAATAGTAATTAAATTCTAGCCGCAGTTTCTATACACATAATAATGGAGTGCTTTACCATTTTCATCTTTCCAAATTAATTGAACAAATATACACAGCATAACTTCCTTGATGCATCCACTCTTCAGTCCAAGCAAGTTCTAACGGGCTGAAATTATCACGTCTACCTTTAAAACTTGAATGGATTACAAATGGATCAGATCATCACAGTAGTTTTGAGTTGCTTTCTTTAGTATAAATTACATAGATGTATTAATTTAAGAGAAAAATCAATTGCTTGTATTTTCTATGACTTTAGTAGGTGAATCATCCCTGGAAGAAAAACTTCCTTATGTGATTCAAATTGTTGTAATCTTCCCAAATCTGAAAGGAGCCAACAAAAGCGATAAAACCCCAGAGAATAGAATATATATGTTCCTGTTAAACTGAATGAGCTTAATTTTCAGATTTAGAGGTGAAAGATACGAAATTACTTTACTAGATGAGCTCACCCTTTTAGGAAGGATAGATTGCTATGTGTAATAAAATTTTCTACATCTCTGACCTAAGGGAAGAATGACAGCGGATCTAGATCAACTTGAGGGACCTGATCAGAGGGCACTACAGCATTCCTGCCACTGCTTTTCAGGGAGAGGGGTGGGAGATACTGCAAGCTGCAACTTTATAATACAGGGGACATAGTTTCAAGCCAAGAATCTAAAGAGATAAATAGCCAAGAACGTTGTCAAAGAGTTGAAGCATTTTTCAGTTTTTTGTATCTTGGCATAGCTGCTCATTCAGTACCACAGTCCAGGTCATTTGTAGAAAATCTGAATTTCTTAGTGGTCCTCCAGTTAATTGTGCTGGGATCAAGGCAACTTACATCTTGGCCAAATTATTTTTAGGTAGGTCACTGTTGTGGAAGGCCAATATTGCTTCTAACTGATGTGAAGAGAAAGAACAGATTGTTGAGAGGAAAGCTTTCTCAACTGATATGCACAAGTAACTTAAAACTTAAGGATCTTAATTGTCTTAGGTAATTGGCCCAAATATTGATGGTTAGATTCAGAACAAATTCCTTAGAACTGAATGAAGGTAGCCCATTTCACATCTCTTCTTCATCTTATCCCAAAAACAAATGTGTGTGTTCATGTATATAACCATACATAGGCCATGGACACAGGACAGAATGATCTACCACAGGTGAGCCCATTTATACTAAATAGAAGCAGCACCTGCAGCCACAGAATGCAGTGTTAAAGTATGGTTTAGTCCTTCCTGTCTGCTGACAAAGTCCCACTATCAGATAATCACCCTTCAAAGCAGAGCCTGCATGTCTTTCACGCTTTTGTTCATGCAGCCTGCACATCTGTACACAGCTGCCACAGGGGAACACATGTCAGGTGTATGTCTTGAGTGTTACTTCTGTAGTCACGCCCCTATAGCCGTACACGCAAAGGCATGTGCCAGCACAGGGATTTGTAGCAGACATCAGGGGGAAGCAGCTGCATGCATGGATTTTGGCACATAGTCATAAGTAGTATAGACTAAAGTTATGGAGGCAGACTTGAAGGGACACATCTCCAACAATGATACAATGTAAGTACAAAAGACACATCATTGGATGGATATTGATGATGTTGTTTCAGTAATGACATCATCCATAGACTCCTAGTGTCTTTGCTTTGCTTCTCTATAGTGATCACAACATAAATTGCTTGTCTTGTTTGACTTCCTTGTTCACCAAAGTTGAGCAGATTGTCGCCGTTTTCAACGCTTCTACCAGACAAAAAGCTTGGGACCATTTCTCGAAAGCCCAGCGAAAGAACATAGACATTTGGCGAAAGCATTCTGAGGTTGGTGATTTTATTTTTACTTTCTATCCATCAACTCACAGCTGGATTGACACAGAACGGGTGTGATTGTAGCTGGACATAGTTTATTCAGCAATATCTACAGCTATCATTTTAGCTGTTAATCAACTGGACATTTACAGTCTCATCTACAGTAGGAATTGCTCCCATTGCTCTCATTATGATAATAGTCAATAAATAACATTAAGACAGAGAGCAATGTGTTTTTATTTTTCGTGCAAAATTTGGGAAATCATTGGAAGATTATGTTTACTATCTAAAATAATGAACTTAAGTTGTGAAATTAGAAACAGTATTTTCAACTATGAATAGAAATAAGAATTATTCCTGAAAAAATATCTTTTTAGGAGTCTGTTTTTAAAAGAAGTATTTTAAAACAGAAATTTTTTTTCATTGTGCCATCACGGTCATTATAAGATGACTTTGAGTGAAAATAAAATAGAAAATTTCTTTCCTAAATAATGACTTAAACATATTAAGTCTAGAATTATGACATATTTCTTCATATTTGTTTTGTGTTTATATTTTTTAAAGTATATACATCACTTGTATTGATTTTAAGTATTATGTTTGCAAAGAAACCAGTATAAATATAATCCTACTACCACACAGACTGCATGTGTCATAAGCATAAGCAGAGGAAATGGGATTCTAACTCCCCTTGCTGCAAGTGGCAGTAAAGGAAGTACTAGACCTCATCCTGTGTTTTGGTCATCCAGCTTTCGTTTTTAATTCAGTATATACGCTATGAGCCTGTATTTTGAAAAGTAAGTACCACTGTCTTTGTTTTCTTTCTTTCTTCTTTTTTTTTTTTTAATTTTTAATATGAGCAATTTACATAGACTTGGTTTACTTTCATGTAGTACAGATTATTACTATCACAGTCCTCTAAGTGATTTTTCTCTGTCTCAGAATAAAAACTTTAGAAGGTAAGGTGCACTTATTTAATTATTTTGTAGTACACTTGTAAAATAAGTGTTGTACACTTAGTTTGAGAAACACTAAAGTGCTGTGATATAAATCATTTGGATAACGTTTTAAGTGTCCATTAACTAATGCTAAATTACAGTTGAATACCAATGGCACTAAATGTAGCATCCACATGAATACCAAATGAATACTTTATTAGCAGTGCTATTATGGTGAATACCAAATTACTTCAATAATGGGACACTTAAAATAAAATGTTAGCATAATTTATTGGTACAAACTGTATTTTGCATTTTATTCACAAATATTTCATATATGTAGTGGATAAAGCCTTTGTTCAGTTGAAAGATGGGCAGTTGGGGGTTTATGTTTGTCTTATCTTTTAGAGAAATATGAAAATATGATTTGCTAGTACATTAATTATATTAAGACTATCCCTTCTTAAAATAACTTTCTATAAAGGGATATGGTGTGTCATTCCTTTTCTGGTTTCTAAATATTTAATAAATTGAAATGTCTAAGAGTTGGACTTTACAGAAATGTTAATCCAGACTCATTTTTTCAAACGTTATTGCCTTTTTGTTTTTTCTAAGAAGAGAACAAATAAAATGGTTCAAAACCTTGTGAAGGCTCTCACTAAATCAATATATTTTGGAAGTATCTGTTTTTCAGATATGAAATATGATGGAAATATAGCAAACAGTATCCTCAATTTATGTAATATTTTCTCACCATGATATAACTTGCTGATTTGTTTAATTTCTTGATCACCTTCCTTTTTTTTCTGCTTTTAGGAAAGCTTTGCTAGAAACTCAAACCCAAAGTAAACATTCATACACACAGATATTCTCCATGGAAAATTATTGACTCTACTGATAATGTAGACATTGATGTATCAAGGACATTTGTCCCCTAATGAGGAAATAAATATAAGCGGATGTCTGCTCATGTATGCAGTAATATTTCCCCAGGAAAAGGTGCAGATGCTTTTCCAATAAGAAATTCAGAAATGGCCTGCCAATTTCTTCCAAAGGTGCTTCTGATTTCATGAGACACTGGTTGACAATTTACCTTTTTTAATCACATTTTCTAAAATTTGAAATTATTCTCCTGTAAAATGCCCACTAATTAGCTTCCTTGCATTTGCTGACGTTAATGGACACAGATAGATTTCTCAGAGTATTTGAGATCTGCCAATGAACCAAGGGGACAGCTCAAGAGAAACGCCTTCTCTTTTTTCATGCAGTCCCTCTCTGACAGCTTACTGTTAATTGCACAGAGGAGCTGTCGGACTCCTCAGTGCTGTCTCCTCCTTCCACACGACTCTTCCTTGTTTCAAAGATTTCAAACCACCTCTTTGGGAATTAAGCTCTTTGTTGGCAGAAAAATTAGCTGTCTGCGGATGGACAAAGCCTACACTAATCACAGCGCAGCATCCCCATGTTACACCTGACAGGATTATTAGGACAAAATAGAGTCTTCTCAATCTTCTCAGTGCTGCCATTAAAAAGCCAGTCGCTACACCCGCTCCAGCTTTTCTACCCAGAACAAAGACTGTCTAGACTCTTACAAAGCCTGCATGCCTACTGATCATTTTCCTAGCGATATACGTACAGGGGCTGCCTGCCTGCCTGTGCAGCAGTCACCCAGAGACCGAGCTGTCCATGCTGGCACTCATTTTGGATCAAAATGAAAAGATTTTCAGGATGATGTTATGGGACAGACTCTTCTAAATCCAAGGCAGTCTGGGCATAGGGAGAGAGGTTGAGATTCTTTTGGCCAGGTACTTACAATATATAGTGCACTGGCTGCTTTCAGATCCCTTTGCCACCAACAGAGAGAATGAGGCACTTTTAAGGTGTGGTTAGTATGATTTTGTTTAATGGAGACACCTGTATTTGGCCAAATGAATCATACCCAGAGTGGCAGAGGGAAGTAAGAATTAGCTATACCTTAAGCAGGCTGGCAATATCTTTATCATTCTGCTTTATACACCATTTTAAGTATTAATCCCTGTTGTTAAAGCATTCTCCTATGTTTAGCAGACTTAAAGATCACTTGACATGGGAAGTCACTTTCCCTCTTGTTTTACCTGTGTTTTGCCTTTGATAAACTCAGTTCTTTCACAGGAAGAATTCCCTGTGCTTCTGTTGTTAGAAATATTCATACATAAATAAATGTGATTTCAATGAAAAATTATGTATAATTAAAATAGGGCAGTATTAAAAACAGATACTAAATAATACATAATGACTTTATGGAAGTTAATACTGACAAAAGGTAATTTTTGGTTTTAGGAGCTCCGAAATGCGCACAGTGAACAGCTCATGGGAATCCGGCGGGAAGAGGAGATGGAAATGTCCGATGATGACAGTGGTGACAACCCCAGTAAAAAGCTGAGAGTAGATGATTCAGGTAAAGTCAAATCTCTCTATAATGTCAAGTATATAAAGTGTCATTTTATAAAAAGCAAACAACAGCTTACACATGAGAAGTGGCATGTTAATATCTCATTATATAAGACAGTGTCTTATTTAAATCCTCATAAATTAGTTATTTGAATGATGCAAGCTGTCTCTAGAAGGTGTCTGTCACCTGCTATGTTTTATAATTACGAAAATTCTCCAGTTCTGCCCTTGGCTGGAAGCCTTGTTTCTTTATTGCATTCTCACTGTGGAGGTCCTAGATGACTGGAAGTTGGCCAATACGATGCCCACCCACAAGAAGGGCCTGAAGGAGGATCTGGGAAATTACAGGCCCATCAGCCTGACCTCGGTGCCAGGCAAGATTATAGAACACATCATCTTGAGTGCCGTCACATGGCACCTACAGGATGGACGGGGAATTAGACCCAGCCAGCACGGATTTAGGAGGGGCAGGTCTTAGCTAACCAACCTGATCTCCCTTTACGACCTGCTGACCCACATGGTGGATGTGAGGAAGGTTGTGGATGTAATCTCCATGGACTTCAGGAAAGCCTTTGACACCATCCCACACAGCATACTCCTGGAAAAGCTGGCTGCCCAAGGCTTGGACAAGTGCCCTCTGTGCTAAGAACTGGCTGGATAGCTGGGCCCAGAGAGTGGTGGTGAATGGTGTCACATCCAGCTGGTGGCCAGCCACTAGTGGTGTCTTCCAGGGATCAGTGTTGGGACCCGTCCTATTTAATATCTCTATTGATGTCTGGATGAGGGGATTAAGTCCACCATTAGCAGGTTTGCAAATGATACCCATTTGGGAGCAAGTGTTGGTCTCTTAGAGGGTAGGAGGGCTCTGCAGAGGGATGTGGACAGACTGAATAGATGAGCTTAATCAAACAATATGAGATTTAAAAAGTTCAAGTACCAGGTCCTTTAGTCTGGCTAAAACAACCCCCTGCAGGGCTACAGGCTGGGGACAGACTGCCTGGAGATCAGCCAGGCAGAAAGGGACCTAGAGGAAAGCAGAAAGAGATCCAGAGAAGGGCAGAAAGGCTGGTGAGGGGTATAGAACACAAGCCCTATGAAGTGCAGCTGAGGGAGCTAGGTTTGTTGAGCCTGGAGAAGAGGAGCCTCAGGAGAGACCTTATTGCTCTCCAGAACTACCAAAAAAGAGGTCATAGCCAGGTGGAGATCAGTCTCTTCTCCCAGGCAACCAGTGTCACAATGAGAGGACCCAGTCTTAAGGTGCACCAGGGTAAGTTTAGGAAAAAATTCTTCACAGAAAGAGTGATTAGGCATTGGAATGGGCTGCCCAGGGAGATGGTGGAGTCACTGTCCCTGGAGGCATTTAAGAAAAGAGTGGAAGTGGCCCTTAGTGCCATGGTTTAGTTGATAAGGTGATGTTAGGTCATAGGTTCGACCCAATGATCTCGAAGGTCTTTTCCAACCTAGTTAATTCTGTAATTCTGTGATTCTACAGTCTTGTATGACAGTATTTCATTCTGTATTTGTAATAATGTCTTATTATGAGATCAGTTGATGAGTATTCTGTAAGCCTTATCTTTCTTTTCAACAAAGACATAATAATCTCAAAACTCTATCACAAATACACCATACCATTATAACTGTGTTTTTTTGGCTACATAGTGCACTTCTAAGGGTACCTATTTCACAACATGGTACTTCATTCTGCGTGAGTTAACACTCACTAGATGGGTATCATGAAGGAAAGAACAAGGGTGCATGTAATGTGAATAAAGAAAAGCAACTATTCCAGCCTTCTACAAATACACTGCTATTCAGGGTGGACACCAAGGGATTGCTCAGAAGTTGTCTGAGTTACTAGCTAGTCACATGATCTGGATGGATGCTTTGCTCTATTTCTTGGCTTTGGCTAACAAATTTGTGACTAGCTAACAAGGGTTTGCTTGTTTAGACACTCATCCACAGAAAGAAAATTTACATGAGCTGAAGCTGAAGTGTGACTGGAAACTGCCTACCAGCAGTGAACTCTTAAGGGAGATAAGGAAGGAGTAATATGGGAAGAAACTGAAAGTCTCCATTAGGGTAATTCTGATCTAGTCCTTTGCATGCAGGCACCGTATTAAGAAAGAATTTCATCCATTAGATAGTTTCAATTCCAGTCAAAAAGTATGGATTCAAGCTTATATAGAGAAAAACTTTTTGTCTCTTCCTGTGATGAAATGCTATGTAAGGTCAAATGACTCCAGAAATACAGACCAAAGGGAGGAGTATCATTCTAGCAAAGAATTTTTTACTATGGCATCTCTCTTGAAGGAAGATTTAATGTTTTTCCAGGAAGAAAAATGCAACAATAAAACTGTAAAGAGCAACCTTAATTTTTGCTGGGCTAATTGTGTGAATTTGAATTTTCCAGACAACATTAGCAGAGTGTTTGGAGCTGAGACAGTGTGTCACTGCAGAAAAAGAGCTGCTACCAATCAGCCATTTTTATGACTGTCTATTCTTTTTGCTTTAACTGTGTCCACTCTTACGGAGGAAAAGCATTGGAATTAACAACAGGAAGGTTGAGCCAGAAATACATAGAGCCTGCATGCCAGAAGAAGTTGTATTTTGTTTTTAATGTTTTGAATTGTCATACTTGCCAATACAGCCAGTATTGACATGTGCATGCTTAGGGCTATGCTGTTCATTCTTTTTGTAGCATCACAAATTGGAAAGTATGTTTAGGTTTTTTTCCATGGAAAAGGACATTTCTGTCAAAAGTTTTGATATCTGAGATTTTGACAGCATTCTTCCAAAATAATTTCATTTTATTTATACTGTTACAATATGGGCACTTGAGTCCCCTCAGTGATAACAGTAGCAAAACTAGAACTGTGTTGCATTCCAAATCAAAATTTAGCAATATGAATCCACTCAAGTACTTGTCCATCATTTTTCATTATACCATTCATCATTCTTTTGATCTCAGTGGAGTTGATCCATCCTACTGCATATATAGTCATCCAGTTCTAAAATTGATATTACAGCTTTCTTCTTTGCACACTACACTCTTAATATAAGCAAATGCATTTGATTCTTTGATCAATGACAATAGAGGGGATATGGAATTAAATCCAAAGAGTTATTTGGTATCATACAATGTTAAATGAAAATAAACTAAGAGAAGGACTTTTTTTTACTATTATTTTTATGTACAGAAAAGTAATTCTTCCTTCCATGTTTTAGCACTTTTAAAAAATTACTATTTGTGTTAGCCACATTCTCTTTTTCTCTTTTTTTCTCTCTTTTTGAGTATGTCATTCTAGAATCACCACTTTATCTCACTGGAGTGGCTATTTGTATTCACAGTAACCTCTTTTCTACAAAGAATGTCTTTAAAAGACTCTTTTATCACAAAGAAATAATACTGCACAGTAAGAAAACATTGGCACTTTATTTTTAACCCCTTTTCTTAAAACGTTTGTCTAAATACTTAACCATGGGAAGAGCAAGGCTTGAATAATACAAAGAAGGCATTGTGCCTCTTCAGTTCAAGGACAGCATGTACACATAAAGGTTTAAAAATCTAAATCCAAAAGTGGCTGAGGCAATGAGACATGATGAATTGATTTGGATGGTTTCAGAGCTCTGGACTGCCCATTCTGCCATTCCAACAATTTTCTTGAGGACATTATTTTTCAGCCCTTCTTGACAGTGAGAACAAGGCTTCAGGGAAGTTATCATCCCCAAAGCTATAACAAGTGACAGAGATTCCCCCCGGGCTTCAACACCTGTGTCAGGTTTTTTTTCCATGGTTCCCTTGGTCAAGTCACCCCTGGTACAAGAAAGCTTAATCAAATTCAGCAAGTTAGAATGGGTTCTAAGACCTCATTCTGTCTTGGTAAAATGTAGTTTCAGGAGTCTCCCAGCATAATTTCTTCTGAGTGTGTCACATCTTCCCACAGCTAGACTGGTTAGAATGAAACCTCTTCTCTAGGAGATCTGAAGAGAAACCTATTCGTCACCCTGAGAAAAAGAGAGTGGATTCTAGCCCCAACATTTAAAAACACAACACTTCTAAGCCCCAAGGCTGTGAAAAAGTACTTCAGTGTCTGAATGCTTATCCAGAGTTGCTGGACTTTGTGTTTCAGAGTGTTGTGGTTTCACCTAGCTGGCTACTAAGTATGACTCAGGTACTCACTCAGTCCCCCAGCCCAATGGAATGGGGAGAAGAATCAGAAGAAAGTAATAACTTGTGAGTTAAGAACAGTTTTATAATGGAAGAACAAAATATAACAACAATGGCAACAAAACCAATAATAATAGTAGTCATAGTAATGAAGAGGAGAGAGAAATAGAAATAAAACCCAAAAGAAGTGATGCACAATACAACTGCTCTTCCATCTGCTGACCAATGCTCAGCCCATTCCCTGGCAGCAATTTGCCCCTCCTGGCCAACTCCCCCTAGTTTATATACTGAGCATACCAGGAATTCTGTGGTGTGTGATATCTCTTTGACTAATTTCAGTCGCTTATCCCGATCATGCTCCTTCCTGGCTTCACCTCCTCAATGNATAGTAATGAAGAGGAGAGAGAAATAGAAATAAAACCCAAAAGAAGTGATGCACAATACAACTGCTCTTCCATCTGCTGACCAATGCTCAGCCCATTCCCTGGCAGCAATTTGCCCCTCCTGGCCAACTCCCCCTAGTTTATATACTGAGCATACCAGGAATTCTGTGGTGTGTGATATCTCTTTGACTAATTTCAGTCGCTTATCCCGATCATGCTCCTTCCTGGCTTCACCTCCTCAATGGCAGAGCATTGGAAACTGAAAAGTCCTTGTTTTAGAGTAAGCACTATTTAGCAGCAACTAAAATATTAGTTTGTTATCAACATTATTCTTGTCCAAGACACAACACTGTGCCAGCTACTAGGAAGAAAGTTAACTATATCCCAGCTGAAACCAGGACACAGAGGAATGTTACAGGTAGACGAAGCCTTAGTTCACCATAAGATCTGGAGATTTGGGGTAGAAGATGAAAAAGCTCCTACTAAGAATAGTTTGCATTTTTTCTTTAACTCATGCTAGAAATTAAGTCATGAAAGAGATCAAGTCAAGATTTGATCTTGCAACAATGCACAACAGTTGAATGGGGACTTGTTGCAAAGTATATCACTCTGTTCTAGATCCAAATCCTCTTTCATCTGCAAATTGTGCTTCTCCTAGTTATATACAAACTCAATTTACTGATTTTAGTGACTCAGTGGCTGAGTTGCAACAAGAATTGGGACCACCAGTCTCTTAAACCTGTCTTCCACCCTCTAGCCCACCTTGCAGGGCTGGATCACTGCCTGCTGCACAAAGACTTTCTGCTAATCCAGCTATTTTACAGGTCATTCTCTCCTGGTTCAGTTAGTACCCTACTTTATCATGTGCAAATTGAATCTTCAATGAAAAGGAAGGCTTGTTGGCTATGTTAGGGAGCATCTCAAACTGGTGCAAGGACATTCCAAAGAACGCCCTAGGAATCCAGTGAGTTGGTTGGACTGTCACGTGTGCCTGGTTTATAGGAAATCCTCAAGGTTTCACAGACATTTGCATGACAGGGAAAGTTGGCACACAGCTGACCTGAGACTGAGTGAATCACCTGTGGGATTATTACTTTAGAATTTCTTTTTTATTATTTTTTTCTGAACTTCAGCCTTTAAACAGTGATTTTTCTGCAATGTGGATTTTGGAGTTTGAAAGGGACAAGAGGATTGCTGAAGTAAAGCTGGGAGATTGCTAAGAAAAAAATAATAATGATGATTGGCAACTCAGTTAATATATTTTAAAGTCAATGCACAGCTACTGAAGCATTAGCTCAAGGGAGAAAAAAAGAGTTTCAGTGCTAGAGGCTAGAGGATATACAAAATCTTCAGAATGATCAGTATTTATGGATGCTTCTTCTTCCACCTGCTGGCACTGGGAGAAAGGAACCACATGTAAAAGCCTCCAAAGTAATTTTAAGAATTAGCGAAGTGAAGATGTGTGTTGTAGAAAAGAGCTGGGGTTTGGTTTATGCCTAGAAGGCACCTGTAAGGGGAGGTAGGTTAATCTCTTCCTTTTGCGTTTCACAATGACATGACATTAATTCTAGCAACTCCAACTTCGAGCAAGAGACTACAGCTGGCACTGCATTAAAAACCAAAATGCTCTGTGCTTGCAGGGGGATTCAGGAGGGATGGTTATGTGATTAGGGCTTTTAACTGGGATCACAGAGCTCTAGACCAAATCCCAGTTCCACTACATACCTCCAGCATGGACTAATCAATGAACTTGGGTTATCTCAGTTCTCTACCATCAGATGGAGGCAACAATGTTTCCTTTCATTTGGTCACTGCCTATTCTGTCCAGGTGAATGAGAAGTTCCTTGGTACAGAGCTCTCTCAAGCTCAACAAACTTGCAGTAGCCTACTGACTGGGCTCCTGGAGCATTTCACCACCATTGTATTACCTGTGATGATTACCTAAGCTACTATTAAGTAGCTTAATAACATCTTAGGGACTGTGCACAAATAATAAATTGCAAGTTATGTAGTGCAAGTCCAGTTTGAATATGTAAGATTGGTTAGGAAGGACATCCTTTGTGGTTGGATTTTCAAACATACCTAATGAAGGTGCCAAACTTAAACACTGAAGCTCTTCTGTCTTAAATTACAGAACCAGTAGCTTGATCTTTAGTGCTCTCCTGAACTGATCTGTCCTGTTTGCAGCAGCAGATAAGTCACTTGCCATAAGAGACAGGCTGAATAGTGGGCAGTCCATCTCAGAGAAGTGTGGAAGTCCCTGTGGAAGTCATTATGTGGAACTCACACTCTGGTCCACACAGCATAAAACACGATTTAGGATATTGTTTGTAAGTCTATCTTGAAAGTTGCAAACCTGGCAAGTTTTCAAGGAAAGCCTGAAACAACACCAAAGTGGTCTGTGTGATACTTATTCATCTTTTCTCTGCAATTCAATCCTCTTTTTGCTTTCTCTAAGGCTTTTGTGAATGCAATGATGCACACGTGGAATGGAAAATGTGCCTTATAGGTGGATTAAACTGGTAAGAAAGCTTTATATAGCTTGTTAAAACTTTGAATAGAAATCACTGAGCCCAAGCTGTGTGGAGCTGAGCTTTGCTCTTATCTTTTTTCCCAAGTGGACCAGTGTCATGGCAGATTGTGTGTCAGATCTTCTTCCTCCCAATCCCGGGGGTCAGATACTTCTCCCTTCCTTTCTTGTAAGTCTAACCTTTTGGGTTTATAGGAGATTTTGTTTTAAACAAAAATCTGATTTATTTTTCTCTTATTACGTCTCTATCTCGTAGTTACTTGGCATCAGATTTTATGAGAGTGAAATTGGTATTTAACAAACCCATAATTTTCCCATTTTCCTTTTAAACATTTATTGATAAAGATAGCTTAAAATAATAAAATTTATTTACTTTAGGAATTAATGGTCTAGCATAGCTTTTTTTCTTCAAATAAATTGGCATGCTTTCAAAGCCATTAGCTGCTGTTGTTATAATCAGCCCTGAAGTGATTATAAACATAAAGGCATATGAAAAGGAAAATAAATCGTGCTAAGCTACCAACCAGGTTTTAGAAGCAATCTCTAAGAAAAGAATGTATTTAAAATGTGAAGCTCTGAATCATCACCATACTGACACAGTCTCCTCTCTGGCCAGAGAAGACAGCTGATCAACCCTTTTGAGCTCCGTGAGCAGAATAACTTACCTTCAAATAGAAAAGCTCTGGTCATAGCAGACAATCAGTTTTACTCCCTGGGACCATCAGGGATCATCACTAGAAAGCAGCACAAGATGATTACTCCCTCTATGCTGGGAAAAGTCTTCTTTAGAGTCTTTCACAGTATGCTAGTTTAGAGCTGTTATCATCAGGCAGGCTTCAGTTTTGTGCCATAAAATGCATTCTGTTTTTCCCAAAGCTTTTACTAAAATAGGCTGAAGTTCAGAAAGCATGTAGGCAGGGGCCTAATTTTGTGCTCCTGTTTTTAAGTCCATTTGGCTCTAATATGCTTCTCGGGCATCTGAATTTAGCGGAAAAATCTTGATGAACCAGGGTTGAATGTAGTTGCCCAACTTGTCTTCCCTGGGGAATAAAAAAAGCCTTGTCCCAGGTACTGGGCCAGTTCCTCTGGATCACATACAACACATAGACTCTGGGATGAAGGTCCATGTAGGTCCTGTGGATGCAGTAGCGAAGGGATTTATCTAACTTCCAAATGTAAGAGGAAAGAGACACTTCAGTTTTCCTAGTATGGGCTTTAGGAAGATGTCCTGTTTACTACAAAACACATCTATTGTGCTTTGATGCTTTTCAACTGCCAGGAATACTATTATCTAGATTACATTTTATCACGTTTTCTGGGTATTTCATACTGATAAGGTTTTATGCAGGATCATTACATATGAGAATAGATTTAATCCTGTTTTTAGTAAGCTTTAAGGACACTGAGGGATTATTTATGTAATAAGATGCAAAGTTGCTATGGAAAATGCTATAGCAACCTAACATCTTCACAAAACCAAGCAGGCACTTGTGACAGCAGCCTAAATTTACATTTATTTTAGTGTTATTTTATTGACATTCTTAGTGTCTTATTCTGACAGCACGTTAAAATATGTTTTGCATTCAAGCTGGAACAAAATTAACAGCATGTTGTTGAAATGAAGATGATGCTTATAATTCTTGGAGATAATTTTACCATATTTCATTTTGTGCAAATAGCATTAAAATAATAGTGAAAAGAAGTTCAGGTGCATCCCATCTATTTGTAATAGAGAAAATACAGTGAAACACAGTGAAAGTAATATTTTACAAGTCACTGGAAGCTAAACTGCTTTTATTTGCTTTATATTGGAAGGAAAATATTTTTAAGAAAGAAGTGATTTTGTTATTAGAATTTATTTCAAATCCTATATCTTTTATTATAACTTTCCCAGTTCAGGATACAGGCTATAATTTTTCATTAGATTTCATAAAGCAGAGCATCATTTCTGAACATGTAAACTTACAGTTTGATAGGGAATTGCCCTACTTAAATGAGACTTTTGTAAAACATGGGATAAAAATACACATTGCCCCTTAGGAGGTTAAATAAAAAGGGAAAGAGTAAACAAACACAAAGTGATGAAACATTCTGAACTCTGTCCTCTGCTTATTGCAGTTAATAATGAAACTCTCACTGACTTTAGTGGAAGCAGAAGCAAGCTCTGTATATTGATTTTCTCCATCCCCCTCCATTAAGAATCCTGAGGTGCAGCTGTAACATTGTTGAAGTAGGATGTTGGCAGCAAAATCAATAAAAGACAATATTAGAACATATGCTGTTTTCAGCTTCCTCACAATCTGATATAGCTGGTATTAGCATTCTTCTCCAAATTACATGTCATGCTTTCTATAAAGTGACCTTCCTTATAGTGCCCTCTCCAATATAAAACTTTAGTGCTGCTTCTTTCATGTTTAGTCTTCAAGAGAATGAGCCCTATTTATAATAGTAAAGATAGTTGATTCTGAACAGAGCACAAACAGATTCCTTCAAGAATGGCTTTAGCCTAAACAGTCTTTCTGACCTGCAAGAACTCTCTGAAAAACTCTCTGAAAGATCACTTCTATTAGTGCTTAAACTAAGATTTTGATTTTAGGTTATCTTAACCATGCTGCCCTTCGTGTCCTGCAGTTTTTAGAAAGCCTTTTCACCCCTACACATTAGACAAGCTTGCAGATACGGCTTGAAGTGGAGTTTCTTTTTATCCTTCATTATGTCCTAGAATCATCAGCCATTGCTAACATGTCAGAGGAGATAATGGTCAGAAAGCATAGTCTTTTCCAATATCAATACAAGCTCATAATTGCAGGTTTGGGGAGTGTCGTTATGTCATGAGACATGCAAAGCTGGGTGAAGCTTCCAAAACATTAAAAGATTACTTTTAAAATGGCATAAAGCTTCTCCTTCCATGTGTGTCCAGCTGACTGACAGTGATGTGGTTGCATGCAGGAAGTTAAGAACACATGCAGAAGAGTTTGTTCTTGAAGTTGGGTGGCCACAGAAATCCCCAAACTACTGCTAGTTAGTGATGCTGGTTTACTTTGGTGAATGAATCTTAGATTCGTGGGAGTTTCATGACATCCTCCTCTTTTGTTTAGGCTTAAAGGCTTTCTCAAGAAAATAAGCTTCTTACTAATGACACATATCCATAGTATAGCATTTTTGTGAGCAGTATGTTGTAGGATTTGCTTCATAAAGTTAAAAGCCAAGTGAATTCAAAGCTGCTTGGAGATGATCTTTCTCTAGTCTTACTTGAGTTTAGATTCATGGCAGAGAGAAGAGGAAGAAGAGAACAGTCCTCTAGGATGTGAAATGACAGACTAAAGAGCTAGATCCCATATAATTTTTATTCCGTTTAATTTTATTCCATTTAATTCCAGGACATGACTCCTTGAACCAGCATAGAGAAACGTGGTTTGTTTTGTTAGTGGTGGTTTTTTGATTTTATTTTGTTTTTTAAATTAGGAATTCTAATTGCTTTTTTTGGTTGGTTGTTTGCCTCTCAATAGGCAAATAGTTTGCAACCTTTTTGTTTGTTTATTCAGCCCTCCAAGTTTTTGATGCACTGCAGTTTCATCAGGTGCAAGAATTGTTGCAAGCATGTCTTTACATCACTTTTATCCAGTGATTGCTGACCTGCTTCTACAACTGCACAGTGCTCACCTCACATGTTATCCACTTAGGTCTCTGAAGATACTTGGATGGTTGCTAGTTCATAACACTAGTTTCTTCATTGCTTCTTTGTCGTGTGTCAGATACAGGCTTTCTTCCCTCACATTTTTCTGAGCTCTGGAGACAAGTGAGCATTTTTAAGGGTCGATGAAGGACATGATAACAAGCAGTAACTCTCCCTATGTTGTTCTATTATGAGATAGTCAGCTGCCCCATCATGTTTTCTTGAAAGATTCTGAGATGTCTGCGCTGTTAGACCTTGATCCCACAAGCTACTCACTGCTGGTCGGAGTGTTTGCACTCAAGTTCTGCACAACTCCCACAGATAAGAAGTTGTAATTTGTGGCTTACTGAGAAAGTCTGGTACGAGGTGTATGTCACACTTACCTCTTCATGCTTTTTACAAATTTCAATACGATTTCTGTTTCTGAAAGGCCTGGAAGTACCTAAGCTCTGCAGAACCCTCTGTCATCTGTAAGCTGCAAGTTTGCAACACATTTTATTTTTTAGAAGCTGAGAAAATTCCTACTAAACATTAAATTGGGAAAAGCACAGTGTCTTCTATTTGCATATACCGAATATTCTGAAGGCAGAATGGAGGGTAGAAAAGGAAGTTTTGGCTTGTGGATACAGCTCTTCTGAACACCATTCCATTCACATGAGGGATAAATAGCTCAAGAAATGCTTTCTCTGGATGTAAGAGTCAAAAAATTACAAGCTTCATGCCATCATTTGCTTATGCCTTCTAAGGCATAAAGGAATGAAAATGTATTCTGGTATTTAAGATCCAAAAGCCATGTGTCTTGTAAATGCCAGTATTTACTGTTTAAGTCTGTGTAAAAATATAGCAAGCACTTGGACTCCTAAGAAGTAACCATCACTGACCCACCTACACAAAGGTTTACCTATGTAAAATAATGCTAAATGATTTATATATCACATGTATACACATACATACAATCCATTTATGCAATATATATAAGGCATAACATATACAAGACTTAACGTGTGAAACACTGAGCATTCATCAGTGTATCATATGAACTCTTCTAATACTCAGAGTTCAAATGTCTGTACCCTCAGCTGCAAAGCACCACTAATATAAGCAACATTTTCCACTACTGATGTGGGAGATGGTCATCAATGCCGCTTGGTATCTCCCCAGTAACCAGCACTTTTCTTATTTGAGTGAACTGGATGAATTCCTTCACACTCAAGACTAAAATCTCCTCTGTTCATTTTTAGTGTTACAGGAATACCATAATTTTTTTAATATTGATTGGAGAAAAAAGTCTGTTCTCTGCTAGCATGTTTGAAGCACACTTTCTGTAAAAATGTTGTAATAGTACTATTTCTCAATTAGGAGAAAAAAAGTAGAACCATTGAAAGATTCAATACTTGATTAATTATATTTAACTGAGGCACCAGTTATCAGTAAACATAAAGTATCAGAAAATTCACGTCATCACAAACCAAATACACTAATGAGCAGAGAAAACTATGTTTTTACTGAGTTTTGAAAATATCTGCAAATTGCTACTATTTTTGATCAAAGTTATGCAAAGTTATATATTCCTATGATGGTTTGCTTCCTAACCATCTCAACTAAAGTCCACCCATCACAGCCGTCTGTCCAGAGCCAACTCTTCTCTTTCCTGTCTCACCTTATACATATGCCAAGAAAGTTGAGCTTGGTACATGTCATGGGTGGCAGTAGAAGAAGTGCAACCCCAAATGTACAGTAAAAAAGGGGACTTTTGCTTTAAAGAGGTAACCTGGAGAAACTGGTCTCAATGAGCAGATTAACTAGCAACTGTCAAAATATCATTTACAAGCTGTGTAGATTCCCTTTCTCCAAAGAGATGCTGTCAAGTAAAATAGACCTAAAATGTGTCAGGCTTTGATGTTATTGTAACAAGGTGGTCTCTTCCAAATTCTGAATATTCTTCTCAGTAATATGATGTGACGTCTCAGTAGGAAAAGTCCAAAACACTTAATGCTGCAATTTACCTGGGAGACAATTGGATAACCGGGAGTTGGAAATGTACTGCAAAGTATGAGTGAGAGAAACATCTGCAAATGTCAGGCAAGTGGGAATTACAAATGAAAAAATTGATAGACTCATGCATTTAGAATGAAGAAGGAGATGGACTGAACAAAACCAGTACAGGAGGAAGGTACAAAGACAGGGGTAGAGAGATTGACCTAAAGTGAGAAATTAGCCTTCTATCTTTGCAGCCATTTGGTGAAGGTTGGATCATTGTTTTCCACAGCCATGAGGTCTAGATCAATAATCCCAAGTGGATCACTGGAGTCAATTATCACTTCCAAGGCTGTCAGAAATAATCTGCATCTTTATTCCTTGGACTGACTAAAACAGTAATATTAAATTGCCTTGCTACTGTTTTTAATTAAAACATGTGAAAGCGTGGTGAAATAGGAAGAGCTGATACTGATCCACAGTCTAGAAAGTTTGGAAGACACTATTCCAGAAACTTAACATGGAGATTTTCAGTTAATGATCTCTCTAGAGTTTTAAATAAAATGTCAGGTTTCACGGGACTCACCACAGCACCATGGGAGTTGGCAGCACTGCTCTCTCCGAGGCATTCTCAATCCACTGCAGAATCAGCATTTGCCTACAGCATTTTGTTACTACTCCCAGCTGGACAATAATTGGCCCACCCTTCCCCTACACCTTCTCTACTATTTGCAAAGAGGTATGCTTCATTACACAAGAAATAATAACCCTTCATAAATTACTAGTGAGCCACATGTGTACTAAATGTAGGGAAGAGCAGTGATACTGCTGAAGTCTGTTAAGGGAGAAGTTTTGAAAACTGAGAAAAAATTTCTCTTCAGAGAATTGCCTTGGTTTCTCAAATGTGATGGAAGTCTATACTGGAGAGGATGGATAAAATGGCAGTAAAAAAGTTATGCATCTTTTAATAGAATCAGAGTCATAGAATTCTAGAATGGCTTGTGTTGGAAGGGATCTTAAAGATCATTTCATTCCAAACCCCTGCTTTGGGCAGGAAATGTCTGTCACTAAATCAGGCTGCTCAAAACCCCATCCAACCTGGTCTTGAACACTTCCAGGGGTAGGGCATCCACAGCTTCTCTGAGCAATCTGTGCCAGTGCCTCACCACCCTCACAGTAAAGAATTTCTTCTGAGTACCTAATCTAGACCTGCTCTCAATTTGAAGCCAGTCTCCCTTGTCCTGTCACATGCCCTTTTAAATAACGACTCTTCATCTTTCCTACAGGGTCTTTTCCTATTTTCTTTCTTTTTTTTGGTTGTTTTTGTTTGTTGGGTTGTTGGGTTTGTTGTTTTTTTTTTTAAGGGGAATTAAGAAAAGGAATATNTTTTTTTTTGGGGGGGGGGGGAAGCATCCTTCCATTTACTAATTGTTTTGCAAGTTTTATGTGAATAGGAGGCCTGAAAATAATTTTCATGAGTATTCAGTTTGAACATCTGGTATCATCGTGAATGTAACCAGCATAATGAGCTTCTCTGCATTGAACATAGGCTGCGTAGTAAGGAAAGGACTTTGAAGCAACTGCACCTGAATAAAACAAATTTTGCAAAAGAGTAAATCTTTGTCCCAGTGTGTGGGACTCCCACTAACATTAATGACAATAAACCCTCCTCATATAGGATAATTAGTGCCCTCAGAGTTTAAATTTGCAGGTACTGAGACATTCAAATGAAGTGTGCCTAGCATTTGAAAATAATGTGGAACTTGCTTAATTGTTTGGTTACATAATGTCTGAAGGGAGAAAGAAAAAACTGTTCATGGCTAGGTTAGCTTATAATTGCCACAAATCGTTTATTTTTATACCATTGTAATTCTGTTTTTTAGAGTTTATTCAATGTCATTACCTAATTGTTTTCAAGCTTTAACCAAAGGGTGGGATTTTTTTTAAGAAAAGTCAAGTCTATTTTTGCAGAAACAAGAGAGAACAATTTGTTAAAGAATGAAGTACAGGAACAATGTTGCTTTTATCTGCTAATAGACATAGTTCTATGCACTCATCATTGACATCTAAGCACTATTTATGCTGGTGATCAGGTGTTTAGTAACTGTCCATAAAGAAAAGAAAGTGTCCTCTGACAATTCTAGGCAATGAATCGAAACCATTTTAGATATTGGATGACTTAGGACCCTGATGTTGCAAATTCATCTGAGATGTCTCTAACTGACCAAAGTGTTCCTTAGTCTTACTCTTCCAGAAAGTCTTTGAAGATCCTATCAGAGGTGCTTTCTCAAATGCCTTTGAACTTTGCATAGAGCACTTCTAACTAAAACCTGTTCTCAGAGTTTGGTTTTTGTGGTAGGGCTTACGAAAGTCATGTGTGAGATACATGGATCCATAGCTGGGCAATTACACGTAATGGCCTCAACTTATTCTGACAGGAGCTGACAGAATACAGAGTGAGGGTCAGATTTGACAGTTCATGCTGGAGATACAGGTTAACACTTCTCAAGTTGCTCAGTGCGTCCCTCCACTTCAGAAGCCATCCAGCTTGTCATCAGCAATGAGGACTGTGCTTCCTTCCCACCACTTCACAGGCCTCTTGCAAACCCAACCTTCCCACTCACCTCAAGGTGTGCGTTACTGGCTGACATCCCCACATAAACACCCTGCCACCGAGTGATCATAATGGGATCCTCAGACTCTAGTACAAAATTAGATTTCCTGTGGGCTGGAGCACTAAGTAGAGCCTTATAGGGTAAAAATGAATGAGGGTCCAATGATCCCATCTAGTTATAGTCATAGAATTATAGAATGGTTTGAATTGTGAGGGACCTTAAAGATCATCTAGTTCCAACCCCCCTGCCGTGGGCAGACGTTACGGATTAAATGCTTTTTTTTAATTTTGTAAGAGAACTTTTCCATTGCCAATGTAGTGTTGGCAGGCTGGGGGAAACTGTGCGTGCGGGGGGTGCGCGGGGCTGGGCATTGCTGTTGGCCACAGCAAGCTAGTGAGATCACTTTTCTTCTTCTCCACTGCATCTGCTTATGAGGGCGTCCTGGACTGCCACCTACCATTTGGCAGCTGCCACCTTCTCATGACCACCAAACTAATTAGAGACTTACAAGTCAACCCCAACAGGGAAGAGTGTTTCTTTTCATTCACTTCGAGTTTTTTCAGTGTTTTTGTGAGAAATATTGTTCTCTGTTTCTTTCATTTAAATATATACAGTTACATATATATAATTATATTACATATATATTTAATAAGTAGCTGTTAATTTCCTCTCTATATCTTGTAGTCTCATGCTTTCAAATTTAAATTGGATAATTATCTCCAAACTGAGACAGCAGGGATGCCACCCACTACATGCACTAAGACCATCCACACTATATTCTTGCAAAGACCATCTTCCTTACTGATGACAAATGCCTTCATTGCATAGCTTACCCTGTTTTCTACAGCATTAGAATACAATTCATCCCCTTCCAGATCCTTCTGAAACATTTTCCCTGCTGATTTTCCCTTGATTGTACTGCTTCACAGTTCACCTATTTGAAAAACAAGCAGGCCAGCTAGAGGCCAGAGGTAAGTTTTATTGTTTGTATTTATAGTTCTGAACTTCGTGCCATTTTTTCTCTCTACTCAGATTTGTTCTGTCCCTCAAGCTTAAAACTCTTTGAAGAAGTAGCTGTGTCTTGCAAGATGGGTTTTTTGAATTGAAAATGCTGTGGAATGGGAGTGATAAAAGTTACCATAATATTCTTTATTTTTACAGGTTTTGATGCTTTTCTTACTGCTGTTATCTAAAGGAACACTATTTTTAAGTCAGGAAATCAGGATAATGGGTTTAGTAGAACTCAGATGGCAGGAAGGTTTGGGAATGTGCTCTTTCTCTGTTTTCATCCACCTCACTATACAAATACATCAGCTAAAGTTCAAAGAGGTTAGACCAGAAGTCTGAAGGTAGACATACGTTACAGAAGTTCTCAGTGTTTCGATCTATTTCTTTGCAAATACAGAAGAATCTCTAGGAAGTAAAGTCTATAGAAACATTTCTGCTAAGAGGGCCTAAAGAAAGCCTGTGCTTTGAATTTACAGGCAGGTTTTCTGTTACTGCTTTTAATGTTTGCTCATTTGTATTTCCGACACTACTTTCAGATTTCTTCTGACTCTTGATATAACCTACTGCCTATGCTTTTCAACTCAGTGTGTCCCCAGTATGCAAATTAGTAGACTGTTAATGGTAACCTCAGTGTCATTAGGGCATTTCTAGTGAGAAATGTACAGTGCAGGTGTACATTGATAGAACTGGTAGAAAATCTGAATTCTCCCTAATGTACTCAATAAATATATACATTCAGAGATGTGGGGTGTTAACTTTTTTTCCTGTCCACTATGACATGAGGTAGGTCATAAAAGACTGCAATTAACCTGTATCACCTGTGAAAACTTACTCTTCTGTGGCTTCTGGGTGTTACTATGTGTTAGGTTAAATATAGTCACTAAGTACCAGCTAAAAGTAAAAGGTACAGATCAGTACTAGTCAGAAAGAAAAGTACTCTCCTAACTATCCAAGATGGATGCCTGCCCTAGAAAAACAAAGTTAATTGATTATTTTTTCTGAGACATGAGTATGTCCTTCAGTGGATTTCTCATCAGCCAGCCACTTGTTTTAAAAAGGGTGTTTTTTTGATTTGGTTCTAGTCCGGGATCTCTAAATAGTCTATCTTGCCACTTTGGCTGTTGCCAAATTATATATAGCACTTCTACCTCAGCATAAAAAAAAAAAATCACACAAACCTCTTGGAAGGCTTTGAAATACCAATATGAAGGTTTTCCCCACTTATATATGTCTCATCTTCCTTCAAGTGCTTCTCTGAAACTGGCAGGTATCATTTTGCATCCCTCAGTGAAAATGCTGTAAAGCGAATATTGAGCTGTTTTCCAGCTGTGTTTGTTTAGATAGGAATATTTTCTTCTACATGCAGCACGGGCAGCTATTTGGGATTGTTGTCAGAGTTTTCTTTTGATATAGCTTCCCTGTATATGGTTCTTCTGTAAATGTTTTCAGCATTCATTGTCTTTTTATCCTAAGATGCTTTTTAACCTGCCTCAGAGAGGGATTTTGTAGATGGTTGTCTGAACTACCAAACTTAAAATGGCTTGAATGATATGAGCAAACACGCTTTTTTCCAACTTAAACTATTTTCATCAGCTCTGTCAATAAACTCTTAGCAAAAATTTATGCAAAATTTGAAAAAAATTGCTTTTTAAAGTGCAGATTCCCTCCCATTCCAAATTCTCCTCTATTTTTATTTTAATAATAAACGAAGTGCTTTTCTCAATATACTATATAATAAATATAAATGAAATATAAGTATAGTAGTTTTTTATATAATAGACATTTTCTTGGAATCAAAAGAGACATTTATCTGAATTCAGAGTTACTTTAATCTTAGTGCACTAAAATATGAATATCTTAAATTTACAGTTCTGTTGGATCAACACAAAGAATATTTCTTATTTTGTTTAAAACGGTTACCAGTGCTGAATGAGGTGGACAGCCTGGAGTCCATCAGATGTCTTTCTTTGACTTATTCTCCTTTTCTGCTAACTGTTCTGTCTGCATATCTTGGGATCTGACTTTTTCTACCTTTAAGTTACATGTATTTAATGTCATATTGTTTGTGGACTCTTATCTATAATCAATTTATTTAAAAGCTTGCACCAATTTAGTATTTTGTTGCTGTATGTGTTGCATCTTCCTCATTTAAGACATATTTCTACCTTGAACTTTGTTGTTAATTGCCTTCTATGAATGGTTAGGAGGATCGCCAAATTGTATATCACTGCTGATAAGGCAGGGAATCCTGCCTACTATCACAAACTTCTCTCTCCTGTATTTTTATTCTCTCACTTTAAGTTGTTTGGGGTGTTTCTATTTTGTCTTAAAATAGATTTTAACGTCTTCCAGACACAGCCTTTTCTTCTGATGTCTGCAAAAAAAATACCAGGGCACCATTCTTGGTTGGAACTTCTTGGTAGCACTGAAATGTAATTTTTGTCATCAATGTTTTAATATTATACACTAAATATATTTTTTAAATAACATAATAAAATAATGGCATTGAGGGATGCATCTCTGGGGGTTTTTAGCAGTAAAAAAGTTGTATTGTATTCCTGCAGGGAAAAAGGACAGTTACCTCCACTGCTTCTATATATTGCGACTTGCTCCACTTGGAGTAGTTATTTTTTAAACTTGTGCAGCAGCTCTCAAAATTTTTTTAAGAGCTGGAATAGATGATGGTGAATTACTGCTCTCAAGCTATTGTAAAACTTGAGTACATCCGTGATGGTCTCTATTCATGTTCTCAGAGAGCAGAAGGTAGGCAGATTCTGGCTAATATTTAGTATTACATTTAGAAAAAAAAAAAAAAAGTTTTAAAGTTTGGGAGAGTCTAATTGGTACAAGAGAATAAAAATGACAAGGAAACTTCACCAGGCCCTGTAGTGACAGGGTAAGGGGGAACAGTTCTTAACTGCAAGAGAGCAGATTTAGATTGGATACAAAGAAGAAATGTTTTAAGATGTTTTAGAATGAGGATGGTGAGACAGTGGAACAGATTGCCCAGAGAAGTTGTATCTGCCCCATCCCTGGAAGTGTTCAAGGTCAGGTTGGAGCAACCTGATGTGGTGAAAGATGTCCCTGCCCATAGCAGAGGTCCATTCCAACATGAACTAGTTAATTTTGACTTGAGTTTTTGTTAGACTGAGGTTTCTACTTACTTGACCCCTTT
>VXBA01002603.1:0-157894 GCA_013399895.1 Serilophus lunatus | reverse complement strand
TGAAAAAAACCACAAAATAATAAAAAATATTTCATTCTCTTATTTGCCCATTGGACTCATCAGTGCAATTTCTTCCGGGTAAATTTTGTCATGGAAGGATGATTACATGCTTTTCAGAACAATTTAATTTGATGTAACAATACTGTTACTGTTGCTAAATCTTCCAGAGAGATTCTGTAGAATATCCAGATTCTATGTCTATATTTGAATAGTAGCTAACTGTACTTTATTTTGAATAATGTTAACTGTACTTTATTTTGAATAATGCATTTGTACTATTTTAAAATTAGTAAAAATTATCTGAGATCTTGGTAGATTTTTCCTACCAAAGATAAAACATTTTTATTGCTAATGAAATACTGTGATGTTCTATCTAAATGCTGATATAATTTCACAAATGTGCTGAATCACGTTATCATGGTGAAAAGGGGACTCTTTATCTGCAGAAGGTCTCAGCAAGAGGCACCTAACATTTAACAGAATTAATATACGATTTTCTATCATTTGGAGTTTAACCATATTGCTGTTGTAGGTGGGCAAGAAAGAATTCTGTGATACAAAGCCTGAAATTATTTAATCAGGAATGTAAATCAGTTATGTGCTTCAGTTACCAAATGTTCATAGAATTGGCTATATTAGATTGTTGTGTTTCAATTACAGATGCTCTGTAATGTTGTTGTGTTACCAGGTTCCAAGAAGGAAAATAGTATAGTAGGGCAGTTTGCTATGCCAAATGACCTCTGCTACTGCCAAGTATAAATACTACCAAGAATGGGTTCTTCTTTAGGGTGATTACCACATCCCTAATTAATGAATGCCACCCTTCCCTATATGTATTTATGTTTGGATAATTTATTTAAATAATGTTCCTACTACGTGCTTTATAGCCCTCTGCCTTTTGCTACACAAATTTTAGCTTATACTGCAGACTGTGCAAGTCATTTGGCAAATGTAATTTCCATCCCTGCATACTAATCGATTTCTTCACAAACACCTGCTATCAGTTACGATAATAAAAATGTCATTCTAAATTGAAAAGGGGCCAAATGGAGCTTCCTAAGGAAATTACTTAAGTGTCTTTCAATGCTTTTAATGTAGTAATGTTCTTGTAGTGCCAACACCTTTTTTCAGCATTTGCATTTTATATAATTTTACTCTATTACATCATTTTTCTGTCTAAATGGTTCCTCTTAACTGTTGCTATGAAGTAGATCATAGCGAGTCTGGAAAGAAATTTCTGTGTTTTCTCTCTTGTGGGACTAAATCCAGCAACGTTACATTGGGAAAATTCCTTAGCACAGAACTGATTGGAACATCTGGCCACTGCGCTAGTATAAATACTAAATGGCTGTATCAATTCCTATAACATCAGTGGGAAAATGTTGTGAAGTTGTTGGTGCCTTTCCCTTGGACTGCATGCCACTTTCTTCCTAAAATATAAGCCTAAATTTAGCAGCCAGATTGCAAGTAGCATTTGAATTATCCAGGGTCACTTTATGGCTTCTTCCATCCCAGGAAATAACTTCCCAGCAACAGTCTTTGCCAGAACCTAATAATTTTCAGCTCTGCTGGGTCTTGTCTCAGCTCTGAAATGTCTCAGTGGCTTTCAGCTGTATTGTCATCTCCCCAGACAATGTCCTCTGTATTATTTGTAAGGAAACAATCCGTTTTACTGATTTCTTCACATTTTCATTTTCTCTTAGCTCTAGCTGCTCAAGCGTATGCTCTAAAGGAAGAGAATGATAGTCTTCGATGGCAGCTGGATGCTTATAGGAATGAAGTGGAGCTCCTGAAACAGGAAAAAGGACAGCTCTTCCGAACAGAAGAAAGCCTCACGAAGGACCAGCAGCTGCAGTTCCTACAGCAAACAATGCAAGGCATGCAGCAGGTATTGCTAAGGAAGAGAAGAACACGTCTTCTATTTTAGGGAAGTTGTACCATGGGGCTGCACTGTACTCTAGACTATTATTCGTTAAGGTCCTGATTTCTTTTCAGAGTCAAAAATCTTGGGGGACTTTAGATGGGGGAAAGGGGAGGAGTATTGAGGGATATATTTACATATAGCTTAGAAATTCATAAACTGTAAATACATTGATTGTGCAAGAAAACTCCTTATACTTTTGTTAGTTAGGAGCAAATTACTCTGCTGCTCTCCTCAATCCAGTTGGCCCTAGTTCTGCATAGAAGTTAAAAAATTTTGTCCAATGTATTATAGTTAATGTTCTGTGGTATCTTCATTTACATTCATCTACATCTTTTTTTCTGCCCTTGTTTGAGGATGACTGAGACATCTCCAGCTTGTCCAGACTACTCAGCTGCTAATATGAAAATGGTTAGCAATGTCAGTGCTATCTCCTGAGCTTTTGTCATTTATACTGACCCATGAATGTAACCTTTTCATTCAGCCAGTTTTTAAGTGGTTGAGTGCAGCAACAAAACTTTTCCTCTGACACCAGTCAATGAGAAATTGTGATGTGTCCCTGAAGAGGCAAGGGCTATCAATTTATCAGAAGTATTATTCCTTATTTTTCAATGTGCTTCTGACATTGTGTTGGGCAAGTCTTGGCAAGCACATCCAGATTGTTCCAACTGCTTTGTCTGCCATGTCCACTAACATGTGAGCAACCCTCATTCAACACACATGTGTGTAGCATTTTCCTTGCCCAGGCACTTCTGTTCAGCTACTGCATGACAAAACACAAGAGCAGTGGCTGACCACAACACTGAATTTTGCTCCCACCTAGAATGGAGTTTCTTGAGATGGCACTGTAGAGATTAATTTAGCTTCCTTCATTTGTGCCCTAAAGCATGGCATGCACTCCTCTGTCACACCCAGTTATTAGATTCCAGAAGGGGACAAGCCGTACCCGCTTCTAGACTGTACTAAGCTGTGCTTGTATGACAAAACTCATGAGATAATTCATTGAGATATGAGCTGTCTGGTTGGGTTAGAAATTGCACGGCTCTCAGGGTACTCATCAAATCCAGCAAGACTGCAAATCCCAACTAACATCAAATAACAGAGCACAAGACAACCCTACACATACATTTATATGAACATAAACCCTTTTAAGCCTGCAGAGTTTTACAAAATTAGGGTGATATGTTGTATACTAGAATAATTCTGAAATATTTAAAAAATAGAAAATAAATAATTGATATTTCAGGAATAAAATCTTTCCCAAACTTCAGAATTAAGTCAGAAATACTTGATATTTCTGTATACTATCGTTAAGTTTGAGGTCTGTTCATAATCTTATGCATATATAGATAGATACTTAAATATCACTGGTTATATTAAATTTAACAGCATATACAAAGATTGTGCTGTATTTCATCCTGGTGTTAATTCTCCTTTAGAAATAGTGAAAAGTGGGCATAAAATACTATTAAATAAAAATGCTGGAGCCCTAGCACCCATTTTACTTTATTATAATTTCCTACCTGGGGTGTTGGATGAAGGATAATCAAGTCTGTAGAATATAAATAGATTTCTATTGAACCTCAAGCAAACGTTAATAATGCAAATGAGTGACAGAAAGTGACTGACTTATCTCTCTGTTCAGCTAGCCATGGTCATTGTAGTCCCTATTCCTCTGAGAGTTTCTGTGTTCGTGACAGTTCTGTGAGGCTCTCAGTTTTTCTAGCTTACCATCTCAGGGTCAGACCTACTTACTCCCAATGGGATATAATTAGAGATGGCCCAAGGAGCTGGAGAAGACACTGCAGGTAATCCAGTCTGACAATATGCTGAGGAGAGCAACAACACAGAAGCACGAAAGGTGGAGTTCAGAATATTTGGTGGGAAATTATCAGTCAGTTAAGCAGCTGGATGATGGCTTTGGATTTCAGTAGTTAAGCATAGTCATGACATCCCATAATCTTTGTGATTTTCATGAAGTTCATGCATGAATATTTAGAAATAAACCTTTGATTTAGGTAGACTTCAGTTTTATCTCAGCTTGGTTGTGTAAATGTTGAGAGATGAAAACCTTAGCTGAAATCCATCAGTATAGCAGGTGCTCAGCATCTATGGAAATCTGTCTCACTATGAAATATTAAATATATATCCAGGACTTAAGTATAAATAATTTAACAAGAAGACCTGTATTCCCTTTTATCCTTTTGTATGTATTAAAATTAATTTCAGACAAGGTAAACTGAAAGCCACTGAATTCCTGAACCCTTCGTATATGTCAGCATTAAAAAAAAACTTTTCTCCTTCTTCTTTTCATTCTCTCCCTGGTTTTTTCATACACTTCCAATTCTGGGAACTAGAGAACAAGTGATTTGAGCTGCAGCCTAAAAAGCAGATTTTTCTGAGAAAAAGAGGGTGCATTTTCAGAGTCAAGACATTTTTTGGTGCCAAACAATAGCACATAACGCAACACCGATGTATTTTTAATGTAATTCTACCATCTGGATGTTTTTCAGTATTCTTTCCTATATTTTCAGGACTGATGAAATGAATGTTTATTTTCTCTTCCATCACTCCCACTGAGTCAAAGTAGCATCAGCAAAATCACACAGATGTTCGCTTATGAAGTGTACCTCATGGGCAGTAGTAGCAATCTCCTTATTTACTACATCTTAAAAGGAAAATCCTTTGGTCTAATGACTTTGAACTTATGGAGGTTTCAGTCCTCTGTAAAACTGCGTCACAGTTTAGTTTCATACCCACTCTGAGATCTTAAACAAATGGAAATAATGTCTTATATCCATGGTAACAAATGAGATACACTTTACCTAATTTTGAGATGGAAATTGAATTAACTTGTCACTGCTGCATAGGTGGTATTGCCTTCGATTTATTTCTATATGAGAACACACACACCAAGAAGATCACTCTTTTGAATGGCTCTTTTTCCAGCAGTGTTTGGTATTCTCTAACAAAGTCTGTGATCACAAGAAGGGATGTTTTAGTTGTAACATTTTGCAGCATTTCACAGTGCAGATGTAAGAATTTTTTTAGTCTTGTCTCTCTGTCTGAAATATTTTAGAAGATGCATGACTATAGGTAACACAGAAAATATCACCTAGTAGTGTTGCTTAATGCTTTAAGGCTCAGTTTTCATTAGCTATATAATTTCTCTAAATTTTAACCATTTAGTTTAGCATATTCCATGTGTAATAGCAAGCATAATACTTTTGAAAAAAACCTGTGAATCTTTCAGCCACTTCAGAAAGAAAGCGTGAAAAATGTGCTTTTATTGTATGTTGCTCATCAAATGTAATTCTTGAGGAAGTGCACTTGCCACCTTTATGCTTTGAAACAAGGGCTCAGAATTTGACAGTGAGTCTCTATTGAATTAATGATGTGGTTTCCAGATCCTTTATAAAATCTGTCTGCAATTGATGTTAGCAAGGCTTTGAAAAATGTCAGTTTGCCACATAGGAGATGACACTCATTAGCATATGTCCAAGCAAATTTTCAACTTTTACTGGTTATCCAGAATTGTTCATAAACCACTTCCATAGCACAGCCATCACTGCAATGTTTAAATTCTCAGTTTAGTCCTAAGTCTACTGAGCACATCTCCTTTAGCATGGCTCTCTAATTTAACGAGTTAGCTCTACCTTGCATAGCTGTACCGATCCCTGACCCGGTACGTTTGCCAATAGACTGGCAATTCTGCACGAGGTTTCATTGCATCATGTGAATGTATGACAGTGTTCTTTCCTCTCCTAACTCTCTGAGCATGATGGGCTGAATTTAAACTCCTGCAGGCAAGCGTGCCATCCAGAAATGCCCTTTTAAATAATGGTTCTACATATGCTATCTCCAGGAAATGTACGCAAGTGCCCACAGTTCTCCTATTGCACATGCTGGGGTGTATCTGGGACGTTCAAGAGGCATCTCGTTGCCCTCAGCACCTAAGGGGCCTGATTCATTGGCTGAGCTTGGGATCATAGTCCTAATACACAGTGACAGAACAAGCTCCCCTTCATTGGCAGTGTTGCATTAAACCCTAGCCATGCGGTTATTGCGTGAGCTGGGGATGTGTGGCAGTGCCTCTCTTAAAATTAATGCTCAAGGTGGAAAGAAAGAACAAGTGGAAGAGCCGTAAGTGATAGGCATAGGGCTGACATAAAGGCTGATAGGTTGCTGTGAGTGCCATCGACTCAGTTAGCTCAGCATGTCTCAGCAGGAGACTGAACATATTCTGGCCCTGTCGATGACCCGCGTGGGTGTCACTGATGCAGTGTGGTGAAAGCCCACTTTTGTCTTCTTTTTCTCCCCAAACAATTCAAATTTCGCTTGAATCTCAATGCAGATTGCGAACCTGAACACTCAGGAATTGCCAGAACCACTGCCTACGCACTTTGTTTCGTATACCTCAGAGACCCTTCCCTGTTCAGTGCCGCAGGCAGAGAGTACACAGTTAATCATCACCTATTCGATACCTCGATGTTCAATATGCAGCTCAAGGTCTTTCTGCAAAGGCCACATTGCTCCTGACATTTCCTACCTACTGTGGACTAGCTTTTGCAGGTTACTAATCATTTAACATGTAAAATAAATAGCACGTGCATCTGAGAATTACACAACTTTTTTAAAGGGCTCTGATAAATGCCAGATTAATAGCAGTCATAAAATCACAGAATAATTTAGGTTGGAAAGGATCACTAAGATCATTAAGTCCAGCTATTAACCCAGTACTGGCCAGTCCGCCATTAAACCATGTCCCTAAGCACCACATCTACACACCTTTCAAGTATCTCCAGGGATGGTGTCTCCATCACTTCCCTGGGCAGCCTGTTTCAATGCTTGACAACCTGTTTGGTGGAGAATTTTTTCCTAATATCCAACCTAAATCTTCTTTCAGGCTTTCAGTGTTCATCCAGGGTAGAATGATACATCTTACTGTTGTGGTTGGGAGGGTGAGAAGAGCTGCTGAAGTGCATTGCAGCACCCTCCTTGCACTCACTGCTCTCTCAAAGGAAGATGATGAGGGTACATATTTGGTAATGTGGACTGTGGGATTAGGACTCTTTTGTCTAAGTGAGGTGGCATAGGAGTAATCTATCAGCTTTTTAAGCAAGACTATGTACCACTAAAATACAGTAACAATTTTGAAAACCAGGGGTGGCTAGTGTTAGCCTCATTATGCTGCCTTTGAAATTAATTTGGCATCCCCAGTTCCCAGTCACTGGCGCAGACACATTTTCAGATGCCCCCACGTTTTTTGTACAAGCAAAGGTGGCATTGCTCAGGTCGCTCCTTCCCTTTTTTCATAGCTTTTTCTCATACAAGTAATAGAAGGACTGACTTCTCCCATGATCCACACTCTTTCAGAGGGAGCAGGGACAAAAAAGCATATTTCTGTTCAAGAGGTTGCAACAGATAGTAGGGTAGGGCATCATGAAGCTTTTTTTCCTTATCAGTTGAGGTCTGCAGTTCTCAGATCCTTCACATATGTTAACTATCACAGCCATTCCTTTCTGTAACACAGGAACTTTCTAAAATGTTAGAAGCCACAGACACAGATACTGTTGGCTGAAAATTGCTGGATCTGACGCTGTGTGAGTGCTGTGACCATTGTAACAACCATTTATGTTTAAATATACAGGTTCTCGCAGCAGTTTAGGGCTGAAATTAACATCATTGTTGAATAGATGGAGCATGTTATGGCTGTATTTATCAAATAGCCTAAGTGCAGAGGACATTTGTATTTTTTTTATTCCATCTATGTCTTGCTCACCAAACATCTAGTCAGCATATAACCCACCCAATGTACTCAAGCACAACTATAAACTGATTATTCTTCAAATGCAGTATTAAAGAAAAGTAAATATAAGAGATCTAAAAAAGAATCATCCCTTTTATTTTTTTATTTTTTTTTTGCCTGTGGAATAAACAGGCCAGAATAATTAAGTTGGAAGTCTTTTTAATTACTACCCTTGCAGTATGAATTCCAGTTAGATCTCTCTCTTTTTTCTAATAAAAGGTCCATTGGAATAGTTATGGCAATACTGATAACCTTATAGAGAATGAGTACAAGTTAAGTGCAAGGGACTGGACCCAATGTCCTGATCTTCAGTTCCAGGCCTCTCTTCTCTCACCCACTGGCCGATTTTGAAAACTGACTAATATGTCATCTCCCAGGAGAGAGAGAAATATTCCCCTAAGTGTTCCCATTGTTCTCTTGTGCTTTTCAGGGCTCTGTACAGTACTGTCCATGTTTAAACTTCCAGAAAACACTTACTCTTTCTGATTATATTGGAAAACAACAAAAACAGCTGGCAATTAAGTGCTGTTTATTTACCAGATCTCAGACATGCCAAATGAGATCTCTTCTCTGTTGAAAATTTTTTCTTTATTGAAAGTAGTGTTTGATCTCCCATTTTTGTGACCATCACTTCAGTAATATTAGGGAAATCTGAATAAGGGTCCACAGATAGTTTTAAGCACCTTATTCCTGATAACTGTTCCAGTGGTAAGATACAGGAGGGTAGCATCTTTTTCCCAGCAGCAAAAATAAACCCTTCACAGAGAAATAATTAGGTGCATGCATTTTATTTAAAATATGAAAGAAAATAACTAGTATCTTCATTAACATGCTTGTGTAGTCTAGTGGTGGTGAAGGAAAAATCTCACAAGTTTTACAGTCCAGTGATCTTATATGAATTTTTTAAAAGATCCTAAATACTGGCACTGGCTTGCTGATCAGACTTCAAATGTGTTTGATGCTATCAGTACTAGGAATTCTGTTTCCATTACTAAGAATTGTATTTCAGTGGAAATTACACGGGGTAAATTAATTCTTTTCCATAGTATCATTTTTGCTAATTACATTTTTATTCTCCTTCAAAACAAAATAAAATATTTTTTCTTGACTAAGAAATCAAAATTTAAAAGCTCTAATTTTGTTTGTTGAGAAAAGGCATGCTCATTTGCAGTTTCATGAAAGAGGAGATGGGATCATACAGCTCAAATGCCATTACCTGGTGAGGAGGCGTCCACAGCGGACAATACAGGTGAAAGGTTGGAGAAGATGAAGATGAATGGATGATCATGTGTTCATTTCACTATGCATCATGTGAGGCGCCTTGTAGGACAGATGCAAGGGCAGAGGAAACATTACACTCAGCTGGGATCAGCCTGTTTTCTTTGGTCAGGATCAGGGAAAAACTGTAAGCCCATCTATCCACTTAGCTATTGCCAGTGAAGTCAAGGGCTATGTAATATTCCAATCATCTGATTTAGCAAAGGTAGGAGGGAGCTTTATTGATGAGGTACAACAGGCTTTGGTCAGACTTCTCCCCTCCACGGGTCAAATCATAATCAAAGACCTTGTGTAATTTGCAGTGAAAGACAGATCTCAGAGAGGGATCCCTGTTGTTAGCACTAAGTATCTGTTAGTAAATTGGGAGAATTTAAATTCTGAGAGTAGGTGTTGATTCTGTAATATTCCTAAAGACTTGGATCTTTTCCTCATTTCCTGCAAAAGTCCATAGCTGACTAAACAAAGCCTGTCTTCCTTGAGTAAGAGACTTAATTTTCTGGTATCTATTAGATATTCTTTAGAATCATAGAAGATCTGCAGTCAAGAGGTGCATCTAGAGGTCATGTATACCTCTGCTCCAAACAGAGACATCTCTGGAATTGCCTCAGTTTTGCTCAGGACCTTGTCCAGCTGTGGTCTCTGTACCCCCCAGGATGGAGAGCTTCTCTGAGCCCTTGTTCAAGTGGTTGGCCACCTCATTGTGGAATATCTTCCTTACATGTAATCAAAATGTTTCTGTTTGTCTTCAGTGATCATTCAAGAAAAGGCTGACTCCACCTTCTCTGTAACCTCCCTTTAGGTACTTTCAGCATGTTTGTGTCTGTCTATGTTCTCATTTGGCGTATTTCTTACAGGCCTGCCTGCAACTACTCTGTGCACTGTAAAGCTGTAGGACCTCTGCAGTCAATCTAATAGAAGGGGAAGGGAAGCAAGGCAAACATCTCCCTAAGGAAGCAGCTGGGCAGAGTTCTTTAGTGTCACCATACACACTCAACCATCGAATATAAGTTCAGATATCCTGCCCCCTCCAAGGCGGTTAGCCTTTGGCGTTACCGTGGTCAGCATGGTCTTTGCCTCCGACCAGAGAGCCAGGAAAACTTGCTTTGCAGGGGAATGCCGAGCAAGCAGGAGCTGGGCTGTTGATCCACATGCAGCTCTTCACCAGCCCTCTTTTGTTGTTGCAAACCCCATGATCCATCCAAATAATGCCATCCATGCAGCCAGGGACCTGGCCAGTCCCTGAGAGGTGGTAGGGGTAAAAAACATTGCACTATTACACTATGCTTCTTTCTAATCCCTCAAAAAAAATCCACTATCATACTCTTTATTTTAATAATGCCTTGCTGCAACATGGCTTACTTCCTTGAGGGCTCATTTCTAAAGCTCATTTGACTTGTCTTTCACATTCTCCTGTTTCCTTGGTGATTTGTCGGGCCTCATCAGCGTCTTGTTACTAATACGTATTTGCTCAGCTGGGAAGTCACTTTCTCATTATTCAAGCCTGCCATGTGCTGGCCATTTGTGATATGAAATCTTGTCTGTCTTACAAAAGGAGAAAAACACTCTTCCAGACAGCCCATGGGAGTACTGGGAGAGAGATTTGTGATTTTATTTTGCATTTAGTTGATTTCATTTTAATTAGTTATTTCTTTTCCTTCTACTTAAGGAAGATTCCGAAAGGTAACATTTACTGTCCTTCTCCTTTGTATTTGTGAACATGTTCTAAGAATTTTGAAACACTTGCTTTCCATGCTTATTTTCATCCTTTTACATTTGGCAAACTCTAAACGTCTTTTTCTTTATATAAAGTAAAGTTAGAAAAGACAGAGCAAGGTTTTACTTGGGGGAAAAGCAATAAATATAATTTTTAGGTCAACTCTGCAGACATTTCAATGCCTATGATTTCATACTTTTTAGATACTTGATTCTAGTGCAGTTTAGGGGAAAGGACTTCACTTCTGTTCAAGTGAGAACTGCTTCCCAGGGTTAAAAAAAGGAAAAAGGTAGCCTTGATTGGAATACAGCCTGCCTATTTGAGACATATAAGTTTCACCTTCCTTTTAGGCACCTAATGAATCAGATTTACATTTTTCCTCTATAGAGAGATATTTCCTATAGGTATTAAGCATATGAATATGCTTCCCATACACATTATAAGGATAGGAGAATTCAGTTTGCCTGAGTTCACTGTATGTCTAAGATGACCATTCCAAAGAGTTGGCTCAGTTAGGCTGTGTAAAACCATCTCTGATGGATATGCTAATTTCAGAAGTGTTTGCTGCAGATCATTTCTGGACGGTCTGCAGCTACTCCATAAATAGGAGAGTCTGTGACTCCTTTCCATAGCTGAACAGGATGGGTTTGTTTAAACTGCCTGCAGAACCTGTGATCAAAGTCAGCGCTCCCACCTCAGAGGTGTTCTTCTGTCTGCTCTTCTTTATTTCCCTTTCTTTAAGATCTTCGTAATCTTTTCACGCTTCATTTCAGGCAGCTGTAGAGAAAATCAGAAATAAAATAGCCGGGGCAGGGGCATTCAGCAGTATAACTGCTAAACTTCTCCCAAATGCTGTTTTTCTTTCTTCATTGTTCTGTTAGCTTTACAGTATCATAAGTACAGCTTCAGGCCCTATGGTCACTTCTGATCTGCCTCCTTTTTGTTTGCATGCAAAGGTGATGATTTCATGCTGGAAATCATGCTTTCCTTCTGAGATCCTTGTCTGTCTTACTGGGCTTGGTGTGTGACCACATGTCTATATATGTCCATAATTTATATTCAAATGTACACTGCCTTTTGGGGAACAACGAAGAACTGTGGGCAGGGAGGAGAAGAGAAAAGAGGAGTATTTCATGGCTGCACAGTGGTACACAACAGCAAGCTATTACTTTCCCTTTAGGGCTTCTCATATATTCTAAGGCAATGTGTTTTGTTCAGTTGTTAACATTCTTGGCCACACTGGCAATGCATTGTACACAGCCTGAGTAATTCAGTTGGCTTCAATAATGCCATCTATATTTAATGTTTCAGAAGCTATGAAGATTGGTTTAAGATGGTAATTTTCTGTCTGCACTTTTGAGATTTACGCAATATGGGTGGTACTGAACTGTCTCTGGCAAAGATTCAGCATCGGAGGTGGGAATGTGGGGAAAAAAATCCCAACAAAATAAAACACACATCCTCTCCCCCCCCGCCCCCCCACATAATGAATTAGTTAACCACTTGTTATGTACAGGGAGGATTTAGTCCTCATGAATGAAGAGTAACACAGAAGAATGATATTTACCATTTCTACACAAAGCAGTTCCAGAGCTGCCAGTTGTTAGTTGGTCTAAAATGCATTGATTAACCTCTGGAGAGACAATTAAGAGGTTAATTCTTTCTGTTTTCCCATCTTGTCTCTGGAAATACCGAAGGATATTAGTGATATGTACCAGTCTGATCTGGTCCTACTACACAGCTTTATCTCTTAGGGTCAACCTGCCAGCCATGATAGCAAACACTTTTGGTTACATGTAGACCAGTTGAGCTTCCAGACTGGTAGTGGTGGAGCTCTAGGCTCTGCAAGTCTCTCTTTCTGGGATCATCCAAACTAAAATGACGCTGTGGCATGCTTTTCTTATTCCTGACACTTGAATTTTGGCTCAGGGAAAAGACACTTGCACAACTTGCAGGGCACTCTCAGGGACCCAAAGAATTGCATACTGAGGACATGGAAGGCAACAGAAGAATGAGCCAGCTATTTCCTGGCTGTGTAACCACAAAATCACTCATTTGCCTGATGAAACTGGGGAACTACTGTCTGAATGCCATGGCTGTGTCACAAAGCTGGGGACATCAGGGCTTGAAGGAAATGGCCAGAGACATGAGTCAAGATGAAAGGAAGGGACACTTGGATAGCTGTGGTGGACATAGCTGTGCAGCTAGGAGGGCATAGGGGAAAAGTCTGGCAGAAAGGCTGAGTGAGATGGCAAAATAGGTGGAACAGTATCAGATAGCACAATCATTAAAACCAAGAAAATTTTTTTTATTTTCATTGATTGTGGTATATAGTTGCAAGCAATCTGAAGGGCAGAAAATATATCTATAGGATAAATTTTTAATAAGCACATATATATGAAAAACAAAGTAATTCTGAATAATTAATACCGTCATCTTGGCATCATTCATTATATTCTTTATGGAGATACTCTCTGTTTATAAGCAGGCATGACAGCAGTCTCTGTTATGAAGCTTGTCTCATTCCTGCCAACGTAAGGTTCTCTTCCTATTTACTTCTAAATTTGCCAAACATCACGTGTTTGTGGTGAAATTTTTCAGGCTGTTCATCTGTCTTAGGCTGATATTTTCTTCAATCAAATCTATTTTTTCCCTCTCAAAAATGAGGCTAGAAGAGAAAAATAGGCTCTTTGGCAGGTATAGCTCCTTGTTATAACTTCTTGGTCTCAGTATCAGCTACTCAGGAAAAAAGAAATATCCAAACCTGGCCCATACAAAATTAGCAGGTTTTGCAGCTTTTAGAGATAAATATGAGGAAGAGAAAAAGAAAGTTAAACTCCCAAGGGACAGCTCCAGATTTTAAGTAATTTTAACATCTTTGAGGGTTGGGTTGGATGGGAAGGTCCCAGTTCTGTGAATGAAAAAACTTATGCATGACTGGGAATATGGTCCCTTTGTTACAGATACTCTGTTTTCCGATCTATGAAAATACTACACATTTACTGTCTTTGAAAGTCTGAGCCTGTGCACACAGAGTAAGCCTTTAGTAGCTGACAATTTAACCACTAAGACCATGGGAAGGTTTTGTCTCATATCAAGTGCTTTGTAGTTCCCCCTGCAATGAGAATGCACATTCCCTTACCCCAGGGAAACTGAATGTGTTGGATATTTTCCTGGGATTCCTGTTCCTTGCTGGTCCAGAGCCAAGTGCAAAGCTGCAGAGCATCACATTTCTCTCTCTCTCTCTCTCTCTCATGCTCTCAATGTTTTCCAGACCAATTCCTCTCATCCTCAGGAAAATTTGCCTTAAACACAAAACAGGAAAAGTCAGAATTGAAGGGAGAGGTATATAATTAGAGTAAATCACAATGGGAGATCGCAGTGGAAAGTGTGAAAATAAAACATTGGAAGTTTTTGAGCTGATCGGCAATATGTAAAATGTGGCCATAAAAGAGCCATCAGAAAGGGGTGGGTAGGATGGGGAAGGAGATTGCACTTCAGTTGTGTAACAAGTTCAGCCTGTAGGTCAAGCTCGGTTTTCCCTTTGTAACAGTCATTCAATAGTGAAAAGACTATTCAGGATCACCATAGACTGAACACTCACTTGGGATCTTCGAGATGGGAGTTTAAATTTTCATAACAATAGCTTCTAGGGTTTCTCCCAGAAGCTGGAGTAAAATCTTTGAACCAGGATGAAAGTAGAGCCTGGCCACAATGGTGAAACATAACTGCTCAGAGAAGGGGCAAAGGCTCGTTTCTCCTAACAACCCTTGCCATACTCAGATGAGTAAGGTCTAATAGGTTGGAGCTACAAAGAAGAGGACATTCCACCAGCTGCTACTAGGTGACACATCTGCTTCTCAAACCTCAGGTGTTTCAGCTAGTGATCCTTAAAAGGATTTATGCTATCTTTCTGTGTCTTTGTTTCTCTTATAAGTATTGTAGTCCATTATTTCTTAATTGCAAACATCAGCTACAGCTGGTGAAACTTAATGATCTGTTGTAACATCAGTTTACATGGGGTTACTAAGCAAGTTTGCAGGTGACACAAAACTGGGAGGAGTAGTTGACTCTCTTGAAGGCAGGGAGGCCCTGCAGAGCGATCTTGACAAAAGAAATGACTGGGCAATCACCAACCATATGAAGTTAAACAAGGAAACATGCCAGATCCTGCAACTGGAATGGGACAACCCTGGATGTATGTATAAACTTGGGAATGAGATTCTGGAAAGCAGTGCCACAGAAAGGGACCTGGGGATCCTGGTTGATGGCAAGTGGAATATGAGTCAGCAGTGCCCTGGCAGCCAGGACGGCCAAACATGTCCGGGGGGGCATCAGGCAAAGCATCACCAGTTGGTCAAGGGAGAGGATTGTCCTGCTCTGCTGCGCACTGGTGCGGCCTCACCTTGAATAGTGTGTGCAGTCTTGGGCACCTCAATATAAAGAAGATATTAAGCTATTACATGGTGTCCAAAGGAGGGCAGTGAAGATGATGAAGGGCCTTGAGGGGAAGCTGTGTAAGGAGCAGCTGAGGTCACTTGGTCTGTTCAGCCTGGAGAAGAGGAGACTGAGGGGAGACCTCACAGCAATCATGAAGGGAAGAGGAATGGCAGGCACTGATGTCTTCTCTGTGGTGACCAGTGATAGGACCCAAGGGAATGGTCTGGAGTTGTGTCAGGGGAGGTTTAGGTTGGATATTAGAAAAAGGAAAGTTCTTCATCCAGAGGGTGGTTGGGCACTGGAACAGGCTCCCCAGGAAAGTGGTCACAGCACTAAGACTGATGGAGTTCAAGAATCCTTTAGACAATACTCTCAGGCACATGGTGTGACTCTGGGGAATGGTCCTGTGCAGGGCCAGGAGCTGGACTTGATGATCTTTGTATGTCCCTTCCAACTCCGCAAATTCTGTGATTCTGTAAATGGTCCCTTCTGGGGACCTGCACAGGTATCAGTGTGTGACCTATGACAGTATACACAAATTCAGTGTATTATCTCAAAACATAGGAAGTTGTACCCAACAGGCAAAATGAACACATCCCTGGTCAAGAAATGCCGAAGTAGAGCTTCCTACACAAAAGTTGGTCAGGCGTGAGCCTCAGTGGAAGAGATCTAGTTATTTCATGGAAAAATCTTGAGATTTGAAATGCTCTGGTGCTGTGGTAGAGTGACCATACGTACAAGAATGTCTCTTGAAGGCTTCCAGGGAGCAATCCAGGTGGCAAGATCCATCAAAAAGCTGACTAACTCAGCTGGACTGTGGAGTGTGTGAGCTATAATCAGACATATACTCACATGTATTTTTACTTCAGTGGTTGAATTAATCCATCATACTGATGTTCACTTACAACAGAAATATACTACCAATAACTCCTCAAGTCCCTGAAATGTCATCTGTTTCCGAGCTGCTCTGAAAACAATACTGACACCATGTCCTCTGATTCCTGAAACTTCCAGTGCATTGGAACAAGGACTTTTTCTAGATTTGCTATCTGTAACTTACCAAGATGATGAATACCTGCAGCATCAGTTTGAGTTAGTTAGCAGCCCTAAGTACAACCATAAACTAAGCTTTAGATGTAGGTACATGGTTAGATCAGTAATGCATGTTAATAAAGCAATTAGTCATTCAATTAGTTCTTAAAAAGGAGTGTGTAGCAAAACACAGTTTCCTTTCTTGATCACTGAGGGAAAACACCGGAAAATTCAGTTTCAAGCTCATGTTTGTCTGCTCTTGCTCTTCAGCAGTGTCTAACATTCTTCACATCAATACAAAAATATATAAATGCTTCAGAAGTAATTAAATCTACTGACCTGTTCTTGACGGTCACAATAAATCTATGCAGAACTTAAAGCTAGCCAAGACAAGGGGACGTGGGCTTTTAAATATGCTCCTGTATCCCAGAATTGTCTTCATAAAAATAGATTTTGGTCATAGCTTTTTGTTTTGACAGTAGATCAGCAGTCTTCCTGGATGATATATTGATTGTAGGGCATCAGTCTTCCTAATCTAATAAAATACCACAGCACAGGAGGAAAAAAAAAAGGAAAGTTTTTGTCTTCTTGGCAAGTCAGCCTGAAAGCTTTCCAGAATATTGCTTTGCATAAAATGAAAATGGCTGTAGGCCAATGACTAATTATGTTTAAGAGCTATGCTTTTGCATTATTTATGTACCATAGTGTCTACCCCAGTATTATTAAAACCACTGCATATACTTCTACAAACAAGATTTTGGTTCAGATGAATGTGACAGTCACTCTGTGGGTGATGTACTGTACCCAGAGTTTCTACTTTAATATAAAAAATAGCTTAGCACACATTAACAGATGCATTACTCGTGGAGCACTGCTGCTGCAGGAGATGCAGATGAAAATAATATACCTCTAGGCCATTTAGACACAACAGATTGGGCAACAATAATAAATATAGTAGCAGACTCCAGAACATTGTTTGAAATGAGGATTTATCAAACTAAGGATTTAAAACTGCTTTGGACCCAGACAGTGCTAACCAGAAACTTCTTTTGTTTGTGCAGCAATTGCTGAGCATACAGGAAGAATTAAATAACAAAAAATCCGAACTGGAGCAAGCAAAGGAAGAACAAACACATACACAAGCAATGCTTAAAGTCCTGCAGGAACAGGTGAGTGGTTTTGGTGGGGGAAGAATGCTGGCTTAGGCATGCTAGGGGTGTGGAAGTCTCATGGCTTCACCTCCAAAATCCATAGGATTCTGATCATGGAATATGCTGTAAGCAACACATAACCTTGTGTGGCCTGTATGTCTGTTCTGATTAAGCTAACAGAGAGTTTTAGAAAACAGAGTGAAAAGGGACCTTTATTTTATACTATCCAGTATTTGAATTAATGTCTTGAGTAACAACATTTCCTGTTATGTATTCTACACAGATGTAAGTGATGTGTGTTTTCACAATGAATTTTAAAAAAATTAGATGAGTTAAATATGCCTCAGAGCTCTTCCTTTTAAGATTAGTATTGAAAAAAAGATACTGAGCAATTCATACAGATATGAGTATATAAAAAAAATTAAAATGGCATTCTTATAATGGCATTAAAAAAGTATTTATCAATGCATTTACTTAAGCAGTGAGAAGCAAATCTCTCTAAATCTGATTATCACACCTTCTTTAATGCTTAGGTGTTCTATAAATCTAGAGAAGAAACAGTGTGCAAGCACACTGTGCACAAATAAATGTCTCCACAGACCATGTGGCTTGGACACACTGAAATTGCAAAACCTCACCTGTGTGGCACAGGCACAGTCTCTGCTTTGAGACCTTATTTTAGTCCTTTCTATATAAACGTTGAGCTAAAATATTTGATTACTTAGTTAAGTACTTGCAGCCTAAAGTCCGTGGGATCTGAATTGGTTAGATGGCAGAGATTCAAAGTGCTGATGATTCTTAGGTTCGAGATTTTTCAGCATGTGCTGAGTATGTCAGCAGATAGATGTATACATTTAATGTACATATCAGGAAAAGCAAATTATCCCTATTTGAGATTTTTTTAATGTTCATTATGAAAGCTGTGACATTGTTTCACGTATGTCATTTGTCTTCAAACCTATCTTGTTACACGTACATTCTACAAATTAATAGTTTAGGTTCTAGAAGGTGTTATGTTCAGATATATGTTCTTAGCATTTATGATTACAGAGATAACCTAAATGAGAGCTGATGCAAGGCTGTAAGACAGAATCTTTATAAACACAGAATCCACCAGGTCTCTTGAGTTAATTGCATCTCATTTCTATTTTCACATGGCATTCAAGGTATGGCATTAAAAATACTTTTAAAACAAAAAAAGAAATTGCATGAAGTTATTTTATATCTTTGTTGCAATTAAATGCTGCAAAAACATATGGGAAGATTTTGCAATGTGAGGCCTAGTAGGGACCACCAGGGCAGGCTTCTGAATCTCTGAAGACTCCTACTAATTGCAAATCAAAAGTGCACTCATGCTAGGCAGACAGGCGAAACAGTAACTGGAAGAAAGGCAGGATGGATCTGCATTTCTCTTGAGAATCAGCTCTGAAACATGCCTAAGGCCAAGACTATAAGTATCCAGCATTCCTAAAGTGTGCTATACAGCCATTCTGCTTCTTCAAGAACCCTGAATGAGTTCCAAAACTTTCCACAGCAGCAGAAGCCCTAGTAGTAATGACCTCCACTTGCTAAGGCTCATAGCTGTCCTTTACAAGCATCACAGCTTATCTGTGTGTTTTATCTACAACGAGTATTGAAAATCATCCAGCTGAGCCGAGAAAAGAGAATGTTTCTTTCAAAGATAAATAGCACAGGACTCCAGCTTTGACTGTATGGCTTGGTTTTGTGATAGGTTTGCTAAATGCTGTATTTTCATCCCAAGCTGGCAGATGGATCCTACCTTGCCTCACTGAGGACTTGTTTTCACAGAGGGGTGCAGCTGTGCCCGAGCATGGTTGCTCAATGCACCAACCCAGCCACATCTAGGCGGGGATATCCTGCTAGAAGAAGTCTCATTTGCTGATGCATTGCTGTAGTCAAAAGGTTTCTGGATTAGATCCAACATATGTCTGTCAGGTCTGGTTATCTGAGGAATTCATGTCCACTGGTTTAAGTCACACCAACCCCACCACAGCATTAGATTTACTAGAGACTTCTGACTCCTCATCCCTTCTCCTTCAGGTAGGCCCTTGTTTGTTACTGGCACTAGCTCAGTGTGTTGCCTCACCATACTCTCTGCTGGTAACATCGCACTCCCCACTGATCTGTGATAAAGTCAGCCTAGGGGGTAAGGCAAGTCCTGTTTTTCCAATATTGTATGTTTTTCAGAGCTTCCAATATTTGTCTGTTTAGCACATGAGAGAAAAATATAATTTATATATTAATTTAGGAAAAAAAAATAATTGGAAAATAAAGAGGCTTCATCTCTTTAGCCTGTGGGAATGGAGTTGCACCTTCTTGTCTGAGCTCTGGCATCCTTTTCAGAGCGTGAACTGCAATAAAAAAGCTGGAAAGGCTCAAGCATCCTTTCTACCTTATGTTAACTGGTGAAGCAGTGCCAGGTCAATGATGGTGGGAAACCATGACGGAGTAAAAGCCTGCCAGACCAATGTAGGCTGGAGGCTGAGGCCACTCTCCAGTCAAACGCACTGTGGCTGATAGGAGAGTGGTATGTCACCAGAATAACACATGAGAAACATTGCCAAGGAGCCAGCAGTCACCAGGGGGTGACAGCACTTTATCAACCTGGAAAAGGAAAGGCAAAAGATAAGTCATAAACAGCATTCCTTGAGCACTCAGGATGTGGCACAGTTTTACATAACTGAGCATGCTCTCCCGACCTCATATTTAGCTGAGTAATTCAGCTGAACCCAACAGAACTGCTCATGTGAAGTGAATTTCTATAATGAAGAACTGGCAGAATCAGGAAACAGCTCTTTCAGTCGCACTGTGATGCAGAAACACCTAAATCTGGTGCTTGGCTGGAAGTAGCTATCTCAGCTTGTTCCTACCAGCCATCCTCATAGTGAGGTGGTTTCATAGGATGATTCTATTTCAGTGTAGGGAAAACATGTAGCCTTTATTGGAAATATACCACCCTGCTGCCAGTATAAATTGCAGACTCTCCAAGGGTATTGAAAGATGAGCTTCAGTGAGTTGAACCAGGAGACCTGATGAATTTGCAGTCCGCAGACATACCTTGTATTACTTTATCAAGAATTGTTGTCCCATTCCCTCTCGATCAGAACTGCCTTAAGTGGCTTGAGCAGCAGTTCCTGAACTGGTGCAGTTTACAGCCCAGTTACAGGGCTGTGTATATAAAGTATAAACAGACCTACTTACCTTAATTGTAAGATTAAGGTCATAATAAGGTATGAACAGACTTTCTAACCTTAATTGTAAGTTTGGAAGCTGTGAAAATTTGGGAACCGAATCACATCCAGTTCAGCTGTGGCTGCTACATAGCAAAAATGTAATGGAGGGAACATAGGTGTCCGAAGATGGCAGTCCACCAATGTTTCTGAGTCAGACACCAAATTGATACAAAATAGAGATCCATTTCACCTGCATTTTAGGACTGTTGCCATTCAGAGCCACAGCTGTAGCATTAACATTTACATCAAGTCCAGTTTCTTTGGCAAAACCCAAGGAATTTAGAGGAAACTTCTGCTTATTGTTCCCCATCCCCCACCCTTGGTCCCAACCCTCAGGTATCTATTCTGAATTAAGTTAGAATAAAAGCATTATTCTTCAGAGCTTTACCTAAAGAGAAGATGGCTCTGGGAGCTTCATTTAAATGTACAAGCCTCCATGGCTTATAGGCTCAGGAGAGCTGCTATGTCTCCTCCTTGCTCTGTTTGCTCCATCACAGGATGAATGACAGCATATTTCACTGTGGCTTGAGATGTAGCTATGACTTTCTTTAAATCTCTTGAGAGTGATCTTTACAATCCCCAGCGTAATCCTGGACTTTCCCCAAAAAGCTAATTCAGGATAGAAAAAAAGAGGTTTGGTTCAGGTCACATATTTGCAGTTCTTCCTGCCACTGGTTGAAAAAAAGATCTGTTCTTCTCCTCACCTCCTTTGCCATTGTACCCGGGAGCTATGTCAGTTATTTAGATGCTTCCTCAGGAGGACAACATGTAGTAGCACTTTGACATCTTAAACAGCTCAGAAAATATCATTCATAAGTAATCATTAACAAAACACTATTTAGCTAGTAGCGACTTGCAAACATTGTAAAATTTAAATTAATAACAACAGCCATGGGAAATGAAATTGTTTGTTATTCTTGAGAGCAAATTCTGTATACCTTTTATGCCATGAAACTACTTTCTAATCTTACTGTTTAAAAAATAATGGCCCAACCTTATTATTTTTCTTTTTTTTTATGATTTTTTGCCAACCTATCAAGCCTTAAGTATGTTTGTTTCAAAATGGTTTGAGCAAAAACTCATTAGAATTGTATGCTCCATCTGTTTTTCTCATTGGAAGCTTTATAAAGTGCTCCTTCAAATAAATCAAAGATAACTGTGTTAAATACTCAAGTAATGTGCTTGTTGTGTTCTGTTTTGTTTTTTGTTCACTCTTCGCAGTTAAAAAGTGCCAAGGAATTGGCAGAAATCAATGGGCATGATGAATCTCAAGCAAACGTAGGTACAGCTGTCTATGTATAGATTTAGATATGTGCATGTGTATGGTCTGAAATTTACTATTTATGTCTTAAAGCTGATAAAATGGCTGAATGATTTGCACACCAGCTTTGAAGTGCCTGTTTTTTTCTTGAAGCCGCAGGTTCAAATCCCAGCAAACTTCATTTCGAGGTAGATAAATTGGGTTCCATGCAATTTACTCTGTAGGATTTATTTGGATGAGACTTTAACAACCAATGTCCTACTTGCTATATGTGGGTGTTAAAGATACCATGGAAACGACTGCAAAAGAAATGTTTTTCCTTAGTGTCCTGTCCAGGATTACTCTAACTACAGAGTTACACCATTTGTCTCTGTGGCTGCCACCTTGCAGCTGGGCATGTCTGGCCATATTTCATTTCTGAGTGAAGCAATTCATATACATGTGTAATTTGGAAACAATTAATTTGCACAAGAGGACTAAAACAACTCATTGAATCATTACTTTGTCCAACAACATTAAAGGATCGTTGAGGTCGTATTTTTTAAAACCTGCTGCCAAAAAAAAAAAGATGCTTCCGTTATTCCCTTAATGACTGCAGTCAAAATAGCAATTCCCATAATGGGAGAGAGGAAAAAAAGGAAAGTTTCCTGCTATATTTGTCATCCAAAGCATGCAGTCTTGTGCTTTTTCATAAACATATGAAAATTAAAACTGTTTATATACGATATCTTCCTCCTAGCCAGGAGAACTAGCCATATTTTGAACTCTAATATATTTTAACATCTATTTTAGTCCACGTATTGTCTAATGGCTCAGCCAGGAAAAGTTTTATTTTAAACCTGAAGGGAAGGCTCAAATTTTGTGAACTGCTTTGTGATAAGGAAATGTTGTCCTCCATTTTTTAATCCTTTCCTAGATCTCATTCATTGTGGTCCGTTTCTGCAGTGAAGTCAATAGAGCCTCATTGCTCTCAGCATTTGAACAGGAGACATTCAATATTGTCTAATAGCATCAACAAATCCACAACTGCAGTCTGTCTGCACAGCGTCTCATTGCCCCCTTGAAAGATTCTGTTTGTAAACCAACAATACATTAATCCAGTGATGATCCTGAAATACTGACATATGCTACCTAAAAACTTGTCATTGTGCAATAGCTGGTTGCAGATTTCCTAAAGGGATATATAAATGTAGGGCTTAAAAACTCTCTAAAGGAACTTGCTTTCTCACCAAAAATGTCGATGAAACAATGTTTTGCAGTATTGAAATGTTCTAAAGGAAAATGACCTGAATGCTTCGACTTGTATCATTTTGGCTCATATGTAACTGGATAAAAAGAAGAGCTTGAAAATTTTCTTTTTATACAATATAAAGGTTGAAATAGTATTAAAAGGAACCGTTTTGATTGTATGTTTCAGTACATCATTGCCAGATATCTAAAACAAAATATTTCAGAATATTTGGTTAGTGGTAAATTTTTCAAAATATAATATTTTGTTCCCCTTTGTTATTGTAGGAGTTCTTCAAATGCCTGAATTTTCCATTGGATAGAAACTCTATTTTCTGCCCTTCTTTTTCATGAGCCCATTCCATGCTGATCTCATAGCAATATATGACTCTTAAGAAAACAAGTCAATACCTAAATTAGTGGCAAAAAAGGAGACCAGACAGTTACAATTACTGAGTCATAGCCACAGCCATGTATTCAACAATAATGCTACCATGAAATCAGAGAAAGCATTACAGTACAAATGGAAACAGAGAAATAGAGGGAAAGAACTGATGTTAAAGGATTTGCTACAATAATGAACTTTGTAAATTGAAAGCTGAGGTACCTTTTAAACAATTGCCATTTATATCAAATACATAGTGTTTAGGTGTTGTGCCTTGCAGGTTGTCTCTCCACATATATTTTCAGCAGACTTCCTGGTCCTTGCCCCTGGCCACTGTGCAAATCAGGGATGATCAAAGAGAAGAAGGCTTGGTGGCTCCTATGTGGTTGTTAGTGAACTGTGATGCATGTAATGGGATTAGGATATATTTGTTACAGTTGACAGGTTGAATTCAGCAAATTAAATACCTCTACATGCCGAGCAATAGTGAAAGGTGTTGGTAAGAAAAAATGGCAATGTATGTCTGTACACTGAACACACAGTCTAATCTTCACACTATGGCATATTTAGATTACTTACTCTGCAGAAAATCAGGCTTCCTGAAAGGACAGGAGAAACTTTAGGCACTCTGCATACGTATCAAGAAAGCCCATATTGTAATCTTAAAAAGATTACTTTCTGCATCCTTGGAATTTCTCCTGATGGCACTAGCCTGCATCACATTTTACATTAGGAAATGCTGTTACTTAAAATAAAACATGGAAATATTTTTCTTAGCAGAAGCAGATATGGATGAAAATATACAAATCAGAGCTATCTTGTTTTGTCTTTTACATATCCATTATGTGAGACTATCCTGAAAGGGAAATAAGGATCTGGACAACTTTGGAAAAAGAGAAACATCTCTCATGAAGTAATTTATACATTCCCAACTGATAAATCAGCCTTCATTTTTTTTCTCTTGTTTTATTCAGGAGGATTAACTAGGTTGACTAAGATGCTGGAGCAATTGCAATGTCAGATTCCCTGCATGGCAGTTCACACACAAATCTGTGGGGGTGAGGGGAACCAAAATTTCAGTGTATTGCCAGTACAGCTGTTATTTCCAGAAAGCAAAACCATCTTACAAGGCTCTGTACAGAGTCATAAGGGTGTTTCATGAGTGACTTGCCAGGTACATGCAGTAATATTTGTTATGGCTGTTGACATTTCCCAGCTATACTCTGTGTCAGGAAAGGCCAAATGTCGGGCTCAAGCAGTACACAGAGCCTGAGATACTGGCCTGGTGTTAACAGAGACTTCAACACCCAGGACTGCCAGAGGTGCTGTCACTTTCCTTCATCCCTGTGGTCAGGAAGAGATTGCTTCTCGGTTCTAATCTGCACCACTTCTAATTTCCTCTTCATTGCTCATATAATGATATTTCATTCACATCTCTGTTTTAACTTCTCTGTGTTAACTCTTCTCTTAAGAGAAAATAATGACCAATGGACAATCATTATTTCAGATATAATCCTCTTCTAGGATGTTTTCAGACTCTTGGCATCTGAATAGTCCCAATATGAAAAAAAAATAATCTTATCTGGAAGGTGTACTCAGGTAGAGACCATTTTGAAAACTGAAAATGCTAATTCCATGTTTTGTGACTCATTCCACAAGGACAATTTTTTTTCTTCACTGTTTCTGCAAGTTCAGTGGCTTTCTGTGGAGCCTCTAGTACATAAGTTAATTTTATGTTTTGATCAAAGAGCTCCTTTTGCTCGCTGCTGGGTTCAGTGTAGAGAGGGCACTACATGCAAACACATTTATATAGCCTTAGTGAATATATCTCTGTTTTGTGGGTGGGAAGGTTAACATCTGTGATATTGCTCTATTGTTAATGGTTAAAGGGAGATTTTTTAATACAAGTCTCTTTTTTGAAGTAGTCAATGATCTTCCAGAGTTTGTTGCTCTCCCTTGACAGCTATCTGCCTTCCTTAGATAGATGCTGTGAATAGCTCCTACTCTTTGTAAAAGTGCTGTAAAATGGTAATCAACAGTATCAATCCTTGGAGTTCAGAGCAAAGCAAGAGATGGGTCATGGTCACAGAAGCATTTTGAATGCCTAGATTGCAGTTGCATGGTAAAGTCCTCATGCTGCTGTTAAGTCAATAATCAAATTCCCATCAGGGTTAAAACACCAAGATTTTGACAAAAGGCTTTTAGAGTTACTTCATTATCACCAACATGTAATAAAATGAATATATTTCAGAGTGAAACTGATTTCACTAGAAGTTTTTCTATCAGCTTTTTTTTCTGAGTTTCATTGTTTGAAGAAAGCATTGACTTTGACCTCATTCATCATGCTGCCTTCAGTTAGCATTTTCCACAGCTTAGACACAGTATTTTGTGGGTTTTGCTCCAGATATGAAATCAATAATATTAAGTAGGGATGAATTTTTCCATTTGAATGCTTGAAGCTGTTATCGGAGCATTTCTTGAGTTCAACCAAGCATCCTACATTTGATGTTGATCCTTCCTTTAATTTTTCTTAATATTCTCTTTTCATTGAGTATGGTTAATCATTGATGTTCTTCATCAGAGACAAATGAAGACAGTTCTTAAGTGAGGCTCACTTTTACAACAAGCCAGACAAAGATTTTAAAAGCTCACCCCCTTCAATTTTTTGAAAAACCTGTAATTCTGCCAGACTCATGAGAGTTCAGTTCTTGTACTTCACTATGCAAAATTTTAATGGAAGCACCCAAGGGTGTCTGTTGTGAACATCCCCTGTCAGTGTATGTATTATACACACCCCTGCCACTGGATTGGGCACTTCTCTATGGCGTGGCAGCGTGACATCAAACCAGATGAGCTGGAAAGGCCCCTGAGCACAGGGAGAGGAGTGGGAGCTAGAAGAATGCAAAATCATCACAGTGGTTTGGGACTACAGGACAAAAGTTCATCATCTTTATGGAACATCCCAAGTGATTTCTTTTTCTTCTTCACTTACTTGTCCATGCAACAGCCATTTCCTGGCTATCCTGCTCTTCAAAAGGCTTGCTCTTCCCAGAACAGCACAGGCTTGCAATAAAAAATGTGATCAACATGACTAATGTAAGAGCTATTTGGGTCTAACCTTAGAGGCCAGAAAACACTAGTGCAGGTCTTGCATGTCAGGAATTGTGTGTTTCTTTCCCATCTAAGCCCCCCAGGTTGTAAGGTGTGAATCTTTGCCTCAGCAAGTGACCTTAGTCACTGACTACCTTCCTTGGCTTCCTCCACTGGCATCCTCTGGCCTTGCAGTAGACATTTCTGGACCACATGGGAGCGAGTGGGCACTGCAGAAGGCGAGGCAACAGCACGTGGGTGCATTAGAGGGTAGCGGGAGGATGGTAACGCTGGCAGCGTTTCTGTACCTGTGGACTCAGGGATGACATCCCCTGTCGGGGATGACAGAGGTTGGGGTTTGTTTCTCTGCCCTGAGAAAGTTCAAAGCTGCATTTCTAGAAAAAAGAGTATGGTCTATGTGCACCTTCCAGACATATTTTTTGTAACTGCTCCTCTTTCCAAGGGGGTTGTCTAAAGAGAACAAGCAGGAATAATAGGGTTGTGCAGGGATGAGGATAGCTCCTTGAGGAGAGGGAGATGTGTGGTTTGGTTTCTCATAATGGGTATGTCTTCATTAGAAGAAGTTGCAAGGACCCTGTGCCCTGATTGGAGTGGAGTGTAAAGCCCTCAGGGATTAGAGAGACACATTTACTGTCTGTGTTCAGGTTCTTCTGTTCTGATAGGGCCAGGACCAGGTATGAGGCGTGGCTGTGCCTTTTTATACTCTCTGCCTTTTGTGTTCCAGGCATCTATTTGTAGCCCTCCCATCACTCATTTCTTCTCGTTTCCTTCAATTTAAGGCATATGGAGTATGATGGATTCAAGCAGCTACGACTGTTCACAGATCAGCAGCTTTCCTACTTTCTGCAGCAGACATGAGGAATGACCACCCCCTGAATTCAATACTACGAGGCCTAAAAAGTAACAGGAGTTTAACAGGCTGTTTAGGATGTTATCAAAGAGCCTGCTCAGCCTCCAGAAGTTCTTACACAGTGGTAGATCAAGTCTCCATGAATTCCCCCCCTTTGCCATGCCAGCCCTGGTTTGGCATGTTAGAAGACAGAAAGAGTTTCGTTAGCCATGGTGCAGGTGTCTCTGCTGGCTAAGTCACAGTCTCTGAGGTTTCAGACGTGACTGAACCCTGCAGGGAGCAAACAGGGAGCAGACCAAGGTGTATTTTGACACAGGTTGTGCTACCTGAAGCAGATCTGGGCACTAGCAACAGCCCCTTTATTAATGTGCAGCAAGAAATCACACCACTTCCCTTGTCCCTAATTAAGAGTGTCAGAGTAACCTGGCTTTTGACTGCAGTGAATTCCCATCATCTGAAGGAGGACAAAGAGAACCCTGAGACACAATGATAAAACCCATTCAGCCACCCACTCAGCAAATCACAAAAGTTTTTTAACTTTAAATTTCATATGAGCTCCACGGGGAGACAGTTCTTCAAGGCCCAGAGATACCTGACATTTTAATAATATCTGATCATTATATGCAGCTTCTCATTCCAAAGCATTCTTCCCAAGTATTTATACTGCACACGTATACAGGAGTCACCCTGTCATTTCTAGTGAGGAATAACACTCAGCCTTATACATATGCAGCTGTGTGCTTAACCCACGCAGTGTACAAGGCAGATTGGCTTGTCAGAGCACTCAGGCTCCCCCGCAACCACCTGAAGGATGATGGGCCACCTCTGATTCAGCCATAAGCCTGCTACTGCAGTCCTGGGGGCTGTGCACCACATTCACATTCCTTCTAACCTGCTTTCAAGGAAGAGATGGAAAAAAGTGACAGAAGTGAGGAAAGAACTTCAGTATCCCCAGGAGCCACTCTTCATAGAATTATAATATCATAAAATGGTTTGCATTGGAAAGGGCCTTAAAGGCCATGAGCAGGGACACCTTTCACTAGACCAGGTTGCTCAAAGCCCCATCCAGCCTGGCCCTAAACACTTCCAGTGATGGGGCATCCACAAGTTCTCTGTGCAGCCAGTGTCTCACCACCCTCACAATGAAGAAGTTCTTCATTGTATCTGATCTAAACTTGCTATTCCCCCCCTGTCTAATTCCAACATGCCCATGTAAAAAGTCCCTCTGTGGCTCTCTTGTAGCCCTCTTTAGGTACGTGAAGGTACCCTAAGGTCTTCCCAGAGCCTTCTCTTCTCCAAACTGAACAACCCCAGCTGTCTAGGCCTGTCTTTATAGGAGAGATGCTTCAGCCCTCTGACCGCCTTCATGGTCCTCCTCTGAACTTGCTCCAGCAGGTCCATGTCCTTCCTATGTTGAAGACCCTAGAGAAGGACTAGCACTCCCTCTTGCAACCTGCTGGCCATGCTGCTTTTGATGCAGCCCAGGATACGTTTGGCTTTCTGGGCTGTGAGCACACATTGCCAAGTCATGTTGAGCTTCTCATCAAACATCTCCAAGTACCTCTCAGGAGCACCCCATCAGAAAGAGTTTATCATCCTGATTGAGATCCCCTCCAAAGGAATGAAAACTCCAAAGTGTTTAAGTTCTTTTTGCATATTCAGATGTGGAGATTCCTGTGAATATAAGGGTTGCTCAGGGTTTTCAGATACCTGATTATCTTTCAAATACAAATCCATGATGAAAACCATTAACTCTCATAAAACATTTAAGGTTGGTTTCCCCTGCCTGTTACTTCTTTTTATTTCAACAAAGAAATTTTCAAAACTTCTACAAGTCCTAGAAGGGAAACAAGATATCTTTAACAGAAGTGCATCATTCTAGAGGAGATTGCTAGAGCAGTATTTGTGCTGAAGACCATTTGAAAGGGTTTTCACAAATTCTTGATCTCAAGTAAACGTGAAGTATCCCTTCTTACAATGACTTCAGCAGAGCGGGTGGGCAGGCGATGCTTTCAATTCAACCAGCCATTGGTTTGCTGCACTCCCTAACACAAATTGTGCATAATGGCAATTACCTCTTCCCTTGCAAAGCAACCACCTTCACATCACATAAAACATCTGTGTTAAGTCATCAGGAACCTACACATAAATCCAGCTTGAGAAAATGAGGAAACCTGATCATACTTTTGGAAATAAGCATGAAGTAACTTTCATATTAGTCATTCATATTTTGCATATGTATATTCCCATAAAATAAATGTGCTCAAATACAATGAGAAAAATATAAAGAGATAGTTTCAATGAGAAAAGCATTTTCAGATTATTGCTAGTTGCTTAAACGCAGCAGGTGAAAGTTATAATAGTAAAAGCTTTGTAATGAAAAAGTTAAAAGCATCTCTCTGGCAAATGGATCAGAAAAATAGGATGTCAAAAGCACCATAATACTATTAATCTTCACTCCTGAAAGTGCTTCTATTATGTAGGATAAATCAGACAAAAAAAATCTTAGATCCATCCATTTGAAGTTTTTCATTTGCAAGGTCTTACATTCACTATTCTAATTTTTCTACATTGTTGTTCTTGTAATTTTAATGCCACATAATTTTTCAAGTTGTCAACTGCGTATATGTTAATACCAGTGCACTCTTAAAATTAAAATAGTGGTAAATTCTAGATTAGTGTATTTAAAAAGTAAATCTCTATATAAATGTGTTTTAAAGGTAATTACAATGTGCTGCTACCAATGAAACTAGCACTGGGCTTTTGCATAGCACAAAATAAGTTACCAAGTTTAGGCTTGATCTGAATGAAAAGATGAAACCTGGTGTCTATCATTTCTAATGACAGACCAGTCATATTCACCAGCAGTGCAGCATATGGGAAATACGTCCTTCTGCATCACTAGGTAGATAGGAGAAGGATCGTGTGGGACCCTGGGAAAAAGCACCAAAAAGCAAGAGGTTTTTTTTCTGCATTGTTGACCTGGTGCTAACTTTAACAGTAGCACTAGCTGCTTGTGAGAGTTCTGGTTTGGGGCAAATGGTTGGATGCCTCATTCCTTGCTTTATTCTCTTCCTATGGGATGCAACACTGTAACTCGTTACTATAAATTGAGTTATCCCAGTACACATAGGAAAGGCCAAGAAACCTCTCTGCATATAGACAGTATGCCACAAGGGCACCTAACTTAATGCTACCACTTTACTAAGATCAACTCTTAAACTGTAGGGAGCCAGGATCATGTAAAATATAATCTTGCTATGAAACAGTTATTTCACTAGCAGAAGATAATTTACAACAACAAAAGAATTATGTTAATCAAAGATTATGAGCAATTTTCTAGTCATTAGAGTAGTTTTAGAGGAGTAGTCGGCAGAAAGTCAGAAACAATCACTCTAAGAGGTCATGCTGAAAGAAGAGCTGTGTAACACATGTGATGTTCATGGAGAATTTTAAGTTACTTTCAGACACTCAACCAAATTTGCACACATCCCATCACAGTGCCATAAATAGCCTGTGAAGGGGAACAGGCTTCAGTAAAGAACAAATTAGGCACATTAGGCACAAATCAAGTATTGCTGCGGTTTTGGAGATGCTGAGTCCTGCAGCCTGACAGAGCTCCATGCAATGAGCCTGCAGCATACACTGAGCACATATTCCCCACAGGCACGTGCACGAACACACACATGCAACACATGCATCACATGCATATATGTACACATGGCCAGCCACACAGATCAACACAAACTCAACATTCATAAACAGTACTGAAGTACACAAATAGCCTCATCTTGATCCCCTTTCTGGCTGATCAGGATAAAGGTCCGTTACTGGAAAATGCATGTGCAGACTCACACATACATACAATGTGAATCCCTCCAGAAACAGGACTTTGACTTTCAGTCTGCCCTGTAACTGGTTCCTGCCTCACATACACACACACACAGACACACACACCACACACTCACAAAGACACACACACACACACATACACAAACACACACAAACTGGTCATGTAGTCATACCCCAGACCTCAAGGTGTCATTAGTTGGTGGTTTGCCCCCCCCCGGTCTCTCTAGCTGCAGCACCCAAGACCCATGGCTTTCTGATTGCTGATCCCACTCCAGCTGCTGTGCTCAGACCCCCTCCCAGTCCCCCTTGCAGAATAGAGTCTCTCATCCAGGAAAAGAGAAATTGAGTTTAATGAGTATAGGACACTGATCAGGGCCTGGAATGGCTAGACAAGTGTACTGACCAGCAACCTGTTTACATGCAACAAGTCCCTTTTATTGCCTCCCAAACCATGATGCCTCCCTTTTCCTGCCTTTTCTTACCCTGCTAAGAACACTCAACTGAGTTTCACAACAACCTGCAATGCTTTTCTCCTACATCTCTTAACAAGCCCCATATTCCTATGGGCAGTGCTTCCCCCAGTCCATAAGATGTTTTAGAGAGGTGGACTGGAGTTGATAGGTGTCACATTCAACCACTGTGGCTGATGCTTTCTTGTGGCAGCCCTGGGTCAGGGGACTCTGCTTTCTTTGATCAGATTATCAGACTTTCCACATCTGTAACGTTGCCTCCATCCTCCTTCGTGCTCGTGGAGATAAGATTTCAATCACATGTATCATGAGGATGGAACAAGTGAGGGTGGTTGGAAAATCTCTTCTGCAGGGGATGGAGCCACCCATCTGTTGATAAGGGTGCAGGACTGGGAATGTTGCAGAGAAACTGATGAGGCTTATCAGGCCATTGGACTATTAACCTTTTCTTGCACATCCATGTGTTCTGACATTGCAGCCGATCCTGCTTTAAGCAGGAGGTTGAACTAGAGACCTCTGAAGGTCATCTGTGTGATTTTGTGATTCTGTGATCATCTGAGTCACAATCACTTTCTGTGAGTGTACTCACACATTGACACATTGGCAAGGAAATTTGATTTAAGTTAAATTTAAATAAGCTGTAGTGTAGCTCAACTTGGACTGAATAATTTTGAATTCACTGTGGATAAGAACATGGACAATGACATAGCCATTCTTAATTGACAACAATGTTAAGTTGTCAAAAGTTGTCCTGTACCTCAACCTTGCATGTCCCCATAAATTTAAGATGCCTGGCTCATGTGCATTGAAACTATTGCAAGACTTCCTTTCGCTTGATTGGAAATTGAATTACGCTCCATTCAGGTTAAAACAGCAAGGTTGAATTTTCAGATATGGGTCTTAAGTACATTTATAAGAAAGACCAGAAAAGCAAACCCTACTATAACAGACTTTAAGAGGTCCACAGATAAATGAAAATACATGAAATACATACATACTTCATGTCACGGGTCAGTTTCTACCCAAGTCTGCATTCAAACCTGTCTTGTCCTCAATAAGCAGTTTGGGTAAACACACCTGAAGTATACCTTTCAAAACCTTAAGGTCTGCAGATTTTGTATCACATGGGCATGGCTCTTTTTTCTATCAAAATCACAAAATTACCTTATATTTCCAAGCTTACAGCATCTCTCTGGCCTGCTGTTTCTGCTTATGTTTCAGATACTTAGTTTTTTCTCCTCCTACTCATTTTCTCTCATAAATCCCCTGGCTGATAAGAAAGCGTGGTGTATCCCTTACATCTAACAGCATTCAGCAGTTGCTCTGTCATATGCCTGCTGTGACAAACATCTTATTCTGCTACTGTTTTAATGCCTCAGAAAATTGGCTTTGTACATATAGTAAAAATGCCAACATATCCTGCAAACTCTTCCAGAAGCTTACGTTTTTTTAACTGGATCTTTCAGAAGACACTATATTATTTTTACTCCCTCACACAGTTCTGCAGAATCCTGTGCACTACAACAAAGAGAATGAGGTCTTTGAAGACAGTATGCAAGCAGTAATAATTCCCCATAGATTTAAAGGTAATTATCAAATATTTGGATTACCCAGAGAGTGGAGGGAATATTTCATCCCTTTGGATATTTGTCATTGCATCATGGTCACATGCCAGGTGTCTTCAATGTCACATTCATTAAATCCCATATTCTGCTTTTCAAGCAGAGCCCTGAACAACGGGTGATGTGGAACTGTACTCTGGCAAGAGGAGTTTCCAGGTGTGGTAGCTGTTGTGCAAGCTCTGTTCAGCTCTTACTCAGTGTTTATGGGAAACAGCAAGTCCTCACTCTTCTCATTTTTAAGGATGCTGGCTAGCATATATTTTCAGGATCACAGAACATTTTTGACTAAAGAAAACTTTTATGCTACAGGGAGAAACCTCAGGCAAGAGCAAACATTTTATATTCTGTCTGCCTTTTTTGCACTTCTGCAAGACTGACCTGAAGAGGATTAATGATATCTTTTTATTTAATATCTTACTTTCCCACAGGGGAAAAAAAAAACAATGAAGGCATGAAAGACCCAAGTCATCCAGCCTAAATATCGGAGGCTTTCTGATCTGCTTGAGCCCTGGAATGCAGAGCTAGCCTTTTGTTCTTACAGGATCTGTCTTATCTTCTGTAGGAAGTCACCACATCTCTTCTACTCTTCAGGACTTCTGTCTCTCTCTCTCTCTCTCTCTCTCTCTCTCTGGAAAGTGCATTTCTCTCAGAAATCACTGTCTTATTTGCTGTGTCTCCAGTGTGGGACCCAACTGCTCTGTGGTGGGCCATGTCGGGCAGTGAGATCAGAAACCTTTTGGAGCAATCCACTTGCCCAGGCCTCTGCATTTTCTCCCGAAAGAAGCCAGGATACATGAGCGAACAATACAAACCAAACTCCGCACCCACCTTACAGCCAGGCATTATATATCCATGTGTGAAACTGCCATGTATGACTCTCCACAGATATCAGCTCCATGTCAGTGGTGATGTTAGAGATCTGCTTGTGGAAATGAATAGTCCATGTGGTAAAATTGTTATTTGCTGTCCTCTGCTTTATCCAGCATGAGGGAAAATTCCCATGAAGGAAATTCATGTCTTTTCATCATCTACTGATGGATGGAAGTGTCATTTGCAAGAAAAAGCTCTAAGCTGGCAATGGTAAGAGCATCACATCACATCACATCACATGCTGAGCAGCTCTGGAGCTGTCATAATCAAATTGGTCCTCCATGTTTTCCAATACCTGACATAACTTGTGAATAATAAATAGGGCTGCGTCCCTAATGATCTCCAGGTGTGATTTAACCTGGATTAAGCCTTCCATATAAATGAATTTAGTACTTTCAAGGTCAGTTCATTTCTAATGAGTACTGGATTGCACATATTCAGCCATATTCTTGTCCTTTGATGCAGTAACTGACAGATGGTAGCAAAATACTCCATTTATAATGAAACCTGCTGAAGGAGACTGCTTAGGGCCTTAGAAAGTAAAATCTTCCAAATAAAGAATGGTCTCCAGGAAAGAAAGGGAATACTGTAGAGTAGTATATATTAAGTATTTTTCCTCAGGCATCTGGTGATAAGTAGCTTTTTCTCATGTCAGAGAGGTGAGCCAACTTTTTTCCAATTATATATTGCCTCATTCACCTTTGTACTCTTAAAAATCTTGTTTCTGTGGGTTGGCATAAGTAGTGCCTCTAAAAAAGATCAAATTAACTGCATGAAGATTTGTTGTAGAGATTTCTTGGGCACCAGATTTGTATCTGCAGTGTATAATCAGATTCCTAAGGTTTTTCACTTACACTATAATTAGCCTAGTTTCTGGGTGAACTTCACACTCATTTTTTAGACACAATTATGCTATTTCTCTTAAATCACTGTTAATTCCTAGCAGCATTGCTACTGAATGCTTTATGTGACTGCACACCCTGGATTTTCTCATGGCCTGTGCAAACTTCTCTTAGCAGCTGAATACATCAGAGTGGTCTAATTTATCATCTTCTGTGAGGCAGGTAGTTTCAGATGGCAGAAACCTCTCCTTTTCAAACCTTCAAGAACCCACAGCCTTTGTCTAAAGCCAGTAGTTGCCAGTCTTTGCCACTCTTTTCCTCAGGCTCCCCTATAAACAAATTTTTACTCTTTTATCCTCTGTACCAACATACAGCTAAGGAAGACTGGATGTGACTTACTTTAGCATCCATTTACACTGTCCTATAAATCATACAAAATGTTCAGCACAGGCTCAAATCTAGGCATTAAATGAGAATCCATCTGTTTGTTGCTCCCAATGGGATTATGGTTCCTCTCTCCTCATCACTGCTTGACAAAACTTCAAATCCCACCTGAAACTACTAGTGTGCTGTGTTTGGGGCCTGTTATATAAAATGCACATCTCTCTGCTCTCTCCTTCCTCTCTCAGGAATTGCCATTTTTAGGCTGCTTCTCTAACTCTGATGGAGTTCAAAGTTATGTCTTAACCTATACAAGCTTGATGGCATATGCTGCTCTGCTCTTCTGTGCAATATCATGAAATCTGTCATCCAGCTCTGTTCTTCTGATCTGTAACCCCCTTTTCATTACTGCTGTGTTGGAGAAATTCATGTAAACAACTCTCTTATTTCTATTTCTTGCCTGGGTTTTCTTTCGCTGTTCTTGGATGTCACGGCCAGCAGTAGATCAGTATTTGCATTAGCCTTTGGCCCTGTCAGGAGGATAATCAACAGTACTGGACAATTCAGAGCATACTGCTGCTGCTGTAATGTGCCCTGTACATTACAACACTACAGGAGTGTTAATGTCAAAGTGATGTAGCTGCCAGAGCACCCAGAGACACCATTATTTTAAGAGGGGATCACTGCCAACTCTTGAACTGCAGACTCCCTAAAATAAATATGCAACTAAAAAGTAATTTCTACTATATAAAAAGGCAGCAAAGGCTGACTAGCTTACATGTATGCAACTACACATAGATCTCTGGCCAGGAGACATGCCTCAGTTGGCCAACAGAATGACAACAAACACCGGATGACTCAATGGATCTCACTCCCCCTTCAGTGTGGGCTAAGGTCTGTCAGAGCCCCTTCTTGCTCAGAGCTAATGATACACATATGTATGTATGCCACTCGTATGCACGTAGTTTCTTATCCGACACATGGCAACTTGTTCCTCTTCACAACACAAAGAAAAATTGTAACCCGTGGTGCATCTGAGCCATCAGGCACTGCCTATCCAGAAGCTGCTCCTTGGAGACAGACTATAAAGAGCAGAGACTATCTCACTAAGGTTTTTTTTTTTTGTGGTGTGTTATTTGTTGTTTTTTCTTTTGCAATTGAGAATGAGGAAGTTCCTGACTTTTTTTACCAATTTCACAGATTGTGAAGACTTTAGTCATCTATAAAGAGGCACATTTGATGTATTTTGAAGTTTTTGCCTTTTTTTAGCATGTATTATTCACACCTTCCGAAATGCCTTAGAGCAACCCAAGCCCGTGTCCCTCTTTTGTTGCCAAAAATGCTTGCCAAGAATTTTGGAGCAAGGCACCACCCTGAGGGCATGTTCTAAATGGGCCACATCATTACATGCAATAGTACACGTCTGCTTTCATTTAAGGTTGCCCAGTCCTACCACGCAACCTCCAGCTTCTTACCTTGACTCCCTGAAACTGAACAAGAACATCATTCTTTCAGTCCCACCTCATGCCATCATATCTTCAGTCTCATGTTCTCTGCCTCCAAGGTTTTGCATGGGCCTGCTGAGCATTTCACAGAGCAGATGCAGCAGTGTGAGTCACTACCTCACCGAGGAATAAGTTAGTGCATATCGGTTGCTGTGTGGAAACAGCCCATGTATATGCTTGAATATTGTGCAATACACTTTGAGGCTGCTTACATGCCTTGGAAGTAGAAACAATTTGTTTGCTTCACATATACCCAGGATAGGAGCAGTCTGTTTTACACAACTGCCTGAGTGCTTCTGATGGAGAATGTGACATGTGATTGCTTGGCTGAGATTTGGATAGCTCAGGCCACCTGGTTGCAGAAAGAAAGAGCTCAGAGCAGAAGCCTTGATGTGTTGGTGCTCTTTCAGTCCTTAAAACAAAGTAGCTTTGTGCAAATCACCTGTTAGAATGATCTTCCTGAAATGTGCTAACTGCCAAAATGTGTCTGAGAATTGCTTGGGACGGGCCAGTGCTATGCTAGGCATACTAGGCGTAATAGGGTAGATGGTTGTGGTCTAGCAGCTAGAAACATTGCCAGTGACTGCTGAATTTATTCTTATAGCTGTAGCTGAATGTTTCCACCCATGTTCCCTAGAGGCAGTCTTGGTTTACAGCTTTAATAGCTTGAAAATGGGAGTTTTCTGTCCATCCCCACACTTTATGGCACAGTCTCTCAAGCTATTGTAATGAAGAAACGTTAGCAACAAAGTTATTACTTACTTCAGAAGCAAAATTTCTCCTCTTGGCAGCTCTTGGCATAAAGGTAGTTCAAAATGTGTCTTAATACCCTGCAAACAAATCAATTATTTATAATTGTCTTGTCTTTAGATGTGAATTAAAGATTTTTTTAATAGAGTTGAAAGGAAGCAGACATGTTTAATAGAAGTAAATGAAATCTACATGACCACCTGTTTGTTTTTTTAAACTTTATAGGAAATCAATGTATTGACAGTAGCATTGGTCAACCAAGACAGAGAAAAAAACTCAGAGAAACGAAGCCCAGGTCTAAAATCAGAGAAAGAGGCACTATTAATAGGTAAGATAACCCTAAAGTTATTTTTTGCATAAGTATTTACACACAACTTTGTGCTAATAAAAGTAAAAAGAAAAAAACATGGATTTTTTTTTTTCATCTGTATTCATAATGGCTTTTAGTAAGAGAAATCCTAAAACACAAGTGAACTTTGCCATTCTGAAAATGTTTAATGAAAGAATTTCACGTGTGAAGAAAATTGCAGGATCTGCATTTAGGCTTGCAGCATGAATGTATGAAGACTTCATTTACATTGAGATTTTCAGCCTAGAATTGTGTAACTTTTTACATGATTGCTAGACAAGGTGGTGAAGGAGAAGATGATGTAAATAACATTAGCACACTACCAAGCAAAATATATGTATACTGCATGTATTAAGCAAGCTAGATTTATGCTTTTGACATTAGGTGAGGGAATTAGCGATATGAATATTTATAAAGAATACCACATGGACTGTCATATCCTTTACCTAGAATAAAATCTTTAAAATAAACTCTTAAAGAGTGCCTAAAGCTGAAGCTTATAGGCACTGAGCCAGCTAACTGGCGTTTAGCCACACAGAACTGGGTGTACCCATGCTACCCTTGGAGGAAACATTCCCCATTTATACCTGTGAATATTTTGTATTTGGTTTCAGTGAGGCAGGTTTTCATGGAGCCCCAAGGCTTCCAGTCTAAAGTGTACCCTGTGGCATGGCAACAGAAATGTTGACATGAAAGAACAGGTTTAGTTTCTTTATTTTGGTCTTTTCACAAAATCAGTGGCTTGTAAGTGATAGTTCCAAAACTGCCTTGATTTGTTTAAAAGCAACCCATTTGCATCACCTAAGCACCAGGAAAGTTGCTAGTTTATTGCTGAGGTGCAGATCCAGCAATTCACAGATTCAGTTCAGACCAAAAAGGTTATTTGAAAGTGAAGAATGTATTTAAATGTTTAAACGGCTTAGTACACAAACTCCCTGTGACTGGTGAGATGCAGATTGGTGGAATGTATAGAAATGTATAGAAATGTATGAATTGATTGAATTCTGCTTGTTATAAGAAAATCTGGAACTTCTAATTGTAATGGACAGTACTTGGTCTGATCAAAGATCATTCTGTGAGAAGGACAGCAAGGATGGGATTTTAAGATCAGAATAATAAACTTTTTTTGTAAGTCACTCATTATTTGACTCTAACAAGTGGTGGCAGTGTCCCAAAGTGGGTCCCATAAATCAGCTGTTCAGTGACACACAGAAACAGAGTACTATGTGTTCAGATATTACTGGTCATAATGCCACCACAGCTCGCTCATTGTTAACAGTTCAAAGGCAAATGATTCCTCAAGATGGATTTTGTGTTATCTCTTCCTCTGAGGAACATTCAGGTGTGACAAGGGAAAAAAGGGCCTTGCCTCCATCCATTCACTAAGTTTGTCTATATTTTAAAAAATACAACATTGTCTTAGAGGAAAATAGCATAAAAGAAAATAAAAATTACTCAAAAGTTGTCATGGAACTGAAGTCAATAACTACAAAGTATTTACCAATTACTAATTATTTACATTATATGAAAGAGCTAGCTTTGAACATCCTGAGTTGAAAAGCCTTGGGAACTACATAACAAATGCAAAATGACACTGGTAAAGTATGATTTGAGCACAAATTGCATTTCCAGTCTACCCATCTAAGTGTGATGGTCTTGGCTTTTGCTTCTACAGCTCTTGTGTGATTGTTTATAGACATCCACAGCACAAAGAAGGCAACTGCTGCTAGGACTTGCCATAGTATAAAACTAAATACATAGGACCAGAAGTCTATAAATGCTATTTGAAAAAATGAGGGGGGCAAAAAGGTGCTCTTTGCAAAGCCAGTCTAAAATGAGTTAAATATTGCTTATCAGTTTCAACCATAGCCAGTACTTGGGGAAAAATGAAATCCAAGATTATCCTAATTCATTCAGCATCAAGAAAGTAGTATGGCCTGCAGTACAGAAGATACAGTGACCCATTTTTGTCATTTGTAAGCATTTTTAATCCTAGTGTTTATAATTTAAATATAAGAAACTTCCCCTAGGGTGGTTCAGCTAAGAAACCCATCCAAAGAGAGTTGAAAATATTTATTCTGATTCTTACAGTTCAACTCTCCCCAAATAGCGAGTAACACACATGCCATTTTGTATTTTCACTGTTTGTTTAGAAGAGGGGAAATTGGATAGTACCTTTAATAGCAATATTGATGCGCCAGATCTTCTTTTCGCTGGTCATCATTTTTAGTGCTGTCACTTCATTTACACGACAGAAAAAATCTCTAGACTCAGATCCTGACTCTTCCTAAGACCCTTTTATTCTTATACCTTTTATAATTATCCAGAAAATAACAATGGAAATAGATAAAACAGACTCTCTTTTAAGAGAAAATAAACAAGCAAGTATGTCAAAAAGGATCTGTGTTTTCTTCAGCAGCAGTTAGGGGTAATACGGATTAAACACTTTTCATAACCAGCATCAGCATAATTGCTAGAAAAATTCAAGGGAGTGAGGTTTCTGACACAATTATATGAAACGTTTTCACAACAGAGCATCCAGTGAAGGGGAAAAAAGCAATAATTTTGCCATTACAATATCCACAATTTTATATTGGTAAATCAAGCATAAAATTGGTAGTTGAAATGCTTCCAGCAAGGCTTTGTTTAGAAATTCCTTTATTCATCAGTATATTATCTTGGTCACTTACTTGCTAACTGCTGTCATTCCTGAAGATGAGCTATTGTATTTAGCATGCTACTATGACTGTATTAAAAATGTGCAATTTTGTTATGTTTATTGGGTTGTGTAAGAAAAATCTGAAAAACCTGAAAGAACAGATTATTTAGAATTATTTTACCTATTTTAATGATACGGTGTCTGAGGTAATTTCAATACTTTGTGTGCATTTGTTTTTAACACAGGTATCATATCCACGTTTCTTCACGTCCACCCTTTTGGAGCCAATATAGAATATCTTTGGTCTTACATGCAGCAGTTGGACTCTAGGGTAAAAAAATTTAATCAAAATCTGTTTTCTCTATAGAAATATTGTATTATTCTTTACTGCAGGTTAAACTTTTCATGCGTTTCCATTAGAAAGATAATGGGATATGGGGCTTGGGGGTTTGCAGTCTTTATTCATTTGCAAATTACAGTGTACGTGCTTGTGTTGAGCTCTTTGCCTCACATTGCTTAGCTATTCTTTGTGGCAATGAAGAGCAGCTGATTTTATGACACATGATTCTGATATATAGCTGAGCAAAAAGAAAGCTGAATAAGAAGCAGGTGTAGCCATGGCCATCAAATTGTGCAGAGTTTTTGGAGATGGCTTCTTATTCTTTGAAAAGTTGTTAGTCATGGGTCACACTGGAACTTTCATGAACATGTGAGTGGACCATGTAGCATGTCCTTTGTCTTCACTTGGACCTCATAAAGGAATTGGGTGACCCTACTGCTAAATTCAGAGAAGCTGTGGCCGAGACAAAAGTGAGGCCAACACACAACAGTGTGCAAAGTGTTTAATGCATCAGCTCATACAGTCCATAGTCAATACATACCTGTAGGTTAAGAATCTTTGGCTTATTTTTTAATATCTAACGTAGGATAAGATGAAATCAAGCCCCAAAAGGGCCTATTCCTCAACACTGAATACTAAGCAAGTCAAGGGTGAGAAGCTAAACTGTGACATAGCCACTTTTGATCTGGTGAATGCTACTCTAAGAGCTAAACAGTGACTCTGCAGGAGTCTCAGGAGACACTTAGCAGATGCAGGGGCCATCCTGTGGTCAGTCACAGCTCTGACCCACATCTGCCAATACTTGGATGATGGTGGTTTCCCAGATCTTCTTGCAACACAACTCCTTTGATCCTGGTAATGTTGGTTCCTGAACAGCCCCTCCAGCCTGTAGCTAAGATTACCTTCCAACTGCTTTGATAGCCTGCTTTGATGGGCTTCATGCATTTGGAGGATTCTGGATCCTTCCTCTGTTTCTATGAAAAAGTGTAGAGCTAGAAGCAGAGGACAGCCTGAGCTAGAAGCCCACTGGAAATAAGACAGGTTGCATTAATGATTGAGGAAGAATGACAAACTCCTTAGACACTGTCTTCAGGCCTTGGCAACTCAGATTTGCTAGTGCTTTGCAGTCCACTGCCACCCACAATGACAAGGAAGTAGGGGATGAGGATGGTAGAAAGAGGTGAGAAACCAGTGAATTTCAGTTCTTTTTTAAATGTCTTGTTTTATCAAGACTTGATGCATCAAGATCTGCACTCCTACAGCCATTCCTCTTCTGCTTCTCTACTGCCTGCCTCTGCCACATGTACACTTCCCTTCATCTTGTCCCCAGTTCCTGCAGCACTCAGGCTGCCCAGTCTCCTCAAATATCTTTCCAGTCCTTTCTTAACACAGCTTTTGGCTAGGTTTCAACTGCTTTTCCCCCTGGATGACCCCTCCAGCTCTGTGTCTCTTGAATGATAATAGCAACACCTAGATAGATAACACCCAAAATGTGGACTCCCTGGGCTCCAGCCCTGCTGCCCATGGCTTCTGCCCACTGAACTCTTCAACTTTCTCCACCTGCACCGCTGCAGTCCCTTCTTGTGCATGACTGTGGGCTCTGTCCTTGAATTTCTACTCGTGTAACACATTGGTTTTTATGAGGTTGCCAGGATCAAACCCTTAGCTTGAAAACAGAACCTTCATGGAAGCAGAATTTTCTCCATCTCTGCAGCTACTACTGGACCTACCTGCTGCATAATAAACACAAGCTGCAAAATTTGACCTCACTGGTTTATTTGTGAAGTAACTGCTTACAGAAAAAATGACTTTCTAATAGCACGATCCAGATATCCAGTGTTAGACATGAATTTTAATTACTTTCAATGGTTAGCCTGTCATTCTGCACCTGAACATACCCATGCAGGCTGAGGGCTCATTATAGAGCTCATATATATTGCCCAAAAGTAACCAGATATCCATTGCTGCCATGTTAGTACTTAAAAGATGGATTTGATCATTCTGGGACTTTAGACTGCTTCCAACACTGATTTCTGATCTTAACAATTCATTTAATCTTTCTGCTGCACTGACCTCTAGAGGAAAATAAGAGGTGATAGATATTTTGTTGCCTCCCTTGGGTGTACTGAGGTAAAATTAGCACATTTTATGTTTCTATGCTGTTTTTAAAAGTTTTTATCATGGAAGGTTTCTACTAGTATGAACAAGCAGAAATATCATTACTTCCTGACAAGCCTATCAAATCATGAAGATACCTGTGGATACCAGGAAACACCCATAGATTTATTTGCTGTTCTTTTCATTATCACCACTTTATAAGCAGTAGCAGTAGGATAAAATGGCTCATTTTCCATGACTGTTCATTTCTTAACTTCCCTACTGATTATACCAGAATGGTTGCCTTTATGAAAGTGTTTTCTTTAATGAGACCATCTTTCCCATTAGGAAGGTGACCAGTCATTAAGCTTTCAAAATTATAAAAGCGTCCTGACCAATACAGAATTGGAATTTTACTGCTTAGTTACCTGGGGCTGTTGAACTGGGTAAGACTGAGGGAAGATGACTCCATGGATAGTCAGTACTAGGTAACAAAAAGGAGCTGATTAAAGTTTTTTTTGAAAGAGAAAAAACAATGGAGCTGGGAGAATTCAAGAGCTTGTAGGCTGAGAAAGAAGAATAAGGTCCTATTCTGCTTCCTCCTCCTCACGAGTATACCCATGACTGTAGTTCTGACATGGACTTCATACCACACTGCATGACCACAGCCCCAAGACAACAGTTGTCACTGTTTTACAGTGGGATGCCACTTACAAGAGCAGAATCATTCCTGCAAGAAATTTCCACTTGCTGTGGAGTCTGGAAATTTATGTCAGGCTAAGGTTAACAAAACAACAATGGTGGGCTGTTTTCACCTGGCCTGGATTCTTCCCTGCTCCCCACCACCACCCCCTCCTTACTTCTGTTCTTAATGTTTCCTCTTCCCAATCTACAGAGCAGCTTTCTCACTCTAATTTTACCTTTTTTTCTTTCTCAGATCTCTGCAAATGAGATAGAAATGCTTTTAATGAGACTGCCACGCATGTTTAAACAAGAATTCACTGGTGTAGGAGCAACACTGGAAAAGAGGTGGAAGTTTTGTGCCTTTGAAGGAATTAAAACTGTCTGACTGTGACGAGTAATGAAGCTATGCAGAAAAAGAATTCCTAGAGCATGGCAGGGTTATAAAGTATTAAAGTAAGAAATTTGGGTTTGGGCACATAGTAATATGGTTTCAAAGTTATCCAAGCCTAATTTTAGTTACATTTGTGACGTTCTCTTGTGAGTGGAAATGTAGTTGTGCACCAGTTCCTAAAATAAAATAAAATTTTTTAAAAAGTTTCAAAATGTGACAGATTGTTTCCTATGAAAACTGGAGAAAGATACCATAGTCATAACGAATTCAAAATACTACATGTCCTACATCTAAGAAAAGCTCATTGAGCAAACAGTTAAGGAGAAAGACTGCCCAGTTATGATCGCTAAGCTGCAGCGATGTATGTGTAATATGTAATAGAACTCATTAAGTTTTGGTATAGAAAGTTCTTTCTGTTTAATAAGAAAATTGAGTAATTTTACAGTGAGGAAAAGCATACCAAAAGAAAACTTGAAGATGTGTCTGAAGTTATTGTATTTTGTAAATTAAGTTATATGCTGTACCAGGGATTTTTGCCTTATTGAAAGAGGCCTGAAAATGTGATTGGAGTCCTCAAGAATGCTTTATCAAGAATATTATTTTTCTAATGTAACTATTCTCCATTATAAGTTCTTTTAACATGGATTGCATATCAATTTTCATAAACATGTAAATAAGGAGGAAACCAGTGTTACTGTATTGTATTTGGTATGTAACATTCAGGTTTATGCATCAAAATGAATATTCAGTTGCATTACTGTTACAAATTTTATAGCAGATATATTAATTTTTATCAATAAATATGACTTCTACCATACTGTTTGTATAAGTTTTTCTTCTCATGTTTTTGAATTGTAATCAATCCAACAAGAGTCTCCTGGAGCTTATCTTTCTCTTACCTGAACTATTAATTGCAAGTAACTTGCTTAAATTAATTACAAATCAAAATAGATCTTGCAATATTAGCTAAGATTAATAATAATTCAAAATACTGGTAGAGGAAGTATCAGCATGGACCTTTGTTTAGCTGAATGTATTTCATTTGATTCTTTGCAACAAGCAGATAAGTAAAAAATGAACACCTTCAAATATCTCACTTTCCATACTGCCTTGGGTAATTGCAATGCATCCAATTAGGGACTTCTTCTAACATCCAGCTAAAGCTTCTAGCCTTTGGCCAGCCAAGGAAAGGCATAAAGCGCTTTTGGTGGTGTCCCTTAAGTAGGAACATAGATATAAATTATCATGTAAGTTTTACTGTCAAACACACAGTGCTCTAGGACTCCTGTAAGAGCCAGCAAAAGCTAAAGTGTGTGTACCAACCAAGCCAGGAGAGTAAGGAAGGAATTGCTCCTCCCAGAGCCTTGCTTTAAAGAAAGTACAGCAGTACAACATTTAGCATGGTGCTGGATATGACACAGCAGCCGCCTCAGAGTCACACCTCTGTGTAGGCAGAGGAGAGCCAGTCACAAGAGACCTGACTTCATGAAGTAGAGCACCAAAGTAGGAAATATGGCAAATTGAAACGGATGCAAGGAATACCCAGATACACATCAGAGTGATGTTTCACTCAGGTTCTTCAATAAACAGCAATTAATGTCAAATGCAATTACTAATGAAGGAACTCTCCTACATGGCTCTTAGTGAGTAATACTTTAGGACCGATTTCTCTCTTGGCATCTACCTGGAATATAAAAATATTAAATGAAATGCTAATTGTGTACAAAAGGGGAAAAGAAAGAGGCTTAGCAGGTCAATTAATGTGAGAAAATTATGCTTTCAGGCAGTACACACAACATTTTAAAAAATAAAGTACATCTCTATTATGGTTGCTACAGAACCTGTGTTAAGTCACTCAGATGAAACTAGTAATTATATTCCAGTCATGCTAATGAAAAGTAACTAGTTTAATCCAAGTAACAACTCCTTCTCTTGTGATCATACGGTTTTATGAATAATTGTGGCAAAAATGTTTTAGGTCTGACAACCCTTATTTAAGTACTTCAACGTGGCACTTAGGCTGGGGAAAAGACCTCAAATTACTCCATCCCATATTTATTCGTTGTATTCTGTCCTCCTTTTTCTTGTTTCCTCCTTTTATACCCTTCAGCTCACCTCCTCTCCCAGAAAACAATTTCAATCTCAGATAGTCACAAAACATTTAAATTTTGACAGAACTTTGTAACCTATTCACTATACTTGCTTCTCATGTGCTTTTTAAATTCCTGTTGTTTTCACATCTGTGTAGACCATCAAAGGTTTAGGACAGCACCTTTTTTACTCTTCATGTGGTACCAGCTAAAAGGGAATCTCTTTCACTGGCTTTTAGTTATCACCAAAGAAGATCTAAACTTTGTTTATGTATAGCATACAGACATCCTGTAATATTCTAATATATCAGCTGAGAGCTTGAAACTCAAGGAGACTCTAAACAATGTCCATTTAGACCCCAGAACTGGCATTAACTTTGTGTGCTCAGTGGCTTTGGGGAAAACTGGATTAAAATGCTCAGCCTCATCATTTAGCTGCTGAAATGTCTTTATGGTGACTCTTGAGGTATCCAGTTTAGAGTCCTGAAGTTGATAGAAAGAGATGAATAACGAGGAAGCCACCTATGAAAGGCATCTAGACTGGACTTACGAAGCATTTCTTTACTGAGATGGCAGTCAAACACTGGAAGGGGCTTCATGTCCTCTGATCCATGCCCCAAGGCTATCAATGTTTAAGAAGTGTTTGCATAATGCCCTTAAGTCCCTACAAGACCTAAAGCAAGTTTCTCCAGCTAAGTCATTTTGAAGGAAGATGCACATTTGGCAAAGACTCAGAGCCATTTACAGTTAGCAGGATCTTTCCATCAGTAGCGGAAAAAATAAACAAGGAAAGGCCAAAAAGACATTGTATCATCAGACTAAAAATGAGCTTGAGACATGAGACTGTGCAACAGCCTGGCATGCAACCACAAATTATGGAAGAAGTTATAGCAGTGTCCCCTCTCCTCAAATAAGGACTAGTGAAGCAAGAGATTATTTGGTTTCTAACTACTCCAAAAATGCTGAGGGCATTTTTCAGGGAGATGTAAGTTTATTTGGCCTGAACTCCTTTTCTCCCAGGAGAGCTTTTTAGACCATCCTCAGCTTTGAATTGCCTTGGACTGATGACAGGGTTAACTTTCATCAGTTTAGAGTGCTAGCCTCTTACTGCACTGTATCTCATTTCCACTTGAAGGCTTAAGAGAGAGACTGTGTAAAATTTCTTGGACAAATGTGCATTTCATCGTGCACGTTACAGAGAGATGAGTGTAACCTCTCTGTTAAACTGCATTTTATGTCCACAAGAGATGTTTTATATTTGATCATGTTTGATGAAGATGGCATTTTCCCTATCCCTGAAAAGGAAACTTCTAACATCTCTTCATACTATGGCACATAGTGGAGTCAATTGTATATTGAAGTGTGCATGTTTCAGGCAAAACTTGCATGTTCAGGACTGTCAGAGCATTATTCACTTAAGGAACAGCTATACTGAGATTTAGAGAAAATCCTGTATCAAGCTACGCTACATTTACCTACACAAGATGTGCAGTAAGTCCTGTGGAATCTAAAGATTCCATCATTTATCAGCAGTCCTGGCTCACTGGAAAGGTCCCAGATGAATGGAAGTTGGCCAGTGTGATGCCCATCCACAAGAAGGACTAGAAGGAAGAACGAGGAGACGACAGGCCTGTCAGCCTGACCTCAGTGTCTGGCAAGGTTTTAGAGCAGATCATCTTGAGTGCAATCACACGGCACCTACAGGATGGACGGGGCATAAGGCCCAGCCAGCATGGTTTTCTGAGAGGCAGGTCCTGCCTGACCAAGTAACCTGCATGGTGGATGAGGAAAAGGCTGTGGATGTAGTCTACATGGGCTTCAGCAAAGCCTTTGGCATCGTCTCCCATAGCAAACTCCTGGAAAAGCTGGCAGCCCAAGGCTTGGACAGGTGCGCTCTCTGCTGGGTTAAGAACTGGCTGGATGGCCAGGCCCAGAGAGTGGTGGTGAATGTTGTTGCATCCAGTTGATGTCCAGTCACTAGTGATGTTCCCCAGGGATCAGTGTTGGGCCCAGTCCTGTTTAATACCTGTTTGCTAATCTGGATGAGGGTATTGAGGCCATCATTAGCAAATTTGCAGATGACACCAAGTTGGGGCAGAGTGTCAATCTGCTGGAAGGTAGCAGGGCTCTGCAGAGGGACCTGGACAGGCTGGATAGATGGACTGAATCCAGTCATGTGAGGCTCAACAAGTCCAAGTGCTGAGTCCTGCACTTTGGCCACAAAAGTCCCATGCAGCGCTACAAGCTAGTGCAGAGCGGCTGGAGATCAGCCAGGCAGAAAGGGACCTGGGGTACTGATTGACAGGAAACTGAACATGAGCCAGCAGTGTGCTCAGATGACCAAGAAAGCCAATGACATCCTGGCCTGTATCAGGAATAGTGCAGCCAGCAGGACCACTGTATTCCCCTGCATCCCCCTGTCACTGGTGGAGCCACACCTTGAGTACTGTGTCTAGTTCTGGGCCCTTCAGTTTAGGAGGGATGTTGAGGTGCTGGAGCATATCCAAAGAAGGGCAATAAGGCTGGTGAAGGGACTGGAGCACAAATCCTATGAGGAGTGGCTGAGGAAGCTGGGGTTGTTTTGCTTGGAGAAGAGAAGGCTCAGGGGAGCCTTGTCACTCTCTACAACTGCCTGACAGGAGGCTATAGCCAGGTGAGGGTTGGTCTCTTCTCCCAAGCAGTAGGACAAGAGGGCACAGTCTTAAGTTGTGCCAGGAGAGATTTAGGTTAGACATTAGGAAGAAGTTCTTTACAGAGAAAGTGATTGGACATTGAAATGGGCTGTCCAGGGAAGTGGTGGAGGCACTGTCACTGAAGGTATTTAAGAAAAGTCTAGGTGTGGCACTTAATGCTATGGTCTATTATACAAGGTGGTGTTAAGTCAAAAGTTGGACTCAACGATCCCCAACCTAGCTGATTCTGTAATTCCGTTAAGCTAGAAAATTTATTGTAAGAGCATTCTGGATGGTCTGGCAAGCATTGTTTTATTGAAAATCATAATGGTTTTGACAGTCAGTGTTAGTAAGAAAAAAAAATACTCTGTGCTGATGTGAATTGATTTGGAGAATGAGGTTTAGGGAGAGAAGGAGGGAGAAGAATTAGTCAGTTTGGAAGAATTTTTTTTGTGCATCCAGTGTGAATAGTATCCAGGTCTGACATAGGACTAATGTGCACTTTGTCCACTTAACAAATGCCTTTCAGAGTTCAGCATTTAAAATGTGAGGCTTTTATAATATTGTGTGTGTGTGTGTGTGTGTGTGGTGTGTGCATGAAGGAGTACCAAGTTGTCCCTTGACTTTTCACTGATTAACCTGCTAAGACCTGAAACTCATTTACCATTTACATTTTTCCCCCAAAAAAGGAAGTAGAAATAGCAGCAAATTTCTTCTGGGTATGTTCTGTAGTCAATCTTCCCTGGAAGCAACTGCTGAGATACTCAGGAAAAATGATTTTGTCCTATATTTATTGGCATTAAGTGCCTCTAAAGCAGGACACAATCTAGAAAAAGCCATTTCTTCTTCCAGGCTCTTCAAGAGCACAATCAGTGTGACTGCTTGGACTGCAAAAGGTGCCTGTACACCCAATGAGTTAAAACTTAATGCTTGAAGAACAAGTCAATTGAAAAAGCTGCCAAAACAGAGATCATGCTTTCAAGGTGCATATACTCTGACTATATAAATCCATTTCATTGAATTCATGGAAATTGTAATTTGTAAGCAAAATCAAATAGATATGATCAGGGGTACCTTTGATAAAGTGTTTTGCTTTGCACTGGGTAACCGTGCCTGTTCAGATTTAACGGGCTGACTGCAATGCCATACTCCTTCTCAACAGAGATATTTGGGGGGCAGCAAGAAGAAAAAATATATAATCCTTTAAATCTAGCAGAGAGCACTCCTGAAATCCTACTGCTAACATACTGTAACCAGTTGCTCAGACTTCTGACTGGTAAGTACTTCTTGCCAGTTTATTTACTTTTATACACATAACATTGAAGCATAAAGAAATCATCGACTTGGACTGCTTGTACAGTTAGTTCCACAGTGGCCCAAATAGCCTGTGGTGGGTTCAAATACACCTCTCAGGAAAGCATCCAGCCATAATCATGGTTATCGAGTGATGAAAAAGATATTTCTTTACTTGACAGTTTCTTAGAAGAAATTAGTATTGTCAAAATTGTGTCCTAACTTCCTAACTTTGTTTTTCCTGGCTGCTTCTAGCCAGTTTTGCTTTTCTCTGCAATATTAAATAGTCCTTTAGTACTGCATATTTTCTCCCCATGAAGATATTTATATTTTGTAGTCTATTTACTTCTCAGTATTCTTTCTCATAAACTAAACAGATTGAGCTTTTAAGTGTTTTGTTATAAAGCATTTATCTTCTCTTCCTCAAACCATTGCATCCTTTTTTTTAATATCCTTTCCAATTTTTCAAAACCTGCTTTAAAATGTGCAGAGAAAAACTGTTACATGAATTAAACTGCTCAGTTTACAGTATACAGACATCTACTCATATCTCTGCTCCCGTTCGGCTCTTCGCCTCCTATTCTGATCAGACTGTCAGCTGATCACCAATGTCAAAGCAGTAATCCAAGTAAATTGCTGTTGTATCATTTTCTTCATCCTTCTAGTATAACAGATTTCTCTGCATAGATGTATTTCTGTCTGCTAAAGCCTGCCTTTTCAATCCCTACTGATAGGCTTGTTTGTGAAAGGGCAAAGGTCTCACCCCACAAGGGTATTTTGAGGTTTACATCCCACGCACAGCCTTGTTCTTTGCTGTGGGGAAAGTCTAGGTAACTATGATGATTGTAGTCTTTTGTGATTACCATCAGATCTGCTGTCAGGATGTTAGCTGATCACATCAAGCATTCAGAGGGCAATCTCACAGGCTTTGTCTAGACTAGGGTTTAAATGGTGTCATTACCACATATTAGCTGATACATTTTAAAAGTCTGATGCAGACGAAGTATAATGCCTTTACTGTGAAAAGCTGACTGAGTTAGGCCCTTGGGCATTGGCATTGACACTGGTTTGCCTGTTTTAGAGTTTTAGAATAAGCTAGTCGAGGGCTTGTCTGCAAAGACCGGTTAATTTGGAAGAAGATAGGTTATGAATTTAAAGGGCTGCTCCAGGACTTAAGAAAAAGATCCATTCTCTAGCAGTTGCTTTGAAATAGCATAGCATAATAGTAATATACACTTAGCTAGTACCTTTTCTCTCTCTTTTTTCTTTTTAACTTTCCCCAGAAAAAAAAAAGTTCACATATTAGAATTGTTGTATTTAAAAATTAACCCTCTGGTGCTTTTCTGGGTTTTATCACTATTCCTTACTGAATACAGCTGATTAGCTTAGTTGTGTCTCGGGAGGAGGTTGAAAAACTTGTACACTCTCTGCAGATCTGGTTGCTGACGTTAAAAGCTGACTTGCATTTTGCAGAGGGAAGACATGGTATGCTTGTGAGACGAATGGGAGTGAAGCAACAGAAGACCATAAAATAGGATTAAAAAATAGAAACTGGAGGGATTTTGTTAGAACCTGGCATTCCATCAAAAAACCCACACAAATCCCAAGACATCCTAGAAGCCTGTTATAAACTAAGAGGGGGAACAGGGAGTAAGAAGAGATAAGATTTCATAATAAAAAACAATTGTAAACTATGGTGCTATTGAATTTATGAGAGTTTGTGCGTTTTCTTAACTGGTTTTGCTCATGGAGTCAGCTCCATCAGTGTTGTATCTGAGACTCTTTAAAGAGCCACCCTCCAAAATTACTCTACAGTTGGCTCTATCCCAAAAATAAGCTCAGATGATACCTGCAATGGCAAAGGAACCCCTCCTCAAAAGAGAAATCTGTCTCTCTAGCTCTACAGTTCACTGGTTGATGGTGATATTAGCAAAAATATTTTTCTTGTCCTTGAAGTCTATTGAGAATATATATTACTCATGGAAAGCAAATATTTGCCAGGAAGTCAAAACTCATTTCAGGGTGTCATTTCTACCCTCTCTCTCTGACTAGCTGTCCTCTGGGTGGAAGTTGTCCCTTGGTAAGATGGAGACAAAAAAGCTAAAGACCCATCAAGGTGGAACCTACACTTCTGTCTTCAGGAGATGAACAGCCATGGATAAACGTCATGCCACTAGTTCAAGGCTGATTTGTCTCAGAAAGAATTGCAAGGCAGGAGCTGTTTTGCAGGATGATACTAAAAGCCTGTTTTGCACAATAAAACACATTGACAGAGAAGGAAGCCAGATGGTGTCTCAATAGCCCAAGTTTTCTAAAATACATTTCCTACCCTGAGAAGTTCTTGACTGACAGCTCTGGAAACAAGCCTTTTATTTGTCCACAGGGCAGGACAGGGAAGGCATCTAATACTGTCCCAGCAGAGGTCTACAGAAATAACCTGCCATTTCATTTCCATCACTATGAAGTCCTTGCCTCATCTGTCCAACATGCAGAGGAAGGGAACATCTGCAGAATGCACATTTGACCCTTATTTGTGGCCACTGAACTTCTGCTAGTTAAAACTTTAACTTCAGGGTTGTATTTGAAATTCTGATCTGTAAAATGGATTTACTACTGTCCTAAGGAACACAGGAAGTTATCCAATCACTGAGGAGGGGAAGGCAGCTTCTCTTGAAGCACAAATGAAGAAGCATACCCTGATGACTGCATTTTCCCCTTACAATCTTCACAACGAGTAAGATTTGGAAGCACATAGCTGGCAAAGAGGTTCATCCTATTAGAAGACTGAAAAGAGCTCATGTTATATTCACATAGAATGTTTTGAGATGGTTTTTAAGTCTAAAGGAAACCCTCTGCATTTTACAGCCATGAGATGCTCTTAAATCAAAGGTTAGTACGTGGAAATGGAGCCACAATGAAGAAAAGACTATCTTTTATGAGTACTTTGCTCTTCCTCTTTGAAGAGATTTCGATGGGGAGGCTGAAATCCCTATTGTTTCAAACCTTCGCAGTCAAGAGCAGGGATAACATGGGATTTGCAGCCTTTGTTTGGTTTTTGTAGTTTATGCAGTTCAAATGCCCAAAGAAAAACATGGAGGTGTGTGCTGAGGTGAAGTGGAACTGGGAAATCATTTATGTAACTGTTGCTTTTCTGCATTGCAGAGCTTTTTATTTGCAGCAATAAATCATAGGCAAATGGTTAGAAGTTCAGTGATGTTAATTGGTATGCAATCAGCAAGAAATCTTTAAATGTTTAGGATTCAGACTTGAGATTTTTGTCTTTCAAGAGTGATGAGATTTTTGTCATATACAGCACTGAGAAAGACAACAGAGTGCGAACTGAATGGATCTGGGGAAATAAGGAAGAATTAGAAAATCAGTTAAGAAAATCAAATTAAGAAAGAATTAGGAAATCAAAGACTAGCTAGTGATGTGACCGCCACACAGTACTGTGCAGACATATTCCCACTAACAGTGAACAAACTTGTTTGGCCACAGGAAACATCACAGCTGTGATTATACATGCTCTGCCCAGCTCAAACCACTCTACTCACTGCTCCCAGGTTAAGCAATATGGTACCATCTGAGATGTCTTCTTCTGGACATACCTTCATGTAGCCATGACTGAGAACCGTGGTCCTCTGAATTCTAATTCTGAAGAGTCATTTACTTGCATTCTGCATAGTAAAAGAAAACACAAGGAATACAGGCCTTGGGACACAGAGCGTGGGCGGGCAGGACATTCTTTTTGGGCTTCTAAGGAGACCTTTCTTCAGGTCTTCTTAATTCAGCCTTTTTCTTTCTCATCTTGTCTACAGATTGGTGTGAGTTTGTGTACGTGTGTGGGTGGTCTCCAGACTGTTCAAGTAGAGTTTAGGACTTTTTTTACTCAGTACTTCAGGTGTTTTAGCTTGTTCATTATAGAATTTCTGCTTATTATACTGCAAGTCATACAGATAGAGGTGAGTTGCAAAGGAAAAATGTCTACTCAGCCACATAATAAAATACAATATCTTACGCAGGGAAAAATCTACATGTAAACGGCAATCTGTCCAGTTTACAAAGAAGAAGGGACTGAGCAATTGCAGCTGAGAACCCATAAAGGTTTATATAAATGGGTTATATTAATTAGTCTTGAAAGATGAACGGCTACCTACTCAGACCCACTTTGTCCAGTTGGACCCATCACTTACTTAAATTTCCATTCAAATGAGAAACAAGAAACCCAAACTATAGTGCCTGACTGAGACCATGGATTACCTGTGTCTAGCTTCAGGTACTGACACTACTGCAACACCTAAATTCAAGCCAGCAAGTGTGACTGAAGGCTTGTGCCATATGGCTGGAAAAGCAGCTACGAAGCCTCCATCTGACAGGTAGGGTCAGAATACAGCCTTCACTCTACAGGTCCCATGTAAACTGAGCTAGACCTTGCCTCCACAGCCCAACACAAATAAAAACAGCTTCTACCTTCCACTCAGGACACTCAGTTTTTCAGGCATCATGGCAAGGGGTGTGATACTGCAGTTAGCTAAGGAGCAACAAGCATGTGATGGGGAAACCACACTTGGTCTTCACCACAGGCCGCTGCTAGAAAAATTAAGGGTAACAATACCCAGCCAATGATGACTTTACTCAAAACACAGCAAGGTGAGCATCTGTGGCAGTGAGTTTACCTCATCCCAGTTTAGGCTCTCAAGCAGATAGATCTAGTGCTTTGTCATATCCTGCATTGCCACCTCACCAAGAAGGTGGTGAATTTATGAACCCATCTTCAGCTGTGGCTCACTGGTAATGCTAGACCACAGCCTGCCCAACCCTTCCAACTTCAGTGAAACAAGGGAACAGCTGGTAAATGTTGCCACTTGAAGGAGCATTTTCAGTGGTAGAGACTGTGATTGCTGTTTTCTATATTGCCCCTAAATCTCCAGAGCACCTCCCTGGTGCTGCTACCCTCAAAAGCAATGCTGCTCCGTGAAGGTATCAGTCTCTGCCACTGTTGAGACATGCAGGCAGCAATTCATTCACTCCATCTCCAAAAGAGGCAAGTTGCACAAAGGTCATGGAAATACAGGTAAAGTAAATAGTTTGCAATAATGTATGCAGTGAATAACAATTCCAAGCACCAGAGAGGAGGGAAGGGAATGGGAGGAGAGGGAAATGTATATTTCCCCTTACTTAAAATTTATTGGATGATCAGAATCAGGGGAAAATGAAATCAAGAGGATGTGGGTAGGAAAGAAGGACCCTGAATCAACTTTTTTCTCCTTCCCTATCCCAGCCTTGTATACAAATGCAACAGATGTAATTGATGTATAAATGAACAAAACTCATAGTGCATAACAAATCTGCAATCCAATAATTTGTATTTGAGTGTTTTAACAAAAACTTACTGTGACTAAAAACAATTCACAGACTAATTTTCAGATTCATGAGTTTTTGCTTGGTTTGCCTACATGTTCTCTGAGCTCTATGCCAAAAAAAATTTCCTTTCTTGCACTGAAACGTAACACTGACATGTGTCAAACTACTTCTTTTGTTATGAGTTTAAATATACTTCTTCCTCTTTCCGCTTTTTGTAGATTCATGCATATTAGACACACATCTTTGGGTTTTAATTATAGAATTAATTTAGACAGCAACCAGAAATAAAGCTGACAAATCTAATTTCCCAAGTAACTCAATATCACCTCAGGATCTCTGAGGAGGAAAACAAAAAATTATGTCCAAGGGGTTACAAGAATTTTTCTAAAAGAACAAATTAAAAAGCAAACAATGAAAAAAGCTGATCAGATTAATAGAGGAGCATTTCCCTAGTGTAAAAATCCATATTTATCACTAGCCAGGAGAATGTGATGGTATTTAAAATATTAAATAACTTTTCATACTGCTTCCAATCCCAGACACTTAGGGGAAAAAGCTATACATATATATATACACATCATAAATGCATCTTAAAAGAAAATAATTTCTGAAATAATTTTTAATGGCCCTATACAGTATCTCAAATCATGTAAACTTCCTCCCATTCCTTAGATTTAATCTAAAACTTTTTTTAAAGTAATTGACCTGTGCCAAGTATGGACAGAAACAGAAGTTTGCTATAAAGTCAATAGAGAAAGCAGTCAAGTGAGCAGTCATAGCCACAATGAGTTTCAATGAGGTGGAAGCAGCATAGGTACCTATCCTGTCCCACAACAAAGTGCCACAGATACACAAAGATGATCCTGGTCACACCAAAGAAAACACCTTACCTATGGAAATACAATCCCAGCCATCAGGAGGAGGTTGGGAAATACAAAGATACCCTGAGAGAACAATGTAATTTTCTAAACACATATTTGAACCCAAATTAGAATCTAATGGTCTTTGAACTTCTGCCAAAACTCATGATCTAAGGCAGCCTTACAGCTTGGTAGAGTGCAGTTCTTTTCGGCCAAAGCGGAGGTGCTAAGCACATCCTTCTTGGCCTCAGTAGGTGTCACCTCTTACGGCAGTCATATTGTTGCATCCACTGAAGAGAGACTTGTTGATAATGTGCTGCTGGAAGGAGTGTGTGGTGATCACACCTTCATTAAGCATTCTGAAGATTAATGGATTATTGTTGGTCTGCAGGTGAATCTTACTAGTTATATATCAGCTGCAGAGAGGTTTCGGTCACTTTTAGCAACTTCTGCTCCACTCAGTCATCACGGCCAAAGTCACTTTTTACAAATGTTTTTTACATCAGCACATGTGCACCAGCAATGCTTCATCCCTGTGAGGATAAGGAGGTCTTCCATCCAGCATCAGCAGTGTCATTCCAGGTAACAATAGTCTGATCAATGAATGTGATTTAAATGGCTAGTCTGAATGTAACTAGACATGGTTGATCAATGGAAAAAATTGTTACAGAGCTGTTTGCACCAACTCTGCCGCCTTCTAAGTGGATCATAAGCTAATTGTTACCAGCACATTTGTTTGAACTAGTTCCAATATGCAAAACAGACTGAATGTTTCCTTTTTAAAGTACCAATATGCAATCAATTGTAGAACAAACATCTCTGTAAGGATTCAGTATGTTCCCATGTGAGGGTCAGACTTTAGTCTCCAGACAAGTTAGTATTCTTCTTCACTACTCTCAATAGAGAAGCCAATATCTCAATTCAGTAACAAAAATTGAAAGATGGGCTGAGAGGACCGTGAAAGAAATTCAGGGAGCCCTTCCCAGAGCCACAGATCAACTCAGAGACATCTTCATGACATAATTCTGTCTGAAGTCCTCAGTTCTCTTCTTAAGGACTGAGTTGGAGTTAGTCTATGGACTGCCTAGCAGTCCACCTCAGCAATATGCACTGAGCAGCTTGCCCTGCCGAAACCAAACCATAAAATAAACGTAGAGAGCCTTGAGACAAAGACTGGAAGCTTTCCGATCTGCATGTTCCCCCCTCCTTGGAAAGGAATATGGGGACCTGAACCTTAATGTTCAGTGCTTCATGGTGCAGAGGATGTCAGGCCACAGGAACTGCATAGCACAGCATCCAGTTTCTCTCACACTGCAATGTCTTTCAGGTAACGTCCAAACCCATCCAGGTCTACAAGGAGTGAGCCATAGAGACACAACAGAAGCCTTTGCTTACCTAGCTCAAAGATATGTTGGTTCTGCAAAGGTTCTGAGACTCTACTTTGCACTCAGGGGTTGGTGTGTTAATAGAGTGCCTATGTTCCGATTCCAGAGAGTGGAAAAGCAAGTCATTAACCCAGGCTGAAAGAGTCTGCAAGGATATTCAGCTCCCCAGATGTAAATACCTGTTTTAGGGAGAGGTACTCCTATATCCAGGCAGCTGAGAGGATCCCCAAACTCCAATCACTACATGTATGATAGCAGCTCAGTCATCCTCATTACAGACACCTACAAATTCACCTGTGTGGGATTTAGCTTAATCTACTATGGACCATATCTGTCTGCCAGACCCAAGGTGGAAATTTAGAGACACTTAACTGTCCAGTCTATTAAAAAAATTTATTTCATCCATAGGCAAAAAGTGCTTTGGGGTTCCTGTAGCTTTTGGCCTGAGTCTTGTTGACTTTTCCATCACTTTTTATTTTATACAGTATCACTCCTCAGTTGTGCATGAACATATTTAGGGTCTAGCATGCAAACTTTTTCAGAATTTTGTAAAAGCTTTCATTTGGAAATGGAATTTATGCAGATGTGTGTTAATGATTTGGAATCTTAAAGGTGTTATTTTGAGTGCTACCTTTATCTTCATTACCATATAATTATTCCTTAAATTATTCCAAAGAGATTGTAGCCTAATGCTTTGAACAAATTTAAAAATTTATATGTCGAGTTTGTGATAGTCCATGGTCAAGAGGATATTTAAACAGTGGAAACAATTAAGCTGCTTTTGGGAGATCAAGCGATGTTTACCTCAGTTACACAGTGTTGATACTTTCCCGCATTTTTTATGCAGAGTGAATTGGCAATCAAAACTTGAATAAGTGGAAATCCATCACAAAGACCAAATCATTTGGTAAAGCACAACCCACACAGCCTTTATTTTGTAAGTAATTATTGCCACATGCACGTAGCAAAGCTGAAAATTTTCTAGAAATTGAGTTCCATTTGAACAGTCTATCCTAGATGGTTTCCACTCCTAAAGAAGACCATAGTAGAAAACAGCACCTTGAAACAACCATTCACCTCTTTTGGCTGTGTCCTGTAAGGTCAGCATACAGACAGCCTAAATCTCAGGACTGTAGTCCATTTCCCTTATGGAAGTGATACAGAAGGACAAAATCAGGGCTTTCTTAATCCTGTATATGATCCTAAGACTGGTTGTAGGAAATGCTTGTTCTAGGAGTTTCCAACTGTGGAAAATTTGAGGAATATAGCTATTCCATACAAACTCCTCCAATACAAGTTGTTCATCCTTAGCCATTGCTGCTCTGAATAACTACAAGGGAAAAGGAAATACAGACAACTCAGTGCACACTTAGATTCATCCTTATGTTAATGAGGTCAGAGTAAAGTCTTTTAGCTATTGACCAAGAGATCAATGACTTATGATCAATGACTGAGAATATAATTGAAATGTGTTTTCAAGGTGAAATCCTTGCCTTGTGAGGTGTGTTTTTAATTAGAAGAATTTGTAAACTTTGTAAACGTGGTTTTTGGAGGTTATGGGAAATGTAAGGAACAATCTTAATACTTACATGGACACTGTATTTTCTTGTTGTGCATTTCCACACCCCTCAAGGCTTTGTTAAGCACTTTAAAGTTATGGTGGGATAGGGGACAATTGGTATTACCACTACAAAATACCCTCAGTTCACCACAGCATGAATCGGAAGTACAAATTGCTGTGCCTAAGCTGGAGAAGTAAGAAATAGACTGTTCCCATTGGAAAGATCAGTGACTGGAAATGAGCCCAAAAATTTGTGCTTAGGAGTCTCAAAGCTGGAATACTGCTAGAGCGCATTGCCAGGGAAAGCAGCAATCAGTACGAACCAGAGAGATGCAGTGTGCATAAAGACCTCGGATTTACCTCACTGCCCATCTCAATGAAGAGATATTTTCTATTAAATTGCTGTAGAAAATAATTTCTCACTGGTTTAACTTCTGATTTCTTAGAAGTAGTGTGTTCCTCTGTGCATCCAGTGACCCTGTGTTACAGCTTCTTTTTGCCTACCTGAAGGCACTGGAATGGTGAAACAGAAAGGATGAATCTGTGCCGACTTAGTTCCTACTTCTTATTCTCAGTGGCACGGGACCCTCTACATGTCTTCCTTTGCCCAGCCATGGAGGTGGAATGCCCACCCACCCCTACTATTTCCTCTTTTGACAAACATTGCCTGTGAGCCAGCATCTTTCCAGAAGGGAATTACAGCAACTGTACCTCCTTGCCATCTCCTCTCCATCATTCCAGCCTCTGAAAAAAGAATGTTGCTACTTTTATATGTATTTTCTAAATATTTTTTATATATTTCCTGAATCTTCCCAGTTTTGCATTTTCATCTGGCCTTCAATCCCACCTTCAAGGTGTTTTTCCTTAGACTTACAAGAACTGGAAATATATTTCAGGCAAGCATCTTAGAAAACACTAAGGACCCTGAGATGACCAAGTTCAAATGTCTGCATATGTATACACATGCACACATGCAGCTTCTTTGCAAGGTCTACTATGAATGCAGAATTTGCCCTAATTCTGAGAACTTCAAATCCTCCTCCACACTCACACATACTCTAATGCACTCCCTCTTGTACAAATCCACCTTCTCCCACGCTGACATACATATTATCTCTCTCCTTCACCACTCTCTTTGCCTCTGAGCTAAATTACTCTGCTGTGGAAATTGCCATCAGCATTTTTCACCCTTTGCTGCTCTTTCAAGGAGTTTATGCAATGGCGCAGTCATGATGTTCAATTAGCTACTTGATATCTTTTGAACTATTTTCCAACTATTTGCACACATCTTCTACAGAAGAGCAATGTTTCTCATAACACCTCCATGGACTTACCATGGACTGAATTGGATGAGGTTAATTTTTTTTGTTGATTACTTACTCAAATGGTTCATTTAGGGATGACATTGCATCATAAGGTGTCTGCCCAGCTACAAAGCACCTGCATGTTAACTGTATTTCATGTGAAGAAGGTTAGTTCAGAGGCTGAAGCAGTGTCCCAGGAACTGGAGTTAGCTCTCAGACCCTGGTGCTGTCACTGAAGGGATTGACGTACTTCTAGGTTTTTGCTCAAGAGTGTAGCACCATCCAGCTTCTTGTTCCCGTCCTCAAAGCTCAGGTGAAGAATGTGATGGACAGGCTGAGTTTTCTGAGGCTGTTTCAGTGTACAGACAGCCAGGCTGAATTAGAGCCAGAAGTTCCCCACAAGGATGCTGCATTATTCCCAGGTCAGAGGTGTGAGAAAGGCTGCGAACCATTTTTCTTAAATACAAGATTGAAAGGAAGTGAGAAGGTCCCAGCTGAATTCATGGCTTGAGCTCTTGACCCCTTATGACTTTCCCACAAGAAAAGTCTTCTAACTTTTCTGCACTGCCCTTCACTTTCTCACTTGTAACAAAATAGCACTTTCTACTGCATATGGAAATTTTGAGGATAAACACGTAAAAGACTTTGGGCACTATCATGCTGGTGTAAAAAAGGACACAAGTGCTCAAGAATTTTTTTGCTTTTCATATATGAGAATTAAAAAGTAACTAAACCAGGTTAAAACGCTTATATTTCAGATGGATGGAAGAAGTGTCATAAGGTTTGCTTATTACTTGTCTGCAGAGTTCTACAGTATTGCAGAACCAGTTGGTGGTAGAATTACACCGTAATCTACACAGTATGATAAGCTGAACAAGCCATGGCAGATGATTTTTTCCCTTTAAAGCCAGTCTTTTAGGTTTGCACTTTGTCAATCATGAAATATAATCAAATGCATGTATATGAGTGGGCTTAAGGGAGAGTAAGTGGTTTGCTAAAATAGATGAATCTTTATTTCACATTAAAATGGAGGGTACTTCCTATTGATTGTTCCCAGGCAATAACCTTGGTGGATATATCTAAAATGCTGTGACTAAGAATTCAGTTGCTGAAGGAAGAATAATAGGGGAAACTCATTTCTCACCCAAAGACATGTCACAGAAGTAGGAATTTAAGGAAACTATAGCTTCCTGAAAATCTAGAATAATATCTAGTAATCTCCTTAAAAAAGCTTCCATTGACAGTACCTGTTTCTCCCGGCCCCTGTGAAAATCTTGTGCTGCCAAAAACAGCTTTTTGTTCATGAGAAATGCTGATTTTGTGGGAAGTGAAAGGAAACTTTATTCAGCTGTTCTGCTCTTTTAAGTAAATATTTATTTATTTTCAGTATGAAGTTAAAAAGTTTCTTGGGAATATAGATAATGTAGCAGGAGGAAAAGTAATTACTGTAATTTTGCCTGTGCTTTCAGAAAATAATCCATCTGATAAGCACCCCATTTACATTTTGTGAAGTGCACAGCTCAGCACAGAGGCATCTCAACTAGATGCATACAGTCCCTGTTTATCAAATACTATGATTCTCCTGCTAACAGAAGTACTTGTCTTGGACATTTTACTTTTCAACACCAGATGATTAAGATGTCATTGACATTAAGTATGGCTTGCATCCATTTCTTGAAGAATGGTGTGGTCAGAGGTGCTCCCTGAGAGTGAGCAATCCTTTGATATGAGAAAAAAATGCAGCTCATAAGGATAGTCAGATACCAAACAGCCTGCCCTTCTTTTCAGAGACCCAAAGTAGGTCCAAACTCCCTCCCGTGTCTCTGGGAAAGGGATGGTACAAGCATCCAACCAGCTTTTCTCTTTCATCTTCCTAGAGGTTTATTTTCTTGTAGAGGAAAACATCTGTCCCTCTGATTTTCTGGGCATAAATGGGAAGAGTCTGAAAGAAAACCTCATTAATTCCCTGTGCTACATATGACATCAAGTAAGACATTCTTTAGGAAGTGAAGTGACAGGCTGCATGGGAGAAGGGAATGAAAATTGACCTAGAAGCCATGCCTGCCAGGTAGCATGAGCACAGTCAGTTCCCATCAACATGAATGAGGACTGAAGGCACTCAGTACCTTGCACAATTAAGCCCAAAATGAAAGCAGCCTTTCTCATCAAAATTGCACTGCCTTCCTCTTTCCCAAAAGGTACCCTAATTTGTAAGAATTTGCTATCCTTGGCAGTTGTTTCCAACTGAGCTCTTTTGACCTCCCTTCCCATCATTTGATGGGAGAACAAGATGCGTGTGCACCAGCTAAGAGCTTCAGGGCACTTCAAAGGCAGCCCAGGTCCACTTCCACTGGCCACACCACCTCTCCTGAAAAGAGTGGTATTTGAGCAGGTATGGTGCAGAAAAACATGGGTACTTCATCACACTAAGAGAGGAGGTAGAAGATGCACCTCCTTTCCCACTGCAAGGTGGCCAGGTGACACCCCCATCAGGGAAGCCATGCAGTGAGTGGAAGGAACACAGGAAATCCATCATCCCACCTCACCTCAGTCTCAGCTTCATCTCCTTGTTACAAGCAAAGCCTGGGAAAGGGACAGACAGGTGCATCTCCATCACAACTTGCTGTGCCATTCAACCCTGTGGGTTCAGGGTTTTCAGGGATACCTGTGGGATACCTGTGTCATGCACTCTCTGAGCATGTGAATGAGAAAGGCAGGATGCCACCAACTTGAAAGGGTCTGAGGGCTTCTCTCTTTCTCCCCTTCTCCTGCCTGACCTTTTTCTACCAAGCCTTAACCCTCATGGCAGCTGAGTTGAGTCTTCTAATGCAAGTTGCTAGCAGGAGAGGTGTTTTTTAATGTTTTATTATGTTTTGTGCCAGAATTTGTAGCTCTCAAGCAGCGTTCATATGACATACAGCAATACATTTTTTTCCACAGTTTTTACACTTTCTATTCTCTGCAGAGGAACACACAAAATATTTCTAAGGCATCAGGCTTGTTACACAGATTTTTCCTCACTGCATATATGCCAAAGCATTTCAGAGTGGCAAAAATTGATGCTGTGTACAGTGAAATGTAAGGAAAGCTGTTGCAGAATGACACTGCACAGTGTGAGTGGGAAAGGGAAGGAGGAGTCAGTCATGAGACCAGCAACTGAAGGAGAAATAAATTAAGAGTCATAAAAGAAGCTGCCATTCAAAACCCCCTTTCCATTGCAAGGCCATTACTGTGTTTTCTGTCAGGTTCACAAAATGAGAATAATTTGGGAATGGTCCTGAGGATACATTTCATTTCCTTCCTTGTATGTCACAGCCACCCTCTAAAATCCAGAAGAGTACTGGAATAAGGCATTCATAAAGATAATCAAAACAGCTGTAGACAGAGCAAATGGATGAAAAAAGGAAAGGGATACGAAGTTTGGCTTCCAAAGCAAAGCCCTTTTCTTATTGGGACTCCACTGAAAGCCCACTGTTTGGTACCTCCTTGCCTAGCATGTAGTTGTGAGATACACATGTACCATTATTGGAGATTGCATAGGCAGGACCCCTGGCTCAGCTTGGTGGAACACCTGCCCTATCAGCTCTCTGTGTTTACGCACTCAGGAGTCCCTCAGTGGATGTGCAGGGTTCCAGGAGGACTCACATACCTTAAACAGTGATGAAGTTACAACTGGGTGAGTTGCTTGGCAAGGCACATCATGGAGCACCCTTTGCACGTCAATACAGGGTGGTGGAGCCCTAAACGAGGTATGAAGACTGTTCAGTAAAAATGCTAATGTGTGGTAAGCAATACATACATTGCAGCCCATGACTTATTGTCCACCTGCATATATAGAGGAAAATGCACTTGGCTCACCAGCCCCACCTTTTAACATCTACCTGCTTCAAAGTGTATGGAGAAACAGGGGTCAGAAAACAGTATCATGTTAACATCTACCTGGGGCTTTCCTCCCAAAGAGCCCCTCTCCTACTGCCAAAGATGCAGCACAATATAACTCTTTTTGTGATTTGGGGTTTTTTTCTTGATTGCACTTGGATGTAAACAAACATGCAACCAAAGTACTGATTGCTTTGCATGAACAAACTGTCAGTGCAAAATACAAAATAGAAGAAACATGTCACTGGAAAATAAAAAATATAATTCAGACAAGAGCCTGAATTTGTTTAGTGGTCTCTAACATTAGTCCTAGAGCAGCACTAAACAAAATGCAACTCTCATCAAAGTTCACTTCTTTTGCTAGATTTTGTGATGAATCTCTATTCTGCCATACTTGGCAAAAAGAAAAACACCAAAAGAAAAAGTCTTTGTAATAAAGGTTAGGCCATATTCTTACTTCAGAAAAAGTGTCTTCTCTCTTGCTTCACCCTGATAACTTTTAACACACACCACCATCACCTCCACACACTGTCTCACCACACCCCCATCACACACCCTCCCAACTCCACTGATCCTCCCTACCTGTGTCTGATTTTGCAGACTCGCAGTCTTACTTGGCTTACAAATAACAACATGTTCTTGTTCAAAAGCACTGTACATGCCAGCATGCCAGTAGTCCTGTGAAAAAAATACTCTGTTTAATGCCTTATCAGTACCTATGCCAGATACAACTAGAGTTCAAAAATTAAATGAATACTGGAAGTGAATATACAAATTACATCAACACTTAGGAAAAAATTAACTTTTACAGAGCTCTGCTTGGGATCAGTGGATGCAAAGGGTATGCTTTTCCATGTAGACAATTGATACATTTGTCCTGGATGTGATGTGTTTGAACAGATAAACAGCCCCTAATTGTGCACATTGTCAAGATGAGGGACGGGAAAACTAGATCACTGAATCCAATGCTATTTTTGAATAATTTATCTACCCTCTGTTTATGCCACATAGCAGAAATGTTTTAGGAATGTCCATAACTGTAAGGTACTCCTCAGAATCAAGATCCTTACGCACCTGCTAGCACAGTATCCAGACTTTTATCTATTTCTTTGATACATGAAAATATAAAGCCACTTGGATCTTGAAGCAGATAAAATCACACAAAATCAGATGCTGTATCCAATCAGCTTTCATGCTGCTGCTGAAGCTGTCAACAAGATGTTAATGTATTCAATTTTAATTGTGCAAAATATTAAAAGCTGTTTGTGTTTGCATTAATGTCAAAGCAGATGGGGCCTCCTGCTTTGTATGTCCTATGAGAGAGGGCTCCCCAACAGGTCCATGTAGAGCAGAGAGATGCCAGTGTGTTTTGCAGATAACAAATGCAAACAAGAGCAATAGGTCTTTCCTTAAGTGCCAGAAGCTGGGTTTCCTATTCTTCTTTCAAGAAGCATTTGATGTGGTTTAAATGAACAGTCTCTTGAAGCAGACAAAAAGACATGAGACTGAGGGACATTTCAAAGACATACAAAAGCTAGGCTTGAGCCTCCTTAGCTAAACACAAACAAAATTATCAAGAGGACACTTCAGATTTTGTTTTGAAAGATATCCACATGTGCCGAAATGTTTTGTGCAATCTATTACACACCTTCCCTATTAGCACCCAACCTATTAGGCATCCTCAGAGCACACCTAAGCTGTGAAGACCTTTGGTATCACAAACATCCAGTGTGTACTCAGAATTTGTTCAGAAATTTACAGCCCTGTAGCAGGACTTTCTATAGGATTTTCCCTTCCCTGACAGGATACAGAGCAGAGAGGGACACTCGCTGTCCCCACTTGCAGAGGTGACAGCATCAAAGCAGATGCAAAGGTCATTTGTGTAGGAAAGAGGGGAAAGTTCAAGGTTACCTATTGCTCTTTCCACCAACCAGCTAGTGTGGCCTGTGAAGATCTGCCAGGGTGTATGTAATTCTGGTTGTGCTTGGATTCAGCATCCCCAGCACTGGAGACCTTCAGTGATGGAAACCCACCACACTGAGGCTTCCTTGTGCCTGTTGTAGCACAGAGCAGAGGTGGAGTGGAGGATTCTAGGATTCGAACTTGGATTGTCTCAGTGTTGTTTAATGTAACTCTACTGGAGGTACAGTTATTTGCTCACATTTAAACAACCAGTAGCTTCATGGGATTTCCAATACATTGCATGGACTATAGTGTTCTTCCTATCGATATCCATATCCATTTCCATAGTGTTTCTAAAACACAAAGTTTACAACAGGAATTTCAGCTGTTTCTAATCCAAGACTGTCTACAGTACTTGTCTCTAAACAGAAAACAGCCTTTTTTACCTTTGTCTTTAGCTTGCCAGGGAGAGAAAACATTTGAATTCGGAAAACCATCTCCTTTCTTCCTCATACTCTGTTTCTCTGTATTCCTAAACCTTGCCATTGAAAAACTACAGTTTTCTTCTTCATCTGAACAATTCTGTAGGAAAGGATAAGGATGTTAAAATTCACAAGATAACTATTTCATAACTGAGGCCTTGAAAAAACTGCAACATAGGGCTTGGGGAGCAGGGAAAAGAAGGCCCTGGAGCATGATATTTCCTAAAGATTCATCTTAGCAGTTGCAATTAACTTCCTCAATACCTTCTGGATAAAAGTTATCAGATAAGAGATCAAGAGAGTGAACATGATTTAGCTCTATCAAGTCTCGATTTACAATCTGTCTTCCGTGATCTGAGTTCATTTTGTGCAACTCCTGTGTCATGTTCCTGTCTTGCAGAGATGGAAGAAAGAGTTTAAGTCAAAATAGATAAGTGTAGAGTCCCTGGAAGCCAAAATGAAATGTCTCTTAATGGCATTTTTATGGCACTCCCAGGATATCGCCATATCCTACAGGTCTCTTATGAGGGGAATTTCATCTCCTTTACTCAAAAAAGCTTCTGAAAAAATGCATAATGTAGCAATTTAAAATAGCTAAAATATTTGGTTCAAGTTTCCTGGGTTTCAGCCCTTCATGAGAAAAGAATGTACGGGGAGGGAGGTGCAGAAGGGAAAGGAGAGAAATAGAAATCACTCTCTCTCTTTCCCCTTCTTTCACCACTCTCTCATATTCACAATCAACCTGTAGATCAAGGGGGAAGATGCTGCTGCTAAAGAGCACTCTCTGCCAGGCTTCTCTGTGGAGAGATCTGATTTTCATGAGCGTGAACAGGAGATCTCTCCCTGATCACATTTCCAGGACTATATTATATTAATGGTTGCATTTTCAGCCCTTTAATTGCTTCCTCTTCTGGTGATGTCTTTTTTAGTCTTACTGCAGCTAATACACACTCGGTACATATTAAGTAATGAAAATGCACAATCAATGCACACATGCTTTGCAACTGCTGTTTATACTCAAGGATTTAAAACTAGTAGCAAGAGAGGTTAATGTTATTCTTAGGAGATAACATTTGTTGCTATGGTGAAGACGTTTTCTGTCACTCACTGTTGGGAAGATGGCGCCTATGCTATGAATGTTGGATGGTACTTTTGCTTTTGAGATGAGCAATAGTAATTACTTCAATGCACATAACCCCCCTGCTTCTGTGCAGAATCTCATACAGATGCTTTGTATTTAAAAAGGCTCCTCTCTGCCTTCTTGGTGGGCTCAACCTGCTGGCATTGACTGGGTTTTTCAGCACTCAAAAGAAACAAAGAAAAACAGCAATAACTGATGTCAGAAGACAAAAACAGTCCTACAAAATATAAACTATCAGGCAATTTAATTTTTCTCTTGTTTAATGTAGATTACAGATTGCATCACATCCTGAAGATCCTTCAGCTTTTTAAAATATATAAAATTTCATTAGGGCTGATATGCTGATCACAACTTCATGATCTGCACTTCCTACTAAAATTTATTCCGGCAATAATCCACAAGAAATTGGTTGTTTTCAGCAGTTTATGACTTGTTATTTAACATTTAACAGAATGGCAATTTATTTTGGTAACAACCAATGCTGAGAGGTTTATTGCCATTATAAACCATAATCAACTCTTTGTATCATTACTAGTTTTTCGAGATACAAAAATGGCCAGCTGCATTGGAAAATTGTTTAGCAGCTATAAAAATTTGCACGGAAGATTATGTATGGGGTTATTTCACCTTAAAGGTCAAAAGTACTTAGAGAAACCACTCACTTCAGTGTATGTTATTCAGCAGACTGGTAAAACCCAACCCCAGAAGGACAATACTGGAGCAGTTCTCAGTAATTTTTTAAATGATGGACACAAAAAAGGAATCAGTAGGAGACGGACAATACAGAAGATTGCACTGAAGCTTGTTGCCACGGTCTTGCTGCATTGTGCTGTACTCATAAAATACCTTAATCATCAAGGTTTCCCATTGCTCTTCTAGCATCAGGTAACTGGACACAGATTTTATAACTGACACACTTAGAAAAAATCAAAATATTTCCATTTTGATTAGAATAGGTTACAAATGAGACCACGTGTTTTATTGCAGTTTATCAGTTCTTCATCTTAATCCATTATAGTGGGCCAAACCTTAAGTGAGTAATTCACAATGAATAATTCACATGTACAAATTACTTTCTATTTTTGCTCTCAAAAATATATCTACAAGCACCCGGCAATTTCCTTTTTTCTTACTTATTTCATTTTACTCTGTAGTTGCACTAGCAGTTACTGTAGAATACTTGAGCTGAGTATAATCACAAAAGCTCTTCTATTGCCACTGTCTCTGTGGTTATATATGTTTGCACAGTTCATGCAAATGTTCATGTATGAACAAAACAAGTTGTTTGCTCTTTACACTTGTGCCTGGCTCAAAAGTTCATTTTTCCAGCCTTTTTGTGCTAGTTAAACTTTCACTAATCAAAACCACTGAACAGATAAATATGGATGAAAAACATCCATTTAAAACTTCGAGCAGGTGAGAGCAGGTTTGGTGGGAGGTTTTTAGTTGGTAGTTTTTGTTTTTGTTTTTTAATTTACGTTTAGTAGTATTCATTCAATTCTTCAACATGGACTGAATTTTCTAGCAGAAACTTTTAACTCATTTTTAACTCCAGCATTCAAACATTATGAATCAAATTAATCCCTACTATAACTCCAGGGAATTTGGGAACATTATGGCATAGATTACTCTGCCACTGTATTTTTTGTTTAAAGTGCTCATATACACTTTTTATATATCAAGAGTGATGGTTGCTGGATTTCATTATTCACATTCAAATGATGTGACACACAGGAAATGCCACAGCTTTAATTCTCTGATAATTTTTCAAGTTTCACTTTCTGTAATTTGGACTGGTTTTTTAAGATTGCCAGATATTAAGATTGTAGCTGTTGCCACCCTGTTTTACTGGAAGCAGAAGCTTTCTCAATCTCCACAAAGGTGTCCAAGAAGCTGCTGAAGAAAAAACTGAAAAGACATCCCCCTTGGAAGCACAGTCCACCATGTCAATCACTGCAAGGGAGAAGATAATTTCTCTTCTAAAAAAATTCAAAGGAACAACAAAAACTTATTTTTGACTCACTCCCAAGCCTAGAAATAATAAATGACATGAAAGAAACTGAAACAAAATCCTCAGGAAAAAATCCAAACTCAAATCCACTGCCTAGTCATATTTAGCCTGTCTTTCATGCAGTTAGAAATTCTCTTCAGCCCAGGGCATTGGTAGCAGAACTGAAGGATGGGGCAATCTTGCCTGCCAGTCATTAGAAGCATTAGAGGCATTAGAAATGTGCTGGTTGCAGAAAAACTAAAAATAAAAGTAGAGTATTTCATAAAGCAACAAAAGCAGGGCAGCCTTCATTCTACCAGGCTGCATCAGTATAGCTATAGGCTCCTACGTATCAGATATAAGGAGCAGTTAAACCTAGTAAGTGCCTTTCCACAAGTGCAAACAGGGATGCAAACGCAGGCACAAAGATCAAAGGAAAAAACCCTGCATTCTTCAGTTTACTGAGTAAAATAACTCGCAATCAGAAAACCCAAACTATGAGCTTAGCAGGCAGCAAGGACAGCTCAGCACTCTGCTTTTTCTTGTCATCAACAGACAGGCTTTTGAAATAAGACTTTTAACAATACAGAACCAAATTATAAGCACTCCCCACCTTCACTCAATCCAACAAAAAATGGGTGTTTTTTCAACTAAGTTTCCAGCCAACCTGAATAAACAGGTCAACATTCTCATGCACTGGCTTCTCAGCAGCTAATGCTGAAGCAGCATGAACTGATTTATATTCTGTAGGGTCACTTAAACTCTTGAGTGTTAAGCTAAAGTGTCAGACAGGTCCCAGTGGGGCAAGTCTCAGCAGCTCTTGGAGCACTATTTCTTCAGAGAAGAGCCTTGTCCCTCATTAGAATTCTTTTTGTATTATGGATTTCTTCTTTCCTTCCTCCCAGAAGTGGAAGGACTAATTAGAAATAGTTATCACTGCTGGCATTCAAAGTATTATTAGAGTGGTAGCCCAGTTAAACAAAAAAGGAAATTCATATCTTTTGCAAGAGATTCTGATAATTCAGGTGTTGCTAAAAGCTTTCCTCACCCTCAGCTCCAGCAACTTGGCTTTCACGACAAACTATCATGCTATCTGAACCTCTGGATTGGTTGCTTTTCGATTTTTTGTTTTGTTGACCAGGCCGGGGTGGAGGGAGTAGGAGAGGCTTTGGAGGGTGTATGAGGGAAAGGAGGAGGAGGCTGCTTAAATGAGTAGAAAAAGCTCAGGCAAGCTTCTTTGTTTCAGAACATAACCTCTCACACTGTTCACATCGGCTGCTGCATTAACATCTGCAAAAGTTTTTCATTTGTTTTCGTTACATGGATTTTGTAAGGTGCTATCTCTACTTTTGTCACAGAATTTCAGCTGAACATAAGCAAGCATAAATAAATCCATTCCCCTGGTCAGGAGAAGAGATAGGGGAGAGGAGTTGCATTCAGTGAATATTGTGGGTCCCTTCCAGCTCAGAATATTCTATAATTCTACATGCTAGCCAAATCTGAAGCACATGGAGAATGCTAGTGTGTGGCTGGCATAAGCAGATCCAAGATGTGCCACTGCCAAGGCAGAGCCTCCCCAGAACCTTTGTGCGCACCTATGCATTCACATCAGGGTAAACTAGAGGCCATACAGCACAGCTGATGTAATTTCAATCTATTGAAATTACAGCCCCATCACAAGCAACAATGCAAGACAAGAGGACCTTCAGTAACTACATGCTATTAAGTGGGATAAGCAGGGCATGCTGCTGCAACCTATATACACAGAAAATCTCATAGAGACTCCTAGTCATGTAGGAAAATGTGTGACATTTTCATTCTGCCTTCAGACTGTGATAGATTCAAAATAATCTAGCTTCACACCTTTTAAAATATATCCCTTTGGGGGATAGGGGGGGATATATGTTTTGGAGGGAAAGATATTTAATTCTCAGCAGCTGGTAATCTATTCAACTTGCTAACCAACTTTACATATGTAGCTCCACTGTTTAGCAATAGATAGATTCACATTCGAGGAAGGGGAAAAAAAACCCCAAACAACCTAAATTATACTTAGAGATTCCAGGCAGATTCCAGTATCCAAATGGAAACAGGAATAAAGAGTCCAGAAGCTTAGGGAAAAAAGAAAACCCCTCTGAGTGTCGCTGGAAAAGGCTTGTAAACTCTGCAGAAGTTTTTATTATAGCGTAATGGTTCCTTCCATCCTTCCAAACAGGTTTGAGGTATCTTCTCTGTTTATGATTGCCTTTATGTTGTCATTGACATTGTGTTATATTAAGCCAGTCTCTAATAATAGATGCAATTGTGATACATGACATTGAAATAGTTTTTAAAGTACGACTCCACCTGAAGGAGTGACCTTAGAGCTATGCCTTTGTAAAGCTGTTTATTGCTTTTGTGATTGTGCTATCAAGTATTCTTTGTATACAAGTACTAAAGTGCTAACAGCTAGATCCAAAATAGATATAAGGAGGCAAACATTTGAGTAACTTGAATTACAATGTCTGCAGTCAGACTTCTAGAGTTAGTACTCTAGAAATGCCTCCTCAGCTGCTTCTTCACCTTTGTTTTGAAAAGTACTGCAGTTATACTTTTACATGATTTAACCTCTGGTTCCCCAGGACTATGTTTTGCCTCTGCACAGTGCTAGAATTAAGTCTATTAGTGCTAACCTGCCCCTATGCCAGACATCAAGAAACTAAAAAATTAGAAAACCTATGGATGTTATTGGAGCCATAGTGATTCTGGATCCCTCACCGGACATACTGGCACACTGTCAAGTCTAGTGGAAATCAAGAGTTTAAAACATTTTGTGGATTTCCTTCAGTATTCTCAGTTATTATTTTTAACCTTGGACTTAGAAAACTGGACCAGAACCTGATCTTTCAATTTCAAACTTTCCATTCAAAACATTTCTGTCAGATTGTGCCACGGGTGACACTGACATGTGTCTTCTGTCTTGAATGAATGCCTGTAGCATTGCCTCATCACTGGCAACACACAAGTGTAACCCACTGGAAATTAACTTCACTGGGACTAGGATCCAGCTCCTTCACATTTAAAATCATGACAGCTATAGAGTTAACAGCAGAAAACAAATTTAGAGGGAGAAGAAAAAAATCAACAAAAATAAGATGTGACAAGTGCTTATTTACGTAGTCATTTTTCAGGACCTGAGCTGCACTTTAATACATAAATGCATTGTACCTTTAGTAAAACCTTCCTCCTGAATAGCTAATAAGTTATGTTTAAGTGCTTTCACCAGTGAACTGGCTTACTTTAGTTACTGTGAAATCATTTTTATTATCCTTCTGTCCAAGAAAGTTGGAGGTAGCTAAAATCATTTTGGTACACCTCCTGCAAGATCATGAATTATTGAAGACTGGTAGTAGAGTGGCTGCACCAAGTAAAAGACAGATAGTGAGAGCACTTTCACCGATACTGAGAAGATGGCTTGAAGGGAAGGTAGGAGCCCTGGTAACATCTGTAGGATTGTATCTTAGTGATGGGAGTGGTAGAAAAGACCAAAGCTGACTCATCAAAGATTGAAATATTTAATTGTGTAATATCACATACAGAGATGCCAACTGAGCATATAAGCAAGTTGCAGACACTGTTTTGTGGCACAGCATCTGGATCTCAGCTCACTCTTCCAGGTATTTAAGGCCCCTGTTGAAATTGTACCCACATGCTTTTGAGAGTGATGTGGGTTGGTGGTTAAATAATATGCTAAGATCAGGAGAAACATAACATCAGAGTTCGCAAAGGACTTTTTTTCTCAAAGGGGAATTCCACTGCTTCTTCCCCAACTGCAAATAAAATAAATCTAACTGGTAATCTGGCAGTCCTCTACTTAATTCAAGAAACCCAAACTGCTGTCAGTAACCTTAGCACTCAGATCTTTAAGCCTCTCTCAGCTGATCAATTTGTCCCCTGCAGCAATTCCTACCGTAGAAATTCCCACTGATGCCAGTAAGGGAAGCACTAAACAATTACAGGCTGGCCCGCTGTTGAACCCGCTAACTATAGGCTCATGATTTGGGGAGATATGTCTGTCTGTTTAGGCCACTGGCAGTTTTACATGGCAGAAATTCTTCCCTCTCAGCCCAATGGAGACTAGCAGGCTTCCCACCACCCAGCATTAACAACAAAAGACTTACCTGGCCAGTGTCACTAAGAATGGACCCAGAGTCCTCTGGAGAATTGCCTCCAGAACACAAACACAGAGTGGTATTAAAATACCAACATTTTGTGCAGCTCTCCAAACATTCAAGACTAATTCAATTATGATTGTGAGTTCAGCTGTCTTCAGACTTTATAAAAAGCAACTAAACAAAAAGCACACTTAGGAACTACTGCACGATACTTCACTGATGTCATGCTCTGTCATCTGTCCTCCCCACTAGACCTTGTAGCATAGGACAATTCAGGTTAGTAGGCACATCAGGTCTTTAGTCTTACCTGTTGCTCAAAGGAAGGCCACCTGCAGGGTCAGGGCAGGTTGTTCAGGACTTTATCCAGCGTATTTGGAAAAACTGCCAAGGTAGGAGAACCTCTCTGGGCAACTTGTGTTATTGCTGGGCTGTGGGGTGAAACGGTATTATTTATGTCTAGCCTGCATCTCCCTTTTCAACTTCTGCCCATTTTTTCTCAACCTCCCACCATGCATGACTATGGAGAACCTGAAACCATGTTCTTTGTGACCTTATGATGCTGGCGGACAGCTGCGATCTGAACACAGCAGCCTCTCTTTTTCAGGGTGAACAAGCCCTGCTCCCTCTCCCTCTTCCTATAGAGCAACTGCTGCAGCCCCCAACCACTGGAGTGGCCTTTGCTGGACTTGCTGTGGTTGGCCAATGTATTTCCTGTCCAGAGGTCCTAAAACTAGATGCAGCAACTAGGTGTGGTTGGCAGAGTAGACAGTGCTTCTGTCAATCTGGTGACCAAGCTCCCTTTCACACAGCTGGGGGGCTGTTGACCCTCTCTGCTGCCAGGACACATCATTGGCCCTTGCTCTTGCTGTGCCCCTGCTCCCTTCCAGCAGAGCCATTCCCCAGCCTCCAGCGCTGTGAGGGGTGCTTCCTTTCCAAACACTGAGCTCTGCACTTTTTCTTGTTGAATTTCATAAAGGGTTCCTATCACCCCATACCTCAGCCTCTCTGGGTCCCCCTGAATGTCAGACCTTCCCTCCAGCATACTGAATGGTTTGTGTCATTGTGCATCATTTGTAAACTTCGAGAGAAGTCTTAGTCTCCTTCTTCAGGTCACAAATTGACAAATTAGTTGAACAGAAAAAGACCTAGGGCACACCAGCCTTTGCATAGAGCAAGACCCCTCAATCACTTCTGTCTTATCCCTGTCATTTAGACAACTTCTTACCTACCAAGTTCTTCACAAGAATTTTGTTTCTTTCATTGTATCATAGACTCATGCAATGGTTTGGGTTTGAAGGGATCTTAAAGATGCGGTAGTCCAACCTTCCAGTAGATCAGGTTGGCTCAATACTCCAGCCTGGCCTTGAAATACATTTCCAGGAATGGGGCATCCACAGCTTCTCTAAACAATTTGTAACAATGTCTCACTATCCCCACCGTGAAGAATGTCTTCCTAATATTGTATTACTCAAATTGTATTCACTGGAAAGTTTAGGACTTCTACTATTCTTTGCAACACAAACTGTTCACTCACCTGCCAGATGTAAGGAACATCCAAGTTGCCCACATCAAATCAGTCAGGAGAAATCACTACATCCAGAACTGTGCTTTTTGCAATGTTTAAATCTATAACCATTTTGGAGAACTTTGCCACTATTTAAAATTAGACTTTATTATATGCGATATTTGCTACAATTAAAAAAAAATCCACCTAATTTACCTCTCCTTGTATAAGTTAGTATATAAATAAGCAAATTATAATAACACAGTAGATAGGTTATAATATCTCATAAAGCTGTACAGACAGCAATTACCCTGTACCATAACATGAAAAATCTTAATATTAATTGGATGATCCTACCACTGTCAAAATTATATTTCTCATTCTAAGTATAGTTTTGTGATTTCCTAATAATAAAGGAAGTAGGTGTATTGCTATCTAAGCTGACAATTCAAGTAATTCACAAAAGCAGTTTTTCAATCTATGGTTCATGGACCATTAACAATCAGTAAGACATCAAATAATGACTTGAAATTCCTTCCCTCCTACTCAATGCCCCCAGAGTAAAATACAAAAGCACATTTTAAATGTAGCTGAAATTTTCATCATTTGCAAACAGAAAACTTTATTTGGGCAACATCCCAAAAAGCTCTGTCACATTTTATTTTATATTTGCCTCATTTAAAAAAAGTAGGCACATGGATCTCATACAAATACAGTGTGATGATGACAGCAGTACCATTTTAAGAGATTCATAACTAAATCTTATGTCTCTATACAAGAGCAAAACAGAGTATAAACTTAATAAAGAGGATAAATTAGAGACATTCGGTGGTGGTTTGTTTTGGTTTTTTTTAACTTGACCTCTTAGTTATGCAACAGAATTAAATTAAGACCTGTAATTTACTTTGGTATTAATTTTGCTGTCTTGATCTGATTTGGAAAATTAAGTAAAATAAAATAAAGAAAAATGTTATTTCAAAAGTGTGCCCCAGTACAGATGCAAAATTCCACACAGGATCCTCAAAAACAGTGTGTATATATATAAACACATGTGTGCTTATAGATACATGTATAGACACACGATCTATTGCTCGAAAGCAATTGTTGAAATGACTAAGTTCAAAAGTATCAAGATTGTGCTGGTCATGATGCTGAATCACCCATATGCCTTTGCAACTTACACAACAAATCTTGCTCTTTATGATCCAAGGGAAATGGTTTTGTTATCATTGAACAAAAAATTTCTGGAAGGTGCTGCTGACGATTTAGTCCCAGTCTACCATACTGGTAGTAAAAGGGACTGGCAGACAGAACCTCACAGAAGAGCGTGAATTAAAGAAAAGGCCCCAAAGCCCAACAGGTGAGAAGTGAGGCTCCTAAGGAAGTCAGTAATTTCTTTTAGTGAATTTCTTTTCGTTGTTTTGACATCATTTCAAAGTCTTAAGCTGACCAGAGCTCAGTATTCAGGCCCAGGGACCTTGCAGGCTTTATGAACCTTCCACTCTGCAGTAAGGCTCAGCTTCAGCAGAAAGAAGAGCAAGAGCCATCAGCTCCTCAGCCCACTTTCATCACTGGTCTCATCTGAGTAGCAGGCCAGATATTGGGAATTTCACACCAAGGCTGATGAGGCACCCTACAACCACAGCTACTGGATCAGGGTTAGACACTTAGACATCAGACATCCAGTCTGTTAATTTAATGGTGAGAAAAGCGTTGAACCAAGCAGTCCTTGCAAGGAGGAAGTAGTTTTACACCTATGCAGAAGCAGAAATCCAAGCACATAGAAAATTTTTACCTTTACAATTATCTAGATCAGGCAAGTTTTGTGAATTGTTTTGTGGATTTGCCCTTGTTTTTACGTCTCAATTCTACTCAAAAGTTTTGCAGGTTTCACTCATGCATAGGGAGATTACCAGATTTAGTGGGTCTGTGGACCTACGCCTAAGTCTACTGTATCAAGGGTAAAGAATGAAGTATCAGGTAAAACTCCTATGGACTAAGGGCAGAAACTAGGCCAATGAGCAAGATATGTTTCATTAAATAAACTGGGAATCACCTGCAGCAATGCCAAACACCTGCACTCAATCCTGCCCAACTTCTTAAGTTGTAGAGGATAACTGGGACCGGTTACCACACAAGTAGAAAGTTACCTGTTAATTCCCAAGCTAAGAAGTTACAGAAGAACATTTTCTGAACAGTAAAGCAATACATGAAAAATGAGTCTGCTTGTTGCTATTACTATGGATGGACAGAAATTGCACCAGAATAAATCATCCTCTCAACACTTTTCTTACACAGAAAAAGCTTATGCATCTGACAAGTAAAGAAAATAGTCTCAAGAAGGTGAATATTTTTAAGATTAAATTACCAGGCTATGCTACTAAAAATAGTAGTATCTGTTCTTCCTAGCACCGTTGAGCATCAATTCAGGTGCAGTTCTGCAAGGCAGTCTCTAAAGACATTCCTTAGCCCACCATGTTGACCATCAGCAACAACAAACAGAGCAGCATTTACAAGATTTGACTTTCCCTGTCCTTTGTTCACCTTTCCAAATATCATTTAGTAGGTAAAGCAAGCTTTGCAAGTAGATAAATGAGAAAAAACACGTTATTGTATGTGCAATGTATGGCAATGGACATACAATGGGGATGCTTTCACAACTGCTACTCATTAGCTTCATTCATTTGACGCATTTTCCAGAGACAGGACTAGCCAGTTAATTTGTTGAATTTTTTAATTTGCTAATTATCATATTTCATTATTAGCCAGTAGTCTGCTTTAAAAAAAAAACAACTGGAGAAAGCAGTACAACTTCATTTTATTTAATTTTTTTAAGGATGATCTCCCTCATAACTGAAAGCCAGAGAAAAGTGTTTTGTCCAAAATATTCAGATACAAAAAATCACATCAGGAAGTTATCAAAAGAATCTCACCAAAAAAACCAAACCCTGTAATTCTTAGACAAATTCATTTTTCAAAACAGAACAAGTAGCCATTTAATGCATTTGTTTCAACAGATACAAAGAATAGCTCTTTGCGTCTCATTTAACTCGGGGTGGTTGTGGGGAAAAGGTAATCATACGAAAACAACAGCTAGTCAGTTCAAAATCATTAGAAAGAACGTTTTTGCTATCTACCATTCACATCAAATTTGCTTTTGCAGAATGACTCATATCACTTACAAATTCCACTTTAGAAAATCAGGAATCCCACCATCTCACTTCTCCATAAATGATAACTGTCATGATTTTATTTTTTTGCTAAAACAGACCAATACACCAGTGAAATGACTAACCTTACACGTGCATTAATTGATGGCTACTCCTTTAACAAAACCCAATTAAAGTTACTGCATAGGAATAAATTGTTTTCTTTAAAGCTTTCTGTGTTACAGCACTAGTTAAATCATGCAAGTGTAGAGCTCGTATAGTGTATGCTATTCCCAGACGGGTTTTTTCCATCAGTATTTTTTGCTTTATCCAGTGAAATTGTCATATGTCTCGACACTCTAATTGCAATAAAGTCTCTAAACTACCTAAAATTAGTATTTTCTTTTAGGGTCAACTGAATTTTTTTTATCTCCCTTTAATGAAAGTAAGGGAATTTTGCATGAGGAACCTGGTAAAAAAATAATATTTTTTCTTCCTTTCAAGGTAATTCCATGTATCTGGACATCCACCACTGGATGAATGCATATGCTGGTGGATAAATAATAAAAGCATCCAACCTCATATTAACTGCTCTTAGCCACTTACCTCTGTCTAAATAACACAGAAAATGGAACATCTAAATTTTATCTTTGTAGCAGTGCAAGTTGTATGTTGTTGCTCAAACAATAGCCTGAATGGATAGTAGAAACTTTTTCACTCTTGCAGTGAATTCACTACATTGTCCTGTATCATCCTCCTCCTCTTAGGAGAGCTAATTCATCTACATACAACTTACTGGTAGGAATCTCTAGCAGCCAAGTGCCCCAAACTGCACCTACTCTCAGCTATCAACTGATACTTGTTCTTTTTAGTCTGAGATCCATGACTTCAGTACTCCCCAAAGCCAGCAGTAGGTTGCTAGGATGTATGTATAGATACTTTGGGATATGAAGCATAACGCAGAGATGTGAGCATTACTGGAGAAGTAACCAACTAAGTGCACCCAGAGCCACATGAAAAGCAGGTACTCTCCTGTTTGTTCCCTGCTGTATCAGTTCCACATCAGGCTCACATGACTGGACAATCACAGGCAATCACAGCCAATAAAATCCATCAGAACTCCATGCCACATGGACCTACCTTCTTCAGTCCCACTGCTATGAAAAAACCTGCACTATCTCAACTGTTACAGAGTAATCATAGTCTGTGACTTAAGCAAAAGCATGTCTAAAGAATTATTTGGTAATTTCAGAGATCCTTTAATATGCAAAAGAACTAACCAAATCCAAGAATCTTCCTTCATAGCTCTGAGCACCCTATATACAGCTAGTGAAAACTGCAGTCTGTAGACCCATCAGTCATTTAGTCCCACGTTTCAGCTCTCAAACCACATTCATGAACAAACCCTACTACTTCACAAATGAACAGATTTGAGCATAAAGTGGAACTGGAAACTCAGTATATGGTCATACATTTTTCAGCAACCCCAAATACAGAGTTGTTACTTCATTAATGAAGACTATTTTCATTATGAAGATTGGAATTTTTTTTTATTTTATTTTAAAAGATCCAAAATTTAATGAAAAAAGTAACTATTATGAAAAAAACCCACACACAGTAAGAGAATTTTTTCAAAGCTTGTACGGGATCATAATTCAGTAAAAATATACTGAGAGAATTGAGATAATCATAGAACATCTCAAGCTGGAAGGAACCCATAAGGATCACCAAGTCCAACTCCCTGCTCCTTGCATAACTTTTTATGACTGTACATAAACTTATACAACTGTAGAAGATTTCAGTTTTCTTTTAAATAACCTTAAAATTTTAATTATGACAACAAATATGAACAATCAATGCAGTGTTAAGAAATTGTGCAAAGCAAGTAGACATGAAAGCTATTATGAAATGTATCTGCTGAATCTCCTATGACTCAAGACTTCAGATTTCAGTTTTTGGCACTGGATTCCAACAAGTCTTTTGCTTCATTTATTTTTGTTGCTAAGTAAGGTGATCCACCTGAGAAGAGAAAGGGAAAAGGAATACTGTTTATATATCAGTATTAAGTACAAAACTACTGCACTTGCAGCATCCCTTTATTATTATTTCTATTAGCTCCTTATTCCTACATAGATCCTTTGGACAGAATACTGCAGATACAATATTGCTTAATAAATGACATTGATAAGAAGTAAACTAATTGATGAAGAAACATGAGAAATGTAATCAAAACTGAAGTCACTGAAGAATAACACTGAACATTTTGCCTCAGAGAGAAGACTGAAATTTGAAAGCACTTCACATCGCTATGATTTAGAACTGGAGAGTGATGCTTCTGCAAATGTATGCAAGGTCAAGCTGTCTCGAACATTCACTAAAACCAAACAGCTAGTATTTCCACTCATCCCAAAAACTGAGAGGTAAAATTTTAAAATAATTTTGACATAGATTTATTAAGGATTTGTACATGCATGCCTCCCCCTGCAAGCCTCTCCTGTGCTAGCTGCCCAGAATTACCAGCCAGAAACCATCACATTAAAGCTATTTAAACATGGTACACCTTCTAACTTCTAGTCCTGAACACTCTCATTGCTTTACGCTCCATCTAACAATCTGATTACAGTTCAGCAGTCTTTTTGTGTTTGAGTTTTTTTTACCCTCCCCTTCAGTGCCAGCCATCTGTCTACAGTCACCAAAAACAACATTACAAGATCTATATCAGTAACTTACCACTTACTCTAATACACCTATGTTTTTTATGTGAAAATGTGATTCCAGCAGTATTGAATAGCCTTTTCCAAGGCATCTGTTCAACCATATTTTTTCATTCACCATTTCATACATTCTATTAATCAGAAAACAAAGAAGAAACATGCAGAGCTAGTTGCAGATATACATAAATAAAAAGGCAAGCCATGCTTAAAGGCTGTTTTAGGACATTCCTGTAGGAATCCGAATGAGTATAAAGTAACTGGAAAAAGTAATGAAGTTCTTTTTCTTGTTTTGGTCTTGTTTGAATGTAGCCTCAATAGGTAAGACACTGGAGGAAAGTGAGGCGGGGCAGGGGACAGGTAATGAATTGTCTACCGAAAAAAAATTATTTTTCCCTTTTTTAAATCAAGTAGCTTTTAGCAAAGAATAGGATTTACTACGTCGACTATTGCTTATTTCAAAGAGTAGATAAGAGGATCAGACAAATAGTAAAGACTAAAACCTGTAATAAACAATGTATTCCAAGTAATTTTTAAATGTGCATTGATTTTCGGCATGTCTGGAGTACAGGATCTTAAATTCAAATCTGTTAGAAGTGTTTTCACTACATTTACATCCTGAAGTGCCATATTAATTTTGTAGCCCACCAATGAGAGGAAACTCAATCTCATGATTGCCTAAGTGTTTGTTTATAATCAGAACAAGTCCAAAAGGCTCCTCTCACAGTAAAACAGGAAGAAGAAATATTCGTTCATAATATTAGTAATTGATAAATTAACATACAATGTATCAATATAAAAACACTTTAAAACCAATCTGTAAAGGTTAATAAGCAACCGTTTTAGTAGTACTCACAGGGGATGTTACTAGGCATATTTCTATATACTTCTTATTCACTTCTAATAATTCTCTCTTCAACATTTTGGATCTCAGATAGCATATGTAAATTTAAAAATCTGTAATTATTGCCCTTTCTTCTGTCAATTCCAGATGGTAAAATATTATTTTAAAATGACATTATAACGTTGAATATTATTTTTAAAAGCACATCTGTGCTACCCACAGCCAGAAGACATCAAGATTTAAACACAAGCAAACAAGTCTTTCTGTGATGCCACATGTTCAAGATTACTCCAGGCCCCTGCTTTGCAGCTGAAGATATTACAGAAGCTTTTTTTCTACAGCCATGCAAGAAGAGCTCCAGGGGCAGCACAGAGGCACAAATCCCTTCAACTGCTGTTCCCACTGAGAAAATGCTCCATCTTAATACCACACAGGAGGGCTCACTACATCCATCCAAACCTACGCTGTGCCCAGCTGCAGGTGCATTACAGCTGTAAGAGCGGGTTGTTAAAAACTTTGTTAGGGCTGTTAGGATCTTCCTAACAGGAATTCTCTCTAGGTCTACTCAATATCCAAACAGAGATTCACAGTTCTTTCTGGCTCACATCTCCAATAAACTACAATAAACTTAGAAGTTCATTATTAAAAAATTTTGACCACACTCCGGTGGTTAAGAGACCTTTGACCATCATAATATATTAGAAATGTAGAAGAGAATTTCTTTTCTATGTCTGTGCAGCTTATACATTATAAAAGCATAAAAAACGGAAGTGTGAACTCAAATAAACAGGACAACTTTCATTTTAAACTGAGGGGTGAAGATAGAAAAGAAAATGATCAACCCTTTCCATGGTCAGTGGTCACAGTTATCTTTTTATTTTCTTAAAATGAGGTGCTGGCAGGGAGCCCTGCAATTCTGTCAAAAAGATATAAAACCGCTCCGATTTCCCCTTTTGACTTCTGAAATACAGTGCAACTCTTCACCATCTGTTATTTTAAAGTAGAAACAGCAATGAACATATGGGCTTTCTTTCTCAACCAGCTGTAGTGTAGTTAAAGTTATAATAATAGCCTTTCTCTAAGATAAATTTACATTAAAAACCTGGTCACTAAAGCAATAGCGCCCAGCTTTACATTCTTTCCAAGTGAATTCCATAAACTCTGAAATTTATCCATGACGTACTCAGTAACTGCAGAGTATTTCCCCACAGAAAGTTACTTTTGTGGATGTGACTGGTCCATTACAGTTCAAAACAGGAATGCTGGTTTCATATAAAATTTTTATAGCTTATTTGTCTTATTTTTGAATAAGTTTTTGTGAAGTGTGGCTAGTTGCTGAGCTTATTAATTTTAACTGAAACACCACAAGGATACAAAACAACAATTAAGAAAGATGAGTAAGACTGTGGTTCATAAAGGCCAGTTTATCCGAGAGAAGACACACAAAAGCTCAACCCAATAAGTAAACTAAAAACATTTGCACTTAGTGTGGATATTTATAGTCAGAAAACTTCAAGGAATTTATTTCAGTTTCTTCTTTTCCAGCCCTGACTAAGAAGAAAAATAATTATTTACCTTTATCAGGATGATTCAAAATCATGATTTTTCTATGAGCTGTTCTGATTTTGTCCTTGCCAGCAGATGGACTGCAGAAATAAATGTAAGTGCTTACCAGAAATGCCAATGCACTCAGGGAAAAATTAACAGCTTATACTGGCTTCAAAAATAATTAAATCTTGAGATTTTCACCATCTTGTGGACAAAACATAAAACTGCATCTCTAAGGAAGTAACAATAACAAAGGCATGCTGTAAGACAGAGAACATTTTTGAAAAGCTTGTGTATTTCATACAAACAAATAAAATTCAGGTTTTTGTAAAATGCAATACATCCACTCATTTAAAATAAACAATTTTGAGGTGGGAGAAAAAAAACAAAACAAGAAAAAAGAAAGCCCTAGTGGTTCTAGGGTGTATCTGATTGCTTATTCTACCATTACATGCAGAAAAAACAATTCTTCCTCCAAGAAAACAAATATTTTTATGACCAGTGACAAAACAACAAATATTTAGTATTATCACATTTTGTTCTACTATAAATATTTTTATAGCTGCTATAAATATTTCTTCTTTCCACTGGAGCCTGAAAAAACCCCTGTATTTTGTTGTTTTTGCAAAGCTGTTCAATGTGTTCCATTCAGGAACATGCTGATTTACAGGTGCTACCTACATAATGTTGTTTTCATCAATGACGGATAAAATATGTACTTGGCCTAAATTAAATGTGTACCTTACCAGACAAATAACCACTTATGGATGCAGTATGCCAACACAGTAGGGCTATCACATGAAAAAGGACAGTTTGAGTGGTTTAGTTTTTTATAACTTGTTAGTATGCAGAAATGAATCAGTGCTTTCCACTTCAGGTGACTTCTTAATCAGTGATGATTCAATTAATTAATCTTTCTGTAGATACAGTTTGACTGCAAGGTATTAGCCTAACTAAATTTCTGAGGTAAACAACCTCTCTAATTACTATTCTGTCACAGTCAAATTAGGCTATGTTGCAAAAATAGTTCATGGAACTGCATAAGAAAAGAATACTTCAATTAAACAGAAAATAACCTAGAAAGTAAGACTCAAACAGGGGGTGAAAGGCCTTGAACTAAATAAATACATAAATGAAATGATTTGTTGTCAGACAACTAAAAATAATAATCATCTATATTTTGATTTGTAAAGCTGACTTGTAATACTAAAAAGGAAAGCTGATGGTAGTGCATTTAGAAACTCCAGTGGCCAAAGCATAACTGGGGAGAAGTAGCAATAGCATATTACAGAAAATCATGCAGGTCTGCTGCAAGAAGCAGCTGTGAAAATAGTAGTTTACATTCAATTTGCCTAGTTTATGAGATATTGCTTATCCCACAGTCAGACTGGTCTCTAAAAATTTATTCTTAATTGCTATAAAAAATATATATGATGCCATAATCACATTTTGCTTGACTCACAACCTGAGTCATACCAACATCACACCACCTTCTAACATCACCACTAACATCCCACCTCGGTGGGAACAGGAGATATGCTGGAGGGCAGGGCTGACATTCAGGGACACCTGGAGAGACTGCAGGAATAAGGTGACAGGAACCCTTCACAAAATTCCACAAGTTCAGGTGCAGAGCTTGTTGCTTAGGAAGGAAGTGTCCCTTGCAGCACTAGAGCTGGGGAGTGGCTCTGTTGAAAGGGACCCGGGACACAGCAAGAACATTTCTTCACTGCAATATCCTACCGTGCCTTCAATCCAGACACAAGTCACATGTTTTATGAGCATTGTATTGTTTGCCTTTTAGCTTAAGTAGAATACTAGAACGATATATAAGCCATTAGAAGTCCAACAAAAATGCAATGGTTTTATCATGACTATTCCACATTCTTGCAACATACACTTGCTTCATTCAATACTTGCTGAACTAAAACATACTGATGCAACACACCTACCTTACACCTAAAATAAGACTAGCTTCTCGCCTACTCATTTTCTGTTCAAATCCTCCTTTATAGTATGATGAAAGACTCTAAAAAGAAGAAAGGGGGAAAAAAGCAATAATTAGTTTCATGTACAAGGTGCCAAGAACTAAATCATATTTACATGACCTCATTCAGAGCATTACATTCATCTATAATTTATTTCAAAGGCATGAAATGACTGCAAACCAGATAATATGAAAGGACTTCTCCTGAGTGTTAACACACGCAAAAACTGACTCAAAAATGACTGCGTTTTCAAAATCTTCCTGTGTTTTTACAATCTTCTACTGTTAATATGAGATATTAATAGCTACAACCATTAAAATCCTGCCTTCAGGCAAAGTCCAGAATCAAAGTACACACTAGCATACAGCGGTACAGTGTTTGTGTGGGGAGGGGCAGGGGAGGGAAAGTGGGAGATTTGTTGAGAGCAGCATTGGTACCATCACAATGGAAAATGACAAAAGTGACAATACTTTGGCATCCAAGGAAAGAATGAACAATCATTCCAGATATTTCTAAAAAGACAGCAGGCAAAAAAACCAACAGAGACAAGAACAGATAAATACAATATACTGATGTAAAGTCAGTATCTTTTTTCATGAGAAGGAATCTTACTTCAAAAAAAAAAAACAACCATGAGTTTCTTTGAAGGAAACCCAACGATTAACAAAAGAAACAAAGGAAAGGCCCAGCATAAAGGCACAACCTCTGTTTCAGAAAGTCGCTGAGCTGGAGAAAACTAGAAAATAGTAAAGTATATGGGGAAATCCTAACCAACTTTTGCCTTTACGTCCTTCCCTCGACACTAATGACTGAAAATCATTAGATAGAGTATCTGGAGTTAATTTTTTTAAACTTATTGTCAGGTGAGATTTATCCACTGTTTTAAGAAGGGAACAAAAAACAGTGGGAAAAGAACACTAAAAAGAGGAGATGGCGATAAGAGTAAACCATTACAATTAATAGTCATAGAAAATGGTTTGAAAGCATATCTGTCAACTATAAATATATTCTAAATTAAGAAAGAAAAAATTTACTGAACCACCACTGATGGTTAGCAGTGATCTCGTGGTAAACGTTTCTCTAAGTCCCAGAAACAGCACATGTAGCTCCAAGACAGCCTGCCTTGAGGAACTAGCACACAGAAATCACTCCACAAGACTGAAGGGTTTTTTCCCCCTCAATGCAAAACCTATCAGCTGGGGAAAAATAAGCTTCTTTTGTTGCTATCAAAGGGAAGTCTGGCCTGAGAGCTGAGATTATTTTCAAGTGTTCCTTTTACCGCCAAGTAAAAATGTGCCCAGCTCTTAATAAAACAGTCTACTAACTAAATATAGCCATTCATATTCAGTGAAAATTTTGCCTTAAGTCTACACAAACTCTCTTATGTAATCTCAAAAGCAATAAACCATTTAAAGGGCTCTGTCTATGATACCCTAAGCAAAGCCCTTAATTTAGCTTAAGAGAGACATCCACCCAAAAGCATGGTTCAGAAATATTTTACCTATTGCTATCATAAGGTCACATGCAGTCATAGAAAATACTTTCTGGTGTGCTGTTATGATCCAAAAATAATTTTACCTTCCTTCTGCCCACCCCAATCCATACACAAAATTATCACTACTGTAACACTATAGGTACCAAAGCTGAAGTAACTTTGGACCTGGCATGTCTACAACAGAAATCTGCTGAAGAACTGCTTCTATAGCTACAGGGTAGCACAAACCAGGTCTGTAACAGTGCATATCCACATTACAGGTTAGAGTATGGAACACAAAGGGAACACACAGGGCTTCTCCAGTTCTCTGGGAAGAAATGATGCTAATAATTTAACGGCCAACAGATAACACCCTTGAGAAGGCAGAACTGCACAGAAATTTGCAGTGATGCCAAACTATTACTACAGCCAGGAGAGAAAAGCACAGTTTAATGTCCTGATTTTTCCAGAATTTTTCCCAATGCAGCCTAGGTGCAGATGGTTTTCTGAAAAGGTTAATTCTTCTCTGCCCTTCAACTCTGATATACAATCTAACACAGGAGAAGTCTGGTTTACTATCTATGTAGAGAAGAGCAATGTTTGAAATATCTCTAAACACAGCTCTGGCCTGTTCTTGGTAGAGTTCACCTAAAATACTATTTGAAATGTGAGAATAGGATGGCTATAGGCTTGCATTCAGAAATATTTTTTCATGTTTTTGTAGCCTACTTCCTTGACACTGTTCTAAACTCAGGAAGCCTCGATTTGTTTCACTTCCAAGAATGAAAAAAGAAATTCTGTTGTCTTTGTCCTTTGGTACATAACCTAAAACAGCTTGCTGAATTTGCCTTCAAGAAAAACAAAAATTTCTTCTCAGAAGTGAAGCATATAGCAAGAATAATCAATTCTTAAATTAAGATCTTCATCCTAAACAGAATTTACAGTAAAAGGAAATCAGACATAAAAGTCATTTTTCCCACTGGTTAGAAAAAAGAGGAAGAAACACTTGAGTCTTTATTTTAGGAAACACCCTGGCAAATTTTGTTTCTCTCTCTCTCTTTTGCATGCTACTCAGGCAAAACCATTTTTTCCCAGTTGTAAATTTTAAGCAACATCTGCAAAGATATTTTTCTGTTACGAGAACTCCTCGATGAGCAGGCAGTTCTAGATACTTGATTATTTATTAACTCCAGCAATTGCAAAGAAAATTCTGTACTGAAAAAAATCATTGAAATGACCTCTCCGTTTCTTCGTACTATCCGGGGGAAGGGGAGGCTATCGTTTAATTTACTTAATTTCGTTGCACATTATTACTGCTTAGTAACTTATCTAAGTAAATTCTCCTTCCTGAACAAATGCTATTAATAGGTTTGGGGCAAGGAGGAGGACAAAAAACGGCTGCACTTGCTTTGAAAATGTCTATTTAGTCTTCCAAATTTTCACAAAAGCTATCACCTAGGAAAATCCAAATCCTACGGACTATGACATCTTTAAGATACTGTTTCTGGCACAGCACAGGGAAAGCATCATTACTGTCTCCAAGCCAGTTAAGAGGCTGAAAACACCAAAACTGACACCATACATCACGTTACACGGAGTAGAGAATTTTTCTGAAAATTCTGTAGTTGTTTTCCCAGAACCAATACAGTCCTTTACTGAAAAGTTAACGAATATTGGAAGGAAAAAAAATAAACATAACAAAACTAACTAAAATGACAAACTATTTAGAAGCTGTGATATAATATAATGTATAATTTTGCTACCATCAACTTCCTTAAATTTAGTTAGAAGAAAACCCCAATAAAATGGACGGCAAATTGAAACTCAAGTTTCCTGAGAACAATGCAATTAATGACAAGTGAGATGGTTGCTACCCTTACCTCTCAATTCAGAACTCTACAAGTCTGAGCAGAATCAGACCCAGTAAGGCAAAGAATGCAAAAGTCTAATGATGTGCTATAGAAGACATCCTTTTATGGAACATAGAATTTTCAGGATTGTGGGATTTGAGTATTATGACAATTCAATTGTCATAATACAGTTGCCGTTTCTGTCTTCAGTATCTGTGTGTGTATGTATCTATCTTTCGACCTTCAGTATCATTAATTCAACAGAGAAACGTAATGAATGCTACTGAAATGCTTGCTTTTTTATTTCACACTTTAAAGACATTATCATTAATGGCATTAATTCTGAGGAAGAAAACCAACTGATTACTTCATGCCATCCACCTTTTACTGGCAACAGACACTACACACAGAAACAAAACTGTCTCTGGCATTCGTAACAACAGAGACAAAATTAGACTCAAACTAAACAAGTGTTTCTCTGGAAGCAATGACTTCTCATAAAGGGGAAATGACAATGCTTCCTCTAATGTCTTTCTCCATAAAAAGAAAAATGGAAGACAATTTCAAGGCTAAACTGCAACAGCATTTACAAGTATATACTCTTAAATATGAAGCAACTGCCTTAAGTTTAAGTTAAATGAGAGGTCAAAATTCAGAACAAAAGGTAACACTTTGACTTGTCTTTACTTACTATTTTTGACTAAAAGATGAGTACAATTGTTACTGTACAGGTTACTTATTTAGGTAAGTAAATAGGAAGTGTCAAATACTTAAGATACAGCAAGTAGCATTTTAATCATTTCATAATTTCAACTTGACCTTTCCGAAACCATTTATCAGTGAGCAGGAAGAAAGAATAAACAGCATCTGTATTATCTTGTGTGACTGAGAGGGACCAACATCAATTGTGACTTCTATTGCAAACAAAGTGCAGAAAGAATTATAGGTGGGAGAGGAAGAATGGGGGCCTACTGAGAGAGTAAGATAGCTTTTAAATAGGCAGCTGCTACACAGACTCAAAAAAAAAGAAGGATAAGATTTGATTTGAGAAAGCTGGAACAACCACTGAAAATTACAGTGACCAAGTTAGGTGCCTTTGAACACCACAGAAAAACAGCAAAGGTAACACTAAGCCTAGATGCTAAAGGTCATGAGAGGCTTTTTTCCAGTAAGCACAGGCAGAAGTACTAACTGGCTGGTATCTTTTGTCTGTATAGTTTGAAGTGCGATATGCTGTCAAGAAATGTGATGAAAGTGCTGATTCATAAAATATACTCAGCAGCTTCAAATTCTACAAACAAAATCAGATAAAGCTGTTAAAATAAGAAGCTTGGATAATAAGGACTTATTATTAAGTCCTTATTAAGAACCTCTGTACCTCATGTTTTCTCCATTGTTTTAAAGAAAATTATTGCTTGTTAGGGGGGAAAGAAAAAAACGTTAAAAAATGCAATCCAAGAAAGTAGAAGCTGTAGAGTAGTAAGAAATCAAATAATCTCAGCTAAGAATTATGCAAGGGTCTTTAATTTGGACTACAGTTTAGAAGAAAAATATTATCACTATCCTCACAAATGTAAAGCCGACAAATATATACACAGGAAGAGAGTTCTTACTGTGTTCAGGAGACTTGCCTTACACTGAAAACTTGAAAATACAAGTTAAGAAATAAAATGGCAGAAGAGAGATTCTCTACTGGAAATCAACCCACAATTCTGAGCAGTAAGGCAGGATGTGAAGGCAGACTAGGAACACTTAGAATGCAGAAGCTCCTGGTTTGCTCTTTATGCCTGTTCCTGAATTCTGCAGGACTCAAAAGTTGCTGTGGTAAAAATGAGATAGGTCTGTAATGAACTTGGCTCAGCTAGTATTGAGTGCTACAGTTTCCATGGAACAGACACCTCTCAGTGCAGTAGCATGTCATATTTCAATGTGTTAAGAAGAGTCACTGCCTCCTTTCTTATGTGAACATATCTGAATTTAGATTCTCTCACCTATATCTACAAATATATAGAAAAAGAAATGCTGGAGTAAAACTGCTAGGGAGGGAGGGATAGTGAATATTGAAGCACAGTCTACTCTGAAGCCACATGTATTGCTAGATACATCTAGCAAGCCATCAAGTCAGACTGCATCTGTATCATGTGAAAGCAATTTAATTCACAGTCCCCTCTGCTGTTCTGGCAGGCGAACTGGGAAACTCTCAAAAAATTACTTCGAGCAAAAAAGACTTTAAAAAAAAAAAAGAATTGGCTTTGGACTCACAACAGCAATGCAATAGAGGGACACAGAGCAAAAAAAAAACAGATCCAAGAGCATTGTTTCTGGCTGATACACATCATAACTTAGAACAAATGTGGACCAGCCCCAAGAGGACAGTTGAGTCTTCTCCTCCCCAGGAAGCTTGCCCTGATCAAGCTTTCACCTTCAGCACATGAACACCAAGTACAGACAGCAAATGAATTTGGACTGCAGTATCTGTCTAGACAGGCTCTGATACACTTGGCCCAACATTAGTAGGTATAATGCTAACGATCACATTTTCAAAAAACCCTATTTCTAATATATTAATAACCCTAATCTGCAACAACTACTCCCTGATCATGCTCACCCATCACCATTAAGAGGGGAACTGCATTCCTTTGCTGTGGATAAGTGTTCAGAGACTATGAACTCTGAAGGAAAACACTGCCACAAGAAGACATCTTTAATCAAATGGGAATGGAACATATGTATTTATTTACTAGGGGAAAACATAGCCACTGAAGCAAAAAGTAAAGGGTCTCGAATATTCCTGGCATATGCTCCTCTCAAAACACCCTACCCTCTTGACTTCTTACCTGATTATTATATCTTTAAATACGTAGGGCAAAATCAAAGCACAAAAACTTGGTTAAAAGTTCAAATTAGCTGGGGAAGAAAAAAAAAGAAACTCGTATGTGAACCAGAACACAAGCTCCCCCATCTCCATGGCAACCTTTCCTAGAAGTTCATCAATTTTTCTTCTTGATTTTTAACACTGTATCTAAAAGACTAAATTCTTTCACTTTTAGCTTCTTGAAATAAAACTGCATGTCATCACTTTGCAGTCTTTAGGAATTAGCAATTTTCTCACACACTCCAGCAATTGGGGCAGCACACTTCCACAATTTATTATACACTTACTAGTGAAGGGTTCCAAAACAACGAACATCAGCAGAAAAATTAGAACTGTTTACCACACTCAAATATCTTTTGATATAGCTTCAATTGTAAGAATTTAAAATACAGCAGCCCTCTCCTGGGTAAAAAATAAACTATGTGACACTTACTGTATTCAACTCCTTCCTGAATACTTGAAACACAAAATCATAAATTTAGCATGAAGTAATATCTAAACTTACAGAAGTTGATATCCTCTTTGCTGTCTCTGTAATTGCCTGCTCCAATGGTTTCCAAAGGTGGAAAGCGTAACGACCTGAAAAAAAATGAAGTTAAATGATATTATAACCAATATTCAGTAAAACAAAAAAACACCCTAAATTCCAATTTATGTCCATCAGCTTACAGCAGGAAGGATTTTGGATTAAGAAAAGCCAGAAACTATTAGGAGAGGGAGGAGAAGAATTGTAGTATATTTCGCCTAAAAACCCAGTCATGGGCTGCAAATACCCATTGTGTTTACTCACTATTTAACTCACTAAATAAACAGATTTAAATACATTTCTATATGATAAATGAAGATATCTGCCTTGTGAACTTTAAGAAAAAGAGCAGTTTGAAAGATTAGCTTTAACTACTGTTCAAAGGTTATGTCTTCAAAACAAAGAAATTTATGTACTACATGTTTCTCATTGTGATGTTGTATGCGTGATCACATACTTTGTGAGTACTGAATTTTTTATTTTCTTACAAAGAGAGGATCTTCTGAGATCCAGAGTCATTCAACTCCTCACTAGCATGAATGTCTACAGCTAGTAAAAGCTAGAAGGAAATCTATTAGACCATGTTCTCAGAAGTACAAAGCAGGCCTATCAACTTCAGAATCAAGACTATTCCATGTTATTGGAGGGTTTTCCCTGTAAATCCTCTCTTCTCAATTATGTTTTGATTAACTATTCATTAGCAGTGTAATTTACTACATACAATGGAAAAACTTTTTATAAAATGTGGCTCTGTTTCACTGAAACTGCATCTTGCCTTCACTCTTACAATTAACAATGCGCCCATGAGTTACTTTGGTGATCTAAGCCTGTGCCTATGTTAACACAGAAGTGAAAACCACTGGTAAGAGAATCACTGCTGGAATGTTGTGATGTACTATTACCTCACTTTCTTCCTAACGTGTTCTGTTACCACTTACTACTAATTCTTCAGCTCAACCAGCAGAATAAATTCTATGAACACTCCTCTTCTGCTTGTATAAAAACACATAAACCCACTCCTTGATTCATGTAAATAACCAAAGGTTTTCTCCTTCCTTCTCCTAATCACAACACAACTGAACCCATAAAAAATCTGCTGAAATGCTGTGCAACTTGTTCATCTATTAAATTTTCTATTGGTGCGTGCACTTGCACACAGTTGACCATGATTGCTTTTGTACACTGAAAATAACAGAAGTCAGCTCGTGTATTTCAAAACCAGAATGGACAGTTACCAAGACCAAGTAATCGAGGGTATAAATCGTGCTAAACTCATGCCCTGTGTTCAGACTAAAATCTATTTTTCAGAATAACATACAGCCCGGATGCAAAGATTTCATGTAATTAACAATGTACTGTGGAAACAGTTTAGTATGATAAATCACCACAATTACTAAACCCTTCTATTTTTCTCTATTTGAATTTGTTGAGCATCACCTTCACATCACAAGATCTTGTTGCACTCTTCTCCACAGAGCCTGCACATTACAGTGTGTTATTGCATAAATAAAGTAAACTTTACACCTTACATTTTGCAGACAGAGAGAAGATGGAACCTCTTAGCTTCTGTCCATAAAATTACTCTCTCCAGTTTTCTCCACTTTTCAGAAAGAATTTTGGAAAATAGGGCTTTGAAGGGACAGGAACATAACACAATTCTTCCTAACACTCTACAGCAACCTTTCTATTTTAGACTATTAATATTTATAAAAACTTCATTAACCTTTTCTGAAACAGCAGCTCACAAGTGAGAGTTCCACACTCAGTTGGTAATTTAGCTTACCTGCAAAGGCAACAGTTGCAACACCAAGTCCAACTGCTATCATAGTTCTGGCCTAAAGCAGGAAAACAGAAAAACATGCAAACTCTAATTGGATATATATGCACCTTTTACTTTAACAAGTATTTCTGATGTCTGATGTGGACATTTCATATATAATTTACAAGGAAGATGAAGGTAAGTTCTGTATTCCTCAGGCTATGTTAGATTTTTATAGTTCAGTCCCATTAACCCACGTCAACGCATCAGGTTTAACTCGGAACTACACACTAGCAAATCAGTGAATATACATTGAAATCAGCTCACAGTATGCAGTGATAAAAGCACAAGGCAGACAACTATTCAGAATTACTTGAAATTGCTTGTGCAGACTAGTTCAACACAGTATGTAACAGAAGGCATCAGTTTAGCTCTTCATATTTTTGTGATAACTCTAAACTCCAATATTAGGCATATGCATTTTCCTATACAGGGTTTGAAAAAAGACAGGTATCTCAAGAAGGACAACAACATTCATCAAGAAACTCATGAAAGGTATGAGGTAAACCTTGAAGAAGGGACTGAATTCTCACATTTGCAGAATTCAAGACAGGTAACGAGCTCTCTGCTTCTGAAAAGCCTACATATAAGCTTTGAAACAAATGAAATAATCATCCGTGGCATTACCTGTCTTATATGACAGTTCAATAATGCCTTGAATTTTTCCCCAGGAAACCTGGGAAATCAGATTAGGCTTGTTTATCCTGAATTCAAAGCAGAGTGACAGTGAAAATGCTTTTATCACCAGATGTCTCTTCTATATATGACTTCCCCAATTACCCAAGTACAAGCTCAAACTTCAAGTGCTCTAATAACCGGATCTGGAGCCAAGTTGCCTTTGCTGCTAAGATTCCTGGGGCTAAAATTCTGTCTTCAGTTGTACCCAATTGCATTTCTAGACAGAGTGGAAATAGGGTAAGAGTTTGGAAATACTGTTTCTAAGGCCTTCCTAGAGTTGGCTTAGTAGTGGCTAGAACACGGGTTGACAACTTTCTCTGCAAACAGGCAGCTGTACAAGATGTAGGCACTGCCACCACACTCAGTGGCTCTGAAGGCAAGTGGCAGTGATTGCTGCCTGTAGCACAGGACAGAAAAAGCTGTAGCCTGCTCTGAGCTCATCCAGAAGCAGCTGTATTCCTCTGTATCTAGCTTCTGAATTCTACAGATTTTAACCAAGTACCTACCTCCTACCTACCTAGATATTTGCATAACTTAAGACTGCAATTGCTTGGAAGTTTCCATTAGGGAAAAAAAAAAAAGAGATATTCACAAAACATCCTGAAACTGAAGCTAAGAGTTAAGACTAAGGGAATTCTGGCCCTAAAAATCTGCCTGTCTATCCCGTTTTAGTAACCAAATGCTTCCACTTCACTGTGCTCTTCAGTCTCGATATTAGCATTCATTTCTGAACATAAAAATAATGTAGTAGTTTTATGTCTGTTGTTCCTTTCAGTTCCACCAAATTTCCCTTAATCTTTAGACCATGAAAAAACTTAAGCATGCTATCCTAAATAGTGTAAGATGTAAAATAGCGAAGCACACAGTTCATCTCCTCAGTAAACTAAAACTCTTTTCATTGATTCTCACAAATCAGTTTTCCCAGGCTAGCAATATTCAAACTTTCAAAAAAATTCCTCTAATTCCTCTATATAAACATGAAACACAAACAGATGCATTTCTGAAAATACAACCCTACAGCGATTCTGTATAATGCTGTTCTGCGATTTATGACCATGGATTAATATTCAAGAGTTTCCTTGACTTACTCAGAGTGACGGCAAGAATCTTTTACTAAGTGGTTACAGTCAATTAAGAGCTCAACAATGTGTGAAATATTGGCCACAAAAAATTAAAATATTTATTAGTCTGTGCTTGTCTAAAGTTATACTTGCTTAGCCACCAAAGAGTTGGTTTACATCAGCAGTTTACTACAAGATATTCAGGTTGCAGCAAGGCATTAGCAACAGACATCACATCACAGGTGAGAAAAAGCTAATAAATAATACCAAGATTCAGTCAGTTTAGTGCAGAAACAGTGTGGTTTTGCACAGTAACCTGGAAGCAGAGTGTAGAGACCTCTGACAATGTGGAGGGCCTTTGACAGAAGCAGCTTTGACTGCTGCGATGGATTATTACAATCTCAGTGGAAAGCAGTAGCAGTTAGTGCAAAGTTAGTGCTGCCTGGAAAATAGCAGGTAAAAATGAAGCATGGTAGCAGCTCTGGAATAGGAGCAGGATGAGGGATAAACTGGAAAATGAAGACAAGGCAGAAAACTTTGTAAAAGTGATACAAAGCTCAAGCCAGAGAGACATGAAAGACTGCCCATGTTCTGGTGAGGTACTGCCACCTGAGAAATACTGATTTATGGTAATCATCTTATGGCCTCTAGATTAGCTCAGCTGGTTGGAGTATGATGCTAATAATGCTAAGGTTGTGAGTTTGATCCCTACATGGGCCATTCACTTAAGAGCTGGGTTTGTTGATCCTTGTGGGTCCCTTCCAACTCCAATTATTTTGTGATTCTATGAATTTTGGCTGGAAAGTATCAGTGTATCAGTAATTATCTGCATCATGAGCAGGTTAGAGAAAAGTCACTTGCCACATAGTGGCAAAAAAGAGAGAACTTGTCATACAAAGCATCTTGAACGTTTGTTATGGTGTGAACATATCCTAACTATATCCATGGGATAAAAGCAGAATTTGAATCAATGCAAAAGAGACTTCATGGTTTGTCTTTTACTGGCACAGGCTCTCACAAAATTAGTGGCAACTTCAAATGATCTACTGGTTAGTATTTAAGCCCAGCTTGACTCAAGTTTACTTTTCCATGCTCACTTAGCTCAGTATTTAGCAGAATCAGTCAAGGCTGGCCTGGTGCTTTGAAATGTAAAGTTCAAAGGTTTAATTAAATGCATTCCTTTCACGTCAATATTAAATGAAAGCGACTCACCATCACTGTGGAAGGCAGCAGTTCATTTACAGCATGCTAATACAACTAACACCACAATCATGTTTTGTCTCCTATTACTTGAAATTGCATTTTATTTCAGACTCATAAGGGACAAATAAATAAACACATACACACTGACTTTCAATTATGTCAGAATTGACCTTCCTTCCCCCTTCAAAAATGCCATTAAGAAACTTCCAAGTTGTGGGTTTTAAATGAAAGCATTCTGTTAAGATCCAAAAGGGAAAAATAAAGAAATAAAAGATTAAAAAGTAACATCTGTCCCTTTCTTTATTCAGCGAACCAGATCCCAGAGGTTACTCATCAATCTCACACTATTCTGCTGATCTCAGTATTTTAATATGTAGTTCAGCTTTCAGTAATAAACCCTCTTAGACAAAGAAAACTAATAAAAAAGTTATGTTACATCTGCAAAACCCAAATTGTCTTAATTCTTTTCAGAAATGTGTGCAAGAAAACACAAGAATTAGAAAGGAAACTGCAAGATCTGATTTACCCAAGCGTTTGACAAACGTATGTTAAAGCACTTTAATTAACACACAGTATGTTCACAGGCATACATCACATACTGTTAGCATACAGAGATCTGCTGCCTAATCCTTTAATACTTAATTCTCTACTACTCTTAACTTTTTAGCAGAAGAAAAAGAAACAAGGAGATATTATTTTTGCAAATTCCCATTCCATGGTGCTGTGCTGGCTTAACCATACTTAAAAAATGTAATTACTTGTGTAGTTGTTAGCACTACAGCTTCTCCTTCATACACTTCACAGATGAAGCAGAAAACAAGTTTAAACTTATAAACAAAAGGAGAATTTCAAATGTGTCATTTTAAAATTCTGCCCAACTCTAGGACGTCTGACCAAGAGTCACCTTTAGGAATGTTACAACACATCTGCTTGCACAGAACTTGGATTTTATACGTGGGTTCTTTTACCACAACCAGTGAAAACATCCTCCTGTGTCCAATGAAAAATATTTTGTTCTCTTCATAACTTGGCTTTTAGACATATAGCAAGAGCTCTACAGTCTCTTGCCTTGGAAAAAAAAGCACAGAGAAAAAAATAATTTGTTGTCATGGGTTGGATGGCATTTTATAATTAATGCCTGCTTAGACATGGAGAAGCAAAATAGGAATTATGTACTTCTATTTAAATAAATACCCAAGTGTAAGTTGCTTAACTAAAAATTTCATTTTAAGGTTTGATTTTGTTGGTTTTTTTAGCACTCTATGCTGCTAAGTAGGATACCAAGAATATTAACCAAGTATGCAAAAATACCTCTGAAATTAAGATTTTTGCCTCAAAAATTCTTGACTTGAAATAAATGATTGTTTGGTATGGGAGACAGAATAAGGCTTCAGAGCCAACCACCTAATTAACTCAACATGGAGCCAGAAACATTTTGAAGTGGGATTATATTACAAACTATCTGCAACCAATTTGATTTCATAATCTAATGTTTTCCTTTTGGTCTTACCTTCCTGTGAAATTTAATTTGCTTTCCAACAGTGAATTAAAAGTAATTTCAGCTAGATGCTGTTCTCCATACTGACACAATTCTTATGTCAATTTGTGTAACTTATTTTACAGCATCTTTTTTGATTTGTATACAAAACTATGACTACAGTTCCTGAGTTTTTCACAGGAAATTGTACCAAAGCAAACAGATTCACTAAAAGAAGTATCACCATAAGGTGTTCAAATCAATCTTCTAGAGTATGTATTAACAATGGCCTCTTGCTTATCTTTGAGAACAGACCTCGTGCTTCCACTGTTGCTCTTTCATCCCTCCAAATGCTTTTGTAACACAACTACCAGAGTAAAAGTGACCATGAACAAGCAACTTCAGCTAATATCCTGGACAACTGTAGTGGGTTTTCTGTGGCCAGGTTTTGGTAGCAGCAGGGGGGCTGAGGGGGAGGCTTCTTTGAGAAGCTCCTGGAAGTTTCCCCATGTCCAGTAGAGCCAGTGTCAGCCAGCTCCAGGCTGGGCCCACTGCTGACCAAGGCTGAGCCTATCAGAAAGTACAGTGACACCTTTGTGATAACATAGAAGGAAAGGAAAAAAAGGTTAAGTTCAGATAAAGATGGCTGCCAGAGGGGAGCAGAGTGAGATCTTGTGAACAACAACGCAGACACCAAGGTCAGTGCAGAAGGAAGGGCAGGAGGTGTCCCAGGTGCTGGAGCTGAGGTTCCCCTGCAGCCCACGGAGGACCCCAGGGGTGCAGAGATCCACCTGTAGCCCATGGAGGAGCCCACGCCAGAGCAGGTGGGTGCTGGAAGGAGGCTGTGACCCCGTGGGAGGCCCATGTTGGAGCAGGGTCCTGGTAGGGACCTGCTAAACCGTGGGGAGAGGTGCCTATGTTGGAGCAGGCTCTCCTGGTAGGACTTGTGGCCTGTCGGGGACCCACGTCGGAGCAGCATGTGCCTGAAGGACTGCACCCTGTGGAAAAGTCACCCATGTGGCAACAGTGTCTGAAGAACTGTTGCCCATGGGATGGACTCTCACCAGAGCCATTCGTGAAGAACTGTCTCCCATGGGAGGGATCCCACAGTGTGCAGGGGAAGAACTCCTCCCTCTGACCATAACCCCCATTCCCTGTCTCCCTGCTGGGGGAGACAGTGGAGCAGGAGGTAAAATGTGAAGGAGGGGAGTGGGGGAAAAGGTGTCTTAAGCTACTCATTCTTAAGCTCTGATCTTGTTAGTAATGAATTTAATTACTATCCCACATAGAGTCTGTTTTGCCCGTGATGGTGAGCAGTGAGGAATCTCTTGTGGTCCTTAACTCATGAAACCCTGCGTTATATTTTCTCTCCTCTGTCCATTTACAGAGTGGAGTGAGAGATTGGCTTTAGTGGCTACCTGGCATCCAGCCAGGGTCAAACCATTACAACAACTCACAACAAAGATCTTTCAGCCCCAAGACTTGGAGGCTGCTGTTGGCATTTGCTTCTCCTACTCCTGCTTCCTTCCACCATGGCAAGAAGGCCTCATTAGAAGGCCCTGTAGAGGACTGTTGGTGTTAACACTCTGTGGGAAAGAACAAGATGTGGCGGGAGAAGGGGGACACGTGGAGGTAGGACAGCACTTTTCTGGGACAAACATCCTTGTTTTAGCTCCTGGAGATACACACGGCACAGCACAGGCACAAGAGAGAGGCCAAGAAATGGGCGTGGACTGTAGCGGGGGGATCAAGACCATCCAAGAGCCCCAGAGCTCGTTCTAGAGAGATCTGAAAGAAGGGACTGTGCACGGTAACTAATTCCCATACAAAGTGAAGAACTTCTATGTCCGTAACAAGGTGCCTCCACCAAGCCCAGAACCTCGGACATCCCATCGCCTGGACCAACGCCACGCCCAGGACTGGTGATCTCCTTTTTTTTTCCTCTCTTCATCTCCCACTTTCTCTCTTCCAACTCTTTCGTTCTTTCTCCTTCTCTTCAATTCACCTTTTTCTCTCTCTCTTCCTTTTCACCCCACTCCTTTATCCAAAATCCTCTGTGTTTATATGCCACGCCAGCGACTAAACAACTCCCAGGCCGAGGGTGCAATTTACTCGTAACACCCGGACTGGCTGCGGCCCCTCTGACCCGTGTCACCCCCTCCCACCACGAGCACTCGGCAGCCCCGGCCGCTCACTCCCTTCCCCTCGGGGCTGCGCCGTCCCCCCGCCACCCGCGGCTCCGGGGCACCCCCGCCCCGGTCTCCGGTCTCGCTGCCCAGCCCGGAGCAGAACGCGGGGTCCGGGCAGCGCCATCCGCCCCCCGGGGGTCCGGCGGGCCCTGGGCTTGGGGGGCTCCCGCCGGGCGCTCACCGCACCGCGGTCCAGCTCGGCTTGGCCCTTGCCGGCGCCCGTAGGGGCCCGGGCGTACTCGGCGTAGCGAAGGCCCTCGGCGGCGTCCATGATGGAGCGGCGAGGGGCGGCCGGTACGGAGCGGCCGGAGGGACAAACGGCGCGGCAGGACGGACTGCGATAGGCGAGGGGCGGGGCCAAGGCTGGGGTGTCGCGTCCCAGGAATAAGGCGGGGAGGGGTGGGAATGTGAGAGAGAATTTATGCTCTAAAAAAACTTTGGGTTAAGGAGGAGGGAAAACACTCAGGCTACACGGAAATGGTCAATGCCCATCTCCTAAATGCAGGATTTGGGGGAGGTGGGTGGGAGAGGAACATGCAGATAAAGGAAAGGATAAAGAGAAATCAATCTGGGAAAACAAACCAGCCCTAAAAACGCATTTCAATGTTTATTTGCTTCCGCCTTCGCTGATGTCCGTATATGTTTCACTGTATTTATATTTTGATGTCCTGAAAGTGCTGACACTCTGGGTCATAGTTCTCCCCTTGTGAGAAACGGGCCCACAATTATTTTAATTTTCCAAAGCAATTTATTATAAAACAAAGGCAATCAGCGCTGGGCGCGTGACCTGGTTGGTGTCCAAGTCAGAGGCACAAAGGGTCCTCAGACAGGTCAGGTTTTTATAACAAAATTGGCATAAAAGCGGGTGGGATTATTACAATTCCTTTGAGGTAGGAGGGAAATTATTTCCATAGGTACATCCCCTTTCTCCTCCCCTCGGGAATTTGGGTCTGGGGGACTTTATTGCTTTTTGAGGGTCTTGAGACTGAAGTAGAACACTCTTCCTCATTTTGAACTTTTCAACTTTCCTGGAAAAACTGGCATGAGCCTTCCTTGATCGGCTCTGAAGGTGGCGTTATCTTCTGGTGGACCAATTGATGGCCTACCCAGGAGATCCTGGAGAGATTTACTGCAGAAAGGTGTCTGTGTTCCTTCAAAGTTTCAGGGAGTGAACAATGTGTCCTTGTACTAATGGCCTTCAGCAGGAGGGGCTCATTAGAGCTCACCATATCTTACATTACACTACTAACATATCTAAACACTATAATATGAATCCTATTCATTTAATCAAAGCTTAACTCTGAAACTGCTTACAATATGGATTCTATTCATTAGCGAAAGCAAAATTCTATCAGCATTACATTTCACACCCTCTGAAAACCTCCTTCAGCCGATGCCTGCCCGTGCAGAAGCGCTCAGCCGCGGTCAGTCCCGTACCACGGCCTGCCACAGGTCCGGACCCCTTTCGGGACGGCAGCGGAACAGCTTTTCCCTGGCGCTGGTTTTCCTTCTGTCCCACCTGGTAGTACTGGCGATGGAATTGCATCATCTGCAGGTCGCTAAGCAGCGCGACTGGTCAAAAAGAATTGCTCTTCTTAGCAGTCCCGTTTCAAACGATGATTGCTCTTCTGAGCATCTCCAAGTGTCTTTTTAAAGTACCATAAAGGTGAGTGGACCATACACAGCACTTCATTAACCTTAAACAGATGTAAAAATTTAACTCCCTTCTGCACAGAAGTAATTGGAGGTTGTATGATGATCCCATTGTCAAGGAATGAATTCATTTTTACTTCTTTATTGGACATGTAACATATATGATGAATTTTTTAAACCCTCAGTGGAATTGGATTTCTTGGAAACTTAAAACCTATTTTAAAATCAATAAAAATGTCCCCAACAAATCATTTTCTGTTCATTTGTTTGAATAGAAATACTGTGAAGCAGCATGTCACTTACTACATTTTTAGTTAGAAAATCCAGTTTAAAAAAGAATAAATTGAAAGTTTTGGTAGTTCGGGTCTTTTCCTTAATTTTCTAAGCTGATCCCTGAGACCCCTGAACAGGTCAAAGTCTGCCCTCATAAATCGAGTTGTGATTCTGCTATTTGGCCCTAATACTACTGTCCCATGGTCACAGCAGCCATTTGTAAGTATCAGAACTAAAAGAGCATCTCCCTTTGTCAGCTTCTTGATCACCTTTTCAAGGAAGTTATAATCTATGATCTTGGGAAATATGTCATTGTAAGGACATCAAATTTTAAAGATACCGAGTCATACTATGGTCCATCCAAATACATCTAGGCAAGCTCTGAGGTAGAAAACAGGGCTCCGAACATACTCCTTGTATCACCAAGCGTGCTACCTCTAATACCACTACTTTCTGGACAGTGAGCCTCAGGAAGCAGATTGATTAAGCAGAGCAAAACAGATAATCAACACAAAGAAAATATATCTTTTGCTGGGAATGAAAGACTGTAGGTTGTTTCCCTTGGAATCAAGGAGGGGAGGAATTAAAGCGGCTGGGTCTTTGGTTATGTTTCTCTCCCAAAACTCCTCTCAGTCTGGCACAGCTGTGTCCTGTGTTATGCACAGGATGGTGCTGGTAGAGGCAATCTGTCCATTACTGTTTAATTTAACACTAAACACTAGTATGTTCCAGCATATTGTCTCTATTAATGTGTAGCAATGTTGTCCAGATTTGTGATGCCATTTAAGTTAATTGTCTGCATACTTTTCCTATAAATTACTTTCCTAAACAGTCTGTGCTACATTATTCCATGTTGCAGTGAGGATCAACGCTGGCAAGAATCTCTGTCAGGAGTGAAGGAGAATCTAGAAACAGACACCAGATTAAATCTTGAGAATTGATAACAAGGGATGTGTGGAGGTGTGTGTGTGTTGGAGTTACCTGTTTCCGCTGAGAATTTCCAAAGTACCTGTAAATGTAGCACCTGAGCAGTGTAATTAGAACAGCAGGGACTGAAGTTTCATGCTAATGATTAAAGTTCCTGAGGTTAGGCAGAGGAGACAGTATAACTGAGAATTATCAAGGAAATCATGAGGCATATCACATAAAACTGGGAAAGTCAGTATTTGAGTCTTGCTGAATTGTCATGTACATACAAATGAAAGAATAATAAATCTTCACAGCTGCTGCGCCAGGATTAGAGGTTGGAAGAGTTAATTACTTCTACAAGCATTTTTATATTTAATTACCACAATACACTGTAAAGCAAAAAGGGGCATGAGCTGTGCACTTCTACTAATTTCTTTAGGTAATGTATTCAGAAACATTAGACTATAAAGAATGTAATGTTCTTTCTAGATACTGTAATAATTGTCTGTAGGACACCTTTGGTTGACTAGGTACCACAAGTTAGAATATTATATAAAATCCTAAAATGGAACTAATCGTGGCCTTCAGGAATTACAAGAGTACAATTATTCCTCGAAGAAGGAATATATGCCAAAAGACTTAGGTACCTTTTGTGAATAAGTAAATCTTCTCTGCTTTAAAAACTGTTAAGAAAAAAATCTATTCAGGAATCTTGCAAATGCAATTTTAATACTGCCAGACTTCTCAAGGACCTTTCCCTTCTGGACACAATGCTGGAGCAATAGCTTTTAGAGTTCTTTGTTTCTGACAGCATTAGTGTAGTTTACCAATTAGTTTTGCCTTTTACAATAGATTTCTCTCAGACATTTTTAATGGAATAAAGCATACATTTGACTTCCTAATTGTTTTTATAACGTCAAACCTTTAAAATAATATTAATATTATTTAGTCTTATTTATATAGCAATATAGATATGCATAGCACTCTGGAGACATAAGAATACTCCTCAACATAGCAATAATATTCAGGAACTGCTTCTGGACCTCAATATAGCAAGTTCTGGACATTAGGTCAATTAGATTTTCAATCTCCACTTCAATTTTCTGAAGTAGTATTACCTAAAGGAGAGGTGGACCTGCTATAATGTTGAAGGATACTGTAGAGAAAGCAAGGGTCAATTTTCTTTTTGAGAGTGGAAGATGATAGCTTTTGACAGGTACCGTCAATTTCAGCTTTTGGCAATAAAATGGAAAGTGTGTGCAGCATTTTACATCTCTTAAATAGATTACCCAGCACATACTCACACACACACACACACACACACACACACACACACATCAAAGCTAATGGCATTCTTTCTGCTGAACCTGACAAATTCCAGTCCTAAATCTAAACAAGAGTAAATCTTGGCCAAATGTTGACATTCTACCCTCCTTCTGGGACTGCCTCTCCAGGGAGCAAAGAAATTTCTCTCCTCCAGTATTCTGAGCTGTAACAATTAGTGCTATCAGCCCTGCAGAATGCAGTGTCCTCACAACACAGCAAGCTTGCTCCTAATGAAATATTTTCTGTCAAGTGCACAAAACTAAAAGTGACACTACAGCTTTCATTCATATTAATGTTTTGTGGTTCTGGTCTACAGTGAGCTCAGATATTTTGCTTGCCATGGGCATGTTTCAGATCAGGTATTTTAAAAGTCAAGCTGAACAGTTCTTGTCTATTTTAAGGTTTTCTGTTCACAACTAATTGTACAGCAAGGTAGAGTACTCTGCCAGAAAAACCTTGGTAAAGTAAAATGCATTTCTAAAAGTTCTATTTTTATTTTTCCATCGTGGTACAAAAACTCTATATGCAGTGCTAATTACAGATAGGCCTGTAGGTGTATTTTTCATTGTTTGTCATTTCCCCTAAAACATAGAGGTGTGTTCCCGATGATCAATTTCATGCATATGCTCGGGAGTGTGTCTTATTTCTTTAGCCAAAATATCTTGGGGAAAACTTTGCATTTGAACCCTTGACCATCATATTCAGCTGTTGGACTAAGCATTTTAGTGCTGACAGCAGAGGACCAAGCAGTTTTCCAGTGGTCAAGGCCTTCTGATACCACTTGCTGGCTCCTGGGAAAAATAAAGTGGGCTGAAGGAAAGCTTGGCTGTCCTGCCTGCCTTTTCAAATGTCTCCTGCAGTTTGATGTTTTTCTTCAGGCTTTAGGCTTCCAGTCTCCTAAGACAAAATAAAAATCTCAGCTTTTAGTGAAATCTGTATGTAGTTTTGCAAAGAAAACATAAAAATGCAAAACCTTTAAATCTGTAAACCAACAGTGAAATAATGAAGAATCAACAGGTATTTTCAGGCAAGGAAAGACAGGGGACATTACATTGTTTTGATTTTATGTGTTTTTAAATAGGATTTCTGTCATAGAGGAGAGTTTTATCCTATCTGATATTTCTAAAGAAATAATGACATCACTGACCAGGATTCTGAGTATCCTTTACAGTGAGAAAGGATTTCTGATACCTCTGAATTTTGGTATAGTTCATGGTGCTGTGAGTTGGTAATAAAGGTTCTTCTACAGAAGCTATTTTGATTTATTATTGCAATTTCATGAAAAACAAAGGAGAGGGAAGGTATATGGAGATTCTTGATATTTCACATGTCCACTGAGGGATTTTCTCAAAGTAAAAGAAAGATTTTTTTTATCTTTCTATCTCCCACAAAAATAAAAGAAAACAATGTTGTTAATAGCTGAAGGCAATACAACCTTACAGAAAAAAAAAAGCTTTCTTTTGACAAATTAATTTTCTCACTCCTTTTCCTGTTTTCTCCTCTGTCCTACTGGCAGAGAGAGAGGGAGCCAACAGCTCTGTGGGTGCTCACTGTCTAGCAAGGACCAACGCATTGCAGCATCAGGCCCAAGTAGGAATGTAAGACAACTGCAAACATAAACCATCAGATAGAATAGGCAGCCAACATTTGGTGGGTCTAAAAAAAAATAAGTACTGAGTTAAAATTCCTACAGATGATTTGGGAAGGTTTGCATATTTCAGGACACTGAATTCATTGACTTTTCTAATGTTTTAGCATCTATTTGGTATCTACAACACAAAATAAAACAGGGCTGAAGGCTGATCCTTTTTCCTAAATCCTGCTAGCACAGATTTACTCATATATATGCTGCCCAAGACCAGCCTCCTGTAGGCTAGGAGTAGCTGAGTGGCTAGGTTGATCCTAGTGGAGGCATTAGGCATGTCCTTACTACTTAAATTCCAAGTAAGAATTAAATGAGAGCCTTAAATGGTACAGCCGTGACTCTAAAACTTCATTCTGGGAGGCCAGAGTGGGAGGATATTTCAGCTCAATGTATCTGAAGCAATGTGAGGGATGGGTTGTATCCTATGAAGTGGTGTGTTTTAGTAGCATGAAACTGAAGAGCTGATGAATGATACACTGTGGAGTATCACACAGAGCCACATGGGATGTGTTTGAGATACAGAGTTTGCTGGGAGATGTTAAGGTTGGAGAAACTTAAATCTGGTACAACTCTTAGTACTGACTTTCTAGAGTCATGTCTGGCCTGAACCAGGCCTGGACATTGTCCTGGAGAGAGTTAGTTTGGATTGTCCACAACAGAGCTATGAAATAAACAAACATTGAAGCAATGTAAGCTTCCAGTACTTGGGTTCGTTTTACATCACTCTTTTTTTTTTTTTTTTGAGCAATATAAAGTATTTAGATTCTACAGGTACTGTTTTCATCCAAAAGTTTCTAAATTTCAACAGGAAAAAGATATTAGATCTGTTTTTTTACATAACATTGTAGAATTGAAGATACAGCAGCGGTGGCCACATTAATTATAATCATTTTTTGTAATTAAATATGAGTTACTGAGACATCAATCTACATGGATAAGAAGACTCCAGATGTTAAAGCTGGATTTTTACCAGATAGGATGACTGTAGGCACTGCTGTTATCCCACAAATCTTTGCAGTCCTCAGGCATGACTTTGCTATAATTTTGCACTACTTCTAGTGCCTCTGTGCCTCCTGTATTGACCCTGAAGTTTGACATAAAGGAGTAAGATTGATGTTTGCTTTCATTTGCCAGCATCTTGTACATTATAGATGTGTGTGTGTGTGTATGTATATATTTATGAAGAGAAGTGGTGCCAGGGACCATGCACTGATTTATCCCCTTGCAACCCACTGCAATTGCACTTCAGAGTCTCTGCAGAATGTTTTGTGTACAAACGAAGATCATTCCTGCTGCAGAGCATGTTAGGAGGGATGGTGGGAGGGAGAGACAATCAAAGCAGCCTCCTTGGGGGCAGCCCTAGGAGATGCATCCTTCTGGATATGAGGTGTGCTGCTAGTGATGGAGTCCCATACAGTACCTTAAGGAGCACTACAACCACCAGGTAGCCTGGGGCTTTCCACATGGCATTTTATTTTGCTCCTTTCCCAACATACATGGGGTATACTGTAAGACCTATGTGGTCTGGGCAGTTGAGAAACCTGATCACACAATCATCCCTTCATCAGTGTGTTTTTAGTGTAACTTGGTCAGCTGAGGACAAAATATTATCACATCTGCATATATGGAACTGGATTTCCCTAACTCAACTGCACTAGTTCTTTTTTGCTTGGGTTAGAAGTTCCCAAACATCTTTATTTTGCTAATGATTGTAAGAAGTTTGCAGGTTATCCCAGCCCTGCAGATCCCATAGATACAGTACCACATGTGATCACTGAAGGGAACTGCATTTTTGATAAGTGGACCATGTATTTGTCCTCTATTCAGGTAGAATTAGGAAAGTTAAAGTAAAGAAGTTTTCTGATTGAGCAGAACTGAAAGGCAGAATTGGAGTTGTGCAGAACCATTGCCTTAGGATTTATTTGAGGGTTAGTTTTTAGTTTCCATTCCTCTTTGTACAGTTGCGCAAAACAAAAACCAGTAAACCCCTGAGAGTTACTTCCTCTGTCGTGGGAATACTTGATGTGCTGGGGTAAAAGACTGTCAGAAATATGGCTTTCAGCCAGAGCTCATGATGTTTCCACTGAAGCAGCCTATTCCAAGACTGCACAAACGTTGTTGAGGTTTATTAGTGCAGATCCACTTTGCTGTCTCCCTGTGACTCCTGTCTGCCTACGTGCTGTGATCGAGGTGATCAAATTTGAGCTTCAGCTGGAGGATGACTGAGAAACCAGTCATCCACATATCTGCACTTCTGACGGGTGAAAGTTCAGACGGAAGTGGGGCTTACAAGGAATTGAAACCAATTTGTCATAACTCTAAAGTTTTGAATCTTTCCTTAGTCTTAGCAGCAATACTCCTTTCTGAGAAGGCAAAATACTTCCTAGGAAATGTCTGGGATTAGAGGACAGAGGGAAGGCAACAGGTACGGGACAGCTGCTGGCTCCAGTACTTCATTTTCCTCTCGGGGTTACCCCTGGAATGGCAACAACAAAAGAGAGAAAGCTGAAAACACCCATAAATTGACAATCTCTGAAGAGGGACAAAGCAGCCAAGCATCAGCCTACCAACAACAGCAAGAGAAGTAGTAGCAAAGAGCCTGACTAGGATGATATTATGTGTATTGTGTACCTGTTCTCCAGCTTGCTAGAGGTGTATATCTTTAAAGGTGGAAATATTTTATAGAGAGCCTGTGAATGAAGCTGAGAACACAAGTGGCATGTCATCATTTTTTTTTGATGCTTTCTACATGGAACCTGAGTTGTTCTGGTAGACTTTGAGATAGCTTGCATCCTGTGCCTTAGCAATGTCCAGTTCTGTATGTTGGATTTTGGTGTATGTGGTGTCATGAAATTTCAAATCTGGTTCTTGTTCCCTGATTCCTGTTTCTCCTAATATTTCATTCTGGAAAGTCTAAAAATGTTTCCTTTGGCTTAAGAGATGGATATAGGCTACATTCCAGCATTGATCTGAATGTAGTCAAGGATGCAGAACAGCTTCCAGCAACTTCATGCTGACAAAAGTACAGCCAAACTTTAACTCTCAATTTTGTTTTCTGCTTTATTGTAGTCTATGCTCACTCCATCCGTGGTTTTCCTGTAACGATCCTGGCATACTTTGTATAAGCTGTGTCTTGATTCTGATACAGAATAGAAACTGAAAGTTTGTGTGTGTGTGTGTGTGTGTGTGTGTGTGTGTGTGTATTTTATGCACATATGTTTAATACAAACATGCTTAGCTGACCAAAACTAATTGCTTAGTCTTTTTTTCCAAATGTGCTTTTTCTTAGCTGTTAGTAACAGTGCATGCAATTTATTATTATTATTATTATTATTATTATTATTATTATTATTGTTATTGTTATGTGCTGATTTTGCTTATCTTGCTTCTTTTTCTCTTGGCTTTCAAAGTGCAGCTGATGGAAACTGCAATCCGTTTTGGTTTTCTTTCCCTTTTTTCTGGATGAAGAAGGTGGAGCCACCCTGTGAAAGGAGGTGGCAGGCAAGTAATGGCAAGCAGTGATCAGCAGCTTTCCATTGTAACCCATGAATGCTCTCCTACTAGGTGGTAATGATACAGGGACTGTGAGGAGCTGGGTTCCTTTGAAATCTATCAGCGCTTTAGTGACTGACTTTCAGCAAAGCAAACAACAATTCTGTAGTTATAGTCTGTTTATTTTCTGCTGCTTCCAAGTATAAAAGATCCTCTGTCTTTCCTACCCTCACACTGCCATACATCCACAGTACAGTGACAGCAGCCCTAGTTTGCTCATGTATTTGTGCTTATGCACTTTTTTTCTCTTTGGCTGGTTTTGTTGGTTGGTTGGGTTTTTGTTTGGTTAGTTTGGGGTTTTTTGTTGTTGTTGTTGGCTTTGTTTTTGGTTGGTTGATTTTTTTGGGGACAGGGGGACAGTGAGAGTTTTCCCATTGACATAACTCTCTTCACTCAGATTTTGTCTGGGATACAAACGCCTAGTATAGGTTAGGTGAGTAATTAATCAATTGGTTAGCCAGAGCTCCCTGCAAAATATAAGGCCAGGGCAAATACAGTCACACAAATTCCAACCAGATGATGGAAATCCCTAAAACTAAATAAGCTTTCAGGGAATATGAATTTTAAGCCCTGTTTCCTTTTTCATACTATATGATGCTTGCAGAGCTAAAGGTGCACCTATTACTACTACTACTACCTACTGCCTACTACTGCCACTGTGTAATATTTTTTACCATGTGATATAAAAATTATGTCTTCATAAAGTTCTAATAAGGAGTTAATTCCTAAATCTCAAGTGTACAAATAAAAGTCTGCGTTATTTTATAGTTAATGAGGAGGAGGAGGAAACAAATACACGAAAAAAGAAGTGAACAAGCCTGGGGTTTGCATCCATCACTTGAGGAGGGGATTCTAGTTGTCAGTTTGAGTGGGTTGAAGCTGCTTAAATTGCAATTTCCTTAACTAACCCAGATTAAACTGGTAGATAGTATCTGAAATACTGAAGCAGACAAGGGGAGATCCTTATTCTCAAAACAAAAATTATTTAATTAATTATTACTTTGTTCTCATACCTCAAGTTACATTTCCGGAAAGTTCTCATATTACTCATATGACTCAGCCTTTTATCCACCAATCTTTTTGAATATGATCTTTATAACAGGAATACTGGCGCACCCTCAGAATGGTCTGTGTTTTCAGACTCTGGGATAACCAGAGCAGTTGGGGAGCTAAAGTGACAGTAGAAGAAAAAATGCACAGACTAGCATTATCTAAGGGGGTTTTGGAATATGTGTAGGAGAGGGAACATGAGGGGCTCAAGTAGAATACTTCTGTGCCAAGGAGTTCTCTATTCCAACTTCTATGCTGCTTGCTATTTTTTTGGAAACAGCCAGGATATGATTTTGCTGCCAGCAAAGCAGGAGCTATAGTCTCTTTTGAAGGCTCTTTTGTGGGTTTTTTTCTATGCAATCTCTCAGTCTCAGACTGTGAGAGCAATTAGGAATGGGAAAACACCTTAGAAACATCTTATAGTGGGATCAGCAGACATTTCGTGTGGACTGAACGCACGAAATATTTGTGGAACATGACATTTTGCAGTCTCATCTATTAGTCGATATTCAAACTTGAGTATTAAAAATTACAAGGTGGGCAGCTACTACTAGAGGATAATTTTGCTTTGGAAAAGCCCTTATATAATACATTGAGGCCGAGAAGTGACAATAAAATGGCCCTAATTAAGTTAAGAAAAATACGTGTTCAAATGAAAAATTGAAACCACATTTGGCACATCCTCCTCCAGTTATTTATAGAATGTGGTTTCAGGCATGGAGAAAAAAGTCACCAGGATGACAAGTGCTTGAAACTCCTTATAATAATAAGCTTACATTTAAGTTGCTTCACTTTGTCTGCTAAGTGCCATGAAATTAACTTGTAAAAAGTGAATTCTCAGATTACCCCTGTTCATATCTTTTCAGAAACAAAAGTCTGTACAGAAGAAAAGGTGGAGGAAAGTGGGGAAATTAGAGGGTAAAATATAGCTAGTGCCTGAAAAAGAACCTGCTGCCACCTTTCAGCAGTCTGTCCTCAGTGCCTTTAAAGCTGGCAAGAATAATATTGGTTCTGGTAAAATCCATTAAAAAATTAAATTCAAAATAATAAAACCTGAGGATACATTGCTGCACAGCTGGTAACAGTCCCTCATCATTTTGTGTGAAAGGACAGCAGAGTTGCTTGACTCAAGAAATTGTGTTCTTTGATTACTGTAGCCAAATCCATCAAAGCTTTCTTTCCTTCATTTTCCAATCTCCATTCTAAATTTAACAAAACACATAAAAATATCTATAGTGCTATAAGACCTTCTCAATCTTTTGCTGGCACACTATACGTAGCAGTTCTGAATTTTTTTTTTCTTTCATGATCTGAAGTTTCTTTTTTTCAAAAAAATTTTTTTTTCTACAAAACTGTATGTGGATGCTTAGAAAAATGCTTGTTTTGCCCACTGCCCAGCCACCAATGGAAATGGTAGAAAGATAATTTGAATTATGGACATCTGTTCAGAGTTGAGCTTTGCATTTGCTGCACAGGAAAAATTTCCCAATTCTCTGTCTTTCAGGCTGATGTACTAATCTTTACTGCCTAGTGGGGTGATTCAGAGATGCCCAGCTTCATTGTGGTCAGTAGCCAGCCTTTTCTCCAGCCAAGTGTTTGGTGGCAGGTTCTGTGTAAGACAATAATTATACTGTTAGTCGAGATTGTGGGGGTCGTTGTGTTCATTATAATGCTTGGAGGAGAGGAGTAAGTCCTTCCAAATCCTGTATTTGAGGGCTTTTTCTGGAAGAGCTTGATTTGCATAAGCACTGACATGTTGCCTTGGTGGATAGTTTGATCAGGAGCTGTGGTGAGGTGATGAATAAGGAATAAGGATGCTGTGTTTGGGCAGGGGCAATAAAAAGACAAATTCTCTGATGCAGCAGAGGAGGAAATACACAGTTGAAAAGATGGGGAAGCAGAGATGAACATGCCACTAGCTTAAGTCTTAATCTTCCTGTGATACTGCATCTGACCTGCTGAGCTCTCCAAGCATGCTGGCAAGCCTGACTTGCAACACATGGATACCTCTGCAGGGGATAGCTCGACTTAGCACTTAGTGTTGCCAAGCCCAGCGCCTGGCCTGCCCGTGTATGGACGCTCTGTGCTCCTCACAGCTAGTTATTACCAGGTGCTCCAGCTGACTCTGGCATGCTGGCTGCATCCCCGGTACTGTGCTGCACTGAGGTAACTTAGCTGCTCTAGGACCTGGAGACAGCATAAGCGTGGCCATGTCTGACTTCATAGATTTTGCTGTGTTGGATGCTAATATAGGACACTGCCACAGCAAACTTTGCCCCTTTGGTGTAGTCTGACACAAGTCTGACTAACGTCATGTTAGCATTTTACAGAGAGAGAAAGCTGCACTGTGAACTGAGTTTGGGCTGAAAGCTACCCCTCGCCTCCTTGATTTGATCCATCACTGTGGCAATTTCCTTGGATCTTTAGAAGTTGGTTTGAGACCATCCAAAACAGATTGATGACTGAAAAATCTGTCCTTCTTTCTGATGTGCTAACACCAGAACAACTGCTAAAACTGAGTCCCATCTAAACTCTTGGAAATTCAGTTCTAAGTCTCATTTTTAGTCCTTAGATCAAATTTTAGCTTAGGGAATTTTTCTACAAGCATGTGAATAACAGCAGAACCTTGCGTCTGTTTCTTGCCTGCAGATTTCTGACTTGTACTTTCTCCTGGGCCTCTCTCTGCTGCTGTTTCCCTTCTTGCTCTTTCCCTGTGCATGTTCACTTCTTCGGGATTTAACTCTTTGCTTTATCCAAAACCTCACAGTGGCAAAAATTTTGTCTGTTATAATGAAAGCTTTAGCTACCAGAGGGATCAGATACAGTAGTGAGTTACCTTGGCTTAGTAAGTTTCCAGCCATCCTTTGAACTGTGGTAATTAAGGGCATTCCTGGCCTGTGGCAAACACAAGACAAAATCCATGGACATAGACTCTTCTCTTGATGATCAACATTTCCTGCTAATGCCGTTCATTTGCTGCTTCTTGTTCTAAAAGCACACACATAGTGAGGATGAATCAGTGTGTAATGCTAATCCCCAGTAATTTCCTTTTGTCTCTGAGCTGCAGACTGATGCGATGCTGCTATTGATAAAGATAGAAAGCCATAGCCTCAAGCCCACATGCAAGGTTTGTACTCTATCCCAGAGCTATGCTTATGGCACTGCCAGGACACAGAGCATATTGCTTGACTGAGGTCTAGAACTGTGGCTGTCAGTTATCATTAGCATATGGCTGTGTGTGCATTGCAAAATAGGGATACCTACAGGACAGTTGTCTGCTTGCTGGGATTTGGCATCTTGTAGTCCTCTGATCTGGCAGTTTCTGTGGTGCTCAGCAGCATATGGCTGCTCCATCAGGCATGGGAGATAGGTGAATGCAATATTTTGTGGTGGCATGGGCTTGATAGCTCTTAAAACAATTCCCAATAAACTAATGCAAAAATTAGCTTAGCATACCTTTGAAGGAAATTCAACGTTGTCTTTGGCAGTTTGACCTCTTTTCTCTTTTAAATTCAGTCTTAACATACTATTTAATGCGCTATTTCAACCATATCTTCACCTGAGTCCTCTTTCCAGACTCAGCCTTCCCAGGTCTTCTTCCCAAGCTTTAATCATTTGTGTTGCTCTCCAACTATATTCTCCTTGGTTTCTGTCTCTTACACAGAGCACTTTACCTAGCAGAGCAAGATATTTAGCTTTCAGCTGTGTAGCATTCATGTACCAATGCACCCGCAATATAAAACACAGTGGAACTGGAAATAGTTTACAACAGTCATTACTTTCATAACTCTTTAAACTATTTCACACTTCATTTGGGAAGCTCTCCAGTGGGAGATGGCTGGAGTGGACTTGAGGAAAAACTGAAGAGCACGGCTCTGCAAAAAATATTACTGATGAACAGCAGTTCTCATGTGGGTTTTCAATTTTAGCAATAAACTATGTTATACAAACCTGAAAGAAAGTAGAATAAAAGTTTCCTTTGTCAATGCCTTGAAAGCACTGAAAAGTTGTCCTTGAGTGGTGCTAGGTAGATAAATAGACTTACACACAGGATTCAGAATTTAAGGTTGCAAGCATGGTGTTTCTTATGTTGCTGATCACTCAAATTTTAAACTATCATTGCAAATTTTTCATGGCTGTGTTGCGTGCTTCTCATGACAGAAATGTTTCTGTATCTCTCTATTTATGTGCACTGGATTTGGCTGGAGTAGAGTTTATTTTCTTCACGGTGGTTGCTATGGGGCTATGGTTTGGATTTGTGACCAAAACAGTGTGTTGATAACACAGAGATGTTTTTGTTACTGCTGAGCAGTGCTGACACAGAGTCAGGGCCTTTTCTGCCTCTTACCCTACCCCACCAATGAGTGGGCTGAGAGTGCATGGGAAGTTAGCAGGGACACGGGGACACAGCCAGGACAGCTGACCCAAGTGACCAAAAGGATGCTCCATACCATATGGTAGCATGCTCAGTATCTAAAACTGGGTAAAGAAGAAAGACGAGACAGTTAGAATTATGGTATTTGTCTTCCCAAGTCACCATTATGTGTGATAGAGTCCTGCTTTCCTGGAGATGGCTGAACACCTGCCTATCCATGGGAAGTGGTGAATTAATTCTTTTTTCTGCTTTGCTTATGTGCACAGCTTTTGATTTATGTTTTAAACTGTCTTTATCTCAACTGATAAGTTTTCTCACTTTAAACCTTCTAATTCTCTCTCACATCCCACTAGGGGGAAGTGAGCAAGCAGCTGTGTGGTGCTCAGTTGCTGGCTGGGGTAGATCAACAAAAATATATTGTAGTATAGGTATCCATAATTCCACTACTGTGGTATTTTATGTATATCTGCTTGTTTTTATTTCAATATAGATACATTCTCTTACTGGGTTTGACTTTCTTACTTTCATTAGTATCTGTTCATTCTGTGCAATAAGTCAATACATTTCCATTTTCTGTGGAGAAAAGAAAGCAAAAAGCTCTATTCAAGGTTAATATGATCTATAAAGGTAGAAGATGATTTATTTTTCTCTTTTGAAAAGTTATAACCAGGTTAAGATGTTCTTTCCACCTCTTCCAGTGACTTCTGCATTTCTATTTACAAAACAACCCTATCTCAAAGATAGGCTTAATTCTTATAACAATTAGAATCATTATTAGGAAACTGTAAATTTGATTTCTTTATAATCCTTTCTGGTTGAGGATTTTGAACCACTTCCTATTGGTATAAAGCACAAAAAGTCTGCACACCACTGATAGCTTCAAATCTTCACATTTTCTTAATTGCTACCCAGGTAAGTAGGATAATTTGCTCCAGACTTATGGCTACTGTGGCAACCCAGAAACTGACTGGAATATTAAATTGACAGGCTGTAGCGGGTTTTATAGGCTTTGCTGGATCAGAGGTTTTGCTTGAACAAAGAAATGACATGCAATATCCTGCAAACTGGATAAAAACATGAGGTGAAAGCTGGTTTTGCATTAACTTTCTTTTCTTCAAAAAAATATTCTCAAGAAAATAATGGACACTAGATGTGGATTTTAGAACTGCTAGGGCACATGGAGTCTCTCAGGTAACAGCTCATCTGTTTCCTGTCCTGTTGTAGGATTGAAAATCAAGGGCTAGTTCATACCCTGACTTTCACCCATTCCACAGGAAATTTATTGTGTACTCACTCTTCCTTTCCTCCAGTTACAGAATCATAGAATGGTTTGGGTTGGAAGGGACCTAAAAGATCATCTAGTTCCACCCCCCCTGCCTTGGGCAGGGGTCCTTCCACAAGACTAGCCTATTCAGAGCCCCATCTAGTCTGGTCTTAAATCCCTCCAGGGATGGGGAATACACAACATCTCTGAGCAACCTGTTCCAGTGCCTCATCATCCATGCAATAAAGAATCTCTTCCTAATATGTAATGTAAACCTACTCTCCTTTAGCTTAAGGTCATTCCTGATCACAGTGCCAAAAGCTACACTCTGACATATCTTTCCAGAGACCAAGGTGAACGCTATAAAATTAGATAAATTCAATAATACTTTTTCCCCGTTTTTGTGCGTGTGTGTTTTTTTTTAATAACTTGGGCATGTAGTGTAAGCATTAGGTGAAAGACAAACAAAAGTTGGTATCCTATTCTTCCTTTTCCTCCCCCACTGGAGACTTGCCATCCTCATTCTATTTTACTTTGCCTTTATTTCAATAACGTGGAAACCAATTTGACCTTTAATTAAGCACTCTTCTAACCACAGTGATTCTTAATTTGTTCTTTGGAAAACAGATGGCAAATGTCATGTCACCTCTATCCCTTTCATAAACTGATTGATCTTTGCTATATTTCATGTAGAGTCCTTCTGGGTTTGTGTGGTGAGGCCATGGTCAGATGTCAGAAGAGTGGCTCCCATCTGGCCTCCTGGACTCTGAGCCTTCCAGCCAAAATGCAGAAGCAGATAAAGGAAATGATTCATGGCATAAGGGCTAGGTTTGATACAGTGATTTCTCATGTATATTTAGATAAGCAGAGGTCCCTGCTTTCTTTTAAAATTGATTCTAATGTAAAGCAAATCAACTAAACAAACACTGAAGTCATAAAAGTACATGTTGTAAAAAGTCTTCTGCCCTCTAAGGCTGTGAAACAATGTGGTGTCTGAGACGCACTGACTGATTTCTGGGAGGGGAAAATATGTAGCCTTGTAACCTACAATTTCAGCCATTTTTATCACTGCCAAAGGGAAGAGAAGGGGATGTAAAAGGTACTTAATAATTTTTGAATGAACTTAAGAGAAATATGATCTTAATATCTGAAACAACAACAAAAGTTACTAAAAAATTCTTGAAACAGATAAATTGTGCAGCAGCTTGTTAAAGGCATTTTGGGATAAATTCTAAATGCTTCTACTCATTCAAATAAAGGAAAATGTGAAACAACATCACTGATGGGGAATGTTAAAAGTGAGATGTGTTATCAAAGCTTCTTTTATGTAATGGTAGCAGGAGTGTGGTGAATGCGAGTGGGGCATTGCTGCTCTCCTAGCTCTGCCTTTTGAGGGTCTGGGATTCATTGGAGAGGTGAACAACAGTCTCACAGGGGCACCAGAGTATGCTGGCAGGAAGGGAGAGGATCATATTAAATGGCACCATTAAGGCTCACACCTCTATCTTTACTAGTTTAATCTTATAAATTAATCCACATCCTCCTAGAATAAGTCTTCAAAGAGAAAGAGGTAATTGGATATAAATACTCTCCTCCCCAAACCCTGAGTTACAGTGATACAGCAGCAGGCAGCTTTTGGCACTTTCATCTCTTTGTACGTTTTTCATTTCCCTTTTAAGCCTTAGCCTTGGTCCTCGTTGTTGCATTACTTTTCCACAGCCAACTGTGCTTTCTCTGCTTCCTAGCTTGTCCTCTAGGCACCTCTCGTGGCCCTTCCTTAAAAGCCTCAACCTCCACCCCTCATTATTCTTTGTTGGCTACTCTTCCCCTTGTGCTTTCCCCATGATGAAGCCAGATAGAAATAGCTGTGCCCATGAGTACATATAAAACCCTGCCAAGAGAGATGGGATCTTATTCTGATTCATGAGGTCAACTGCTGCTTAGTGCACTTGTGGTAAATCTGCACCCCTATGGCACAGCCTCTGCTGAGCAGGAGCCATGTAAGCTACCCACACAACACACCATGTAGATAAAACCCTTTGTCTTCTCCAAGTAGAACTGACATGTTTTCATCACACTTTTGATCACCTTGAGTCTCTTAATACACTCTGAACCCTGTCTTGCCTCTTTGCTGTCACATTAGATTGATAGCTTCTTGAGACAGCAACTGCATTTTGAATTAAGTCTAGCAAAACAGGGCTCTTGTCCTGATTCAGAGAGTTGCACCTCAGGCATGACAGTAAGATAAATATGCCTGAAAATGAGAGTCTGATAAGAAAATTGAGGCTCAGGCTGAGAGTAAGTCACCTGGGACCATCACAAACAGTATGATTTTGCACACTCCTCAGACACCTTTTGGGCAGACTGCTTAAATCCACAAGGTGTTTGGTGCCCTCAAGGTGTGGTGTGGGACTGCCAGCATCCATGTTCTTCCCAGTAGACAGTGGTCTTTCACAAGGAACATTTTTGATTCAAGGAAGTGATTTGATTTGAAATGCATGAGATTTGAGGTCAGCAGTCTAGAGTGAGACTTGAATAGGATCAGTGAAGACTATGCTAAAAGTTTTTGAAAATGTTACCCTTGGTATCTGCTGCCAACTGCAAATATAACAAGTATTTCTAGAGCATTTACTAAAAATTCCTGATGATGCGAATCAGAATAAATACCAGATTTTATATGAAGTTATCTGCTACAACAGCAGAAAAGTGACTTTGCTGATGAAGGAACTCCCTTCTACACCTCATTTTGTGTAAATGGTAAAAATAAGCGTGTTTTCTTTCATTTTAGTGTCAGACCGTATGTCATGGTAACTCCAAATGAAACCAGAAGAAAACAATTGCAGCAAAGTAAGTTGAGTTGTCTAAAATGGTAATATATTATTTCTACTTGAATAACTTTAGAGGTTTTGTGCATTTTATTGCTCTTGCAACTTTTAACCTTGTTTTTACGATGGTTTTATGTGTGCAGCTGTGACAGTAAAGCCACTGCTATAAGCACTCTCCATCATCATGTAGCTTTTCTGAAGATTCACTCCTCATCTGGCTACACTTCATGTAGAATAAATCTTGTTCAGGAGAAGTGTTTTGGTAATTTCAGTGCTGGAACTGTTCAAGATGACTTCTATAAGACTGATGGAAATAGCTCTATCCAGCATTTATAGGATTGAATTCATATTGGAGAACCCAACTTTGCAGAGTCTCTGGGTTAGTAGGAGGAGGAAGAAAAAAAACATAAATAAGAAATAATATTTTTGAAAATAGCCCCCTGTGGAAACAAAAGCAACTAAAACCATTGTTGGTTCTTGAATCTGCACTTAAGGATTGTAAGAGGGTTTTTTAATGAAGCTGGTGAAGGTCATTTTTAGAGGGAAAGTATCTGTGGATATACACTCACTTCTGCTTGGCTTTAAGTCTTGCTGGTGAAAGTAGCTAAGCAGGAACACCCTGAACCTCTACCAGAAAGATCAGACATATTTTGAAATCTTTCATTGGCAAAGTTACTGCCAGAGTCAGTTGTGAAATAAATTTTGTATGCCGAGGTGACAGAGCACTGCAGTCCTACACTCCTGGCCTTTGATTTATGCAAGGTGTGAAAGCTCAAGGAGTGTGAGTCAGCATTACTCGTGTCTTGAGCCTGCAAGAAAACAATTAAATCCTTCCTTCTAAAATATTGTGAGTTTGGCTGAAATGCTTCACCAGCAGACTAGTATGGGTTGGGTTTCCTTTGGTTGCAAGAAAGAAAATGGACTTATCCTGAACAAAACCATAATCTTCTGGATGAACAAATAGCAGCATATCATCTTAGATCTGACTGATGTTAATAGCCAAGATGCCTCTGCTCTAATAAAGATCTGGTTTCACTTTGTGCCACCAGTGTGTAATGTCTGAAGCATGCCAAATATCAATGTCTTGGATACTGGCAGATATAAGGCCTCATTGAATGCAGTCTCTACCTAAATGCTTGTTTTAAAGGTGAAATAAAAAGCTTATATCTGTTTTGGGTCTCTTCAGAAACTTGCCCAGGTACTGGCTTTATCCTCTTAGAGGAAAGCTGGTGTTAGCATCTGATAGCCATAGCCAGGAAATGAGGTTAGCAAGAGCGAAATGAACTCCTAGTGCAACAGAAGTGCTAATGTAAAACACAGGTCCTCTTGCCATAGATTTTGTTGTCCTTGCTATTGAGAGGAATTGTTGGGTGTTTTCCTCTGTCACTTGATAAAGAGAGAAGTTAAATCAACCAGCCATCCTAGAGCATATGGCTGGTACCCTAGCTGTATTTACTTCCACTGACTACACTGGGAATTTTCTGCCCATCTCACATGTGGGCACCTATGTTGAAGTGTCTTAATTTGAAGCTGATTCATACATTCTTCTTGTTTTTATTTAGGGAACACGTGGTTGAGAGGGAAATTTAATTTCCATACTGGGGAGCATTACACCCCAAGCATTTCCCTCCATGTAGCAGTAGCATCTGAATTGCAAATCTTCTGTTTTACCTGCAGGAGTAAACACTGTGGCATTTATCCACGGGTTAACAAAGATTGAAAAGCAGTCTATTAGCAGTTCCCGAGCAGCTTTTTGGTGGTGGTGGTTTTTTGGGTTGAGTCCTAACATTTGCTCACCTTTACAGTCTCAAGTTAGGGAAAACGTCTGCCTTGCTAGCTAATCATTGCAGCGACTGAGTAGCCTCTTGGGGGACCTCTGCAACCCTTGAGAACAAGTTTCCTCCTGGACGGTGTTCAGGATTGCATGAAATTAGCAGTAGTGCCTGCATTTTAATATGCTGTCTAACTTCCATGTATTTGTTTCTTTTTTTGCCCGCTCAGTTGCTAAGAAAGAGCTAGAGGACCTGGAGCGGTGGAAAGAAGAACACAGGCCAGGGCCAATTACACTGGTTCCACAGAGACTGGGTAAGACATGAATCACCAATTGCAAATTGGAAAATTTTATTTTTTAGGACATGAGACATTTTCCACTGTTTCTCACATTATTACTTATTAAAGAGATTCAGCGTCAATAAGGGTTAAGAGGAGTCTACTGTATGTGCTCTGTGCTTCTTGATGTCATGACAATGAAGATGTTTCTGAAACAAAACAGCATGTATTGTCACTGAATAAATCTGTCAAGATCAGAGTTGAAAATCTGTACTAACATTTGGGAAAAACAGGTGGATTATCCCTGCTGCTGTTGGCACTGTCTGTAGTTGATGTCTCTGAGGGAGCTAACAGTTGGCATTATCATGGAGATGGACAGCATGTGTTGTGTTGAAGACCCTCAAGTTACCCATAAGAAAACTCCTCTGTGTTAGGGGTTAGTATTTGTGCTTTCATGACTGCAAGCTCTCAAAGAGGCAAAAGCGATCCCTGCATCTTCAGCATTTGCAGGCTAAATGCATGAAGCTCTGTATTACCAATTTTATAAAGATAACAACAAAGGTGTGTAAATGAAAAACAGGAAAAAAAGCTACAAGAAATTAAGTCACTGTGAACTGAGCTGATGTTTTTGCTAAGATAACCAACATCTTTTCTAGACAGGTGAAAGAAAATGTAGGAGATGTCTTAAGTTGCAACCACTACAAAATATTTTTCAAAGTTAATTTTAAAAATAATTAGAAGACAAAACTCAACCCAACAGAAATCTTTTTCAGAGAATAGAACTGCAGATTTTGCTGAAGCTAGAGGAATGTTATTAGAAGTGATTTTCAAGTACCAGTCTTCAGACCTATCTTGTTTTACTATCTTACTTTAATGTCTTTGGCACAAAAGCTAGGAGACAGCTGATGAAACTTGCTGACAAGACAACTTTAAAATGTCATCTATAGAGAATATGATGGGATGACCTTGAGAAACTGCAGTAATAAAAATAATGCAAAATTAATTCTAGAAAATCAAATTATTATAATTATACCTTTATTAGTTTTGTAAACCTAATGCTGCCCTTTCTTTCCTTGACTATCATAGGAGAATTTGAGGTACATGGTGCAGGCAATTGTCTACCTTAACCTACAGTCTTTCTTTGCTATGCTACACATGATAAGTTTGTGGTTATCTACCATGTGTAACAATAGATAGCAGGTGAGAGATGGAGGAATTTGAACTGACTCCAAACCAGACTTGGCTTTCAGATCAAGATGATACTGGTCCCACATATTCTTCCCTGCAGCCTGAGTCAGTTTGCAGTGGTCATAACGCTCTCTATTCCCACCATCATGTGCAGTTGTGTGACCAGATATGGTCTTTTTGAGTTCATGCATAACATCTGCTTCTTGTTTGTGAGTAGTTCCTAGAAGACATGCTTCTGTCACAGGAGGACCTCAAAGCTTTTTGCTGAAGAAAGTGAAATCTGAAAACAAAAATTTGGTGTGTGGTATCCATGTAGAATGTGTGCGGGCTGGCTGTGTGACTGAGGATGTGATGTCAAAGCTGCAGTCACTGTGTGTGGGAAGTCTTAACTTCTTTTGGCCCCATAGCATTTTAAAACTTAGGAAAGAAGAAAATTAAGAGGAAAAAAAAAGAAAATAAAACCCTTCAGTCACTGTCTAGCTGCCACTTAGACTCATCTGAAGACTGAGACACAGGCACTGTGTTCAGTGCCTCAGAAAAGAGGTAAGGTGCAAAGATGATTAGATCTTATCATTCCCACAGGAACAAATTTGGAGCTGAAGAGAAAGCTGAAGGAAGGAGAAAAAAATATAAATGGCATCTCTAATTTCACCACTGTAGGTACTCATTATGGTAAAAAAATATCATGTGTTATTTTCTCAGAGTGATTTTAAAAGACTACGCATCTAGTCCAAATCACCAGAGAATTCTTAAAGTTGAAGTTTCTTAACACTCATGCTTTCCATAGCGAAATAACTATTCTGGATTTCAGCCTTGTAATATTTAACTGGCAAACTTTCCAGCACCGTGGAGAGATGATAGCAACAAAGGAAGCAAGTTCCACCTTCCTCCATAAGCAATGAGTGGAGCAACAAATCATGCATAATAAATGCAATGGTTTCTTTTTTTGATCATGTTATATACAGCCAGTCATACATGACATACTCTAACTTCAGTGAAACATTTGACACATTACAACCAAGCCAACTTGAATGAATTAAACCTGGCTGAAAGGCCATAGTCAATAGCTAATAATGGTGAGACAAATACTAGTTTAGAGACAATGTTTATCAGTACGTGCGAAGAAAGTACAGTGCATATAAGAAATGTTGCCAATAAAAGGCTAGAAAAAAAGATAAACATCCAAAAGGTTTAAAAACTTGTTTAGTAGCAGTTTTATTTTCTAGATCTGAGAAGGAGTCACTTTGCTCAATGGCAGCTGTATGGTTATTGCTATTGTAAGCTTGTCACCTGTATACTGTATGGCCAGTCTTTCTTAAGAACTTAACTTGCGGATTTATTTTTGTGCATAGAAATGTTGGCACACTTAGGGAATTGATCTCCCATTCACTGAACCTTACAAAAGCATCTAAAGATTAGTTACCTTCCATTAATGAGTGGAGAAAGCTACCTTTGGAGAAGAGTGATCCCTTCTGAAAGATCTAGTATGCTTGTTTTACATTTCATAGAATGCCTTGGGTCTGAAGGAATCTTAACATACAGTTCTAGGGATGCCACTCATTAAACCAGGTTGTTTAAAGCCCCTTCCAACCTGTCCTGGAACACTGCCTGGGGTGGGACAACTGCACAACTTCTCTGGGCAATCTGTCCTAGTTCCTCACCATGCTCATAGTGAAATATTTCTGCATTATATTTAATTTAAATCTCTCCTCTTTCAGTTTAAAGCCATTCCTCACTGTTCTATCACTACATGCCCTTGGAAAAAGTCCCTCTCTAGCTTTCTTGTAGGCCCCCTTCAGGTGGGCCTGAAGGCTGCAAGGAGGTCCCACTGGAGCCTTCTCTCCACACTGAACAATTCCACCTCTCTCAGTCTACCTTCACAGGAGAGGTGCTCCAGCCCTCTCATCATTTCAGTGCCCTCTCCTATGGGCTCACTCCAGCAGGTCCATGTCCTTCTTATATTGGGGGCTCCAGGGCTGGATGCAGCTCTCTAGGTGGGGTCTCACAAGAGTGGAGCAAAGGGTCAGAATCACCTCCCTTGACCAGCTGGCGACGCTGCTTTTGAAGTAACCCAGGATATCAGGCATCTCAGAAAGCACAGATCAGTCCAGCTGCTTCTATAGAATTAGGAGTAACATAGAGGGCAATTTCTTATGAAAACACTAGGGGAAAATACAGCCTCCTTTCTCAGAATGGAGTGAGAGCTGCTGTTGGTTTTTGTGACAAATGAGAGAATTAATTATTTCTTCTCCCAAGGCAAGAAAATACTTTGGAAAATAGTAGAACAGAATAATAGAATCAAAGTCCTTCATCCCTTAAAACCTGGTGTCATTTTCTTTGTGTGGTTGGCTTTTGTTTGTTTGTTTTGTTTATGAGTTGGTTTTTTTAATTGAATGTTGGACATTATGGACAGAGTTTTAAATGTTCTCAAAAGAGAGGCTATGCCTTTGGACAAGGACATTTTCTGCTACCTGGGTATGAGTGTAAGTTCTGTGGGAAAAGGCTTTGACTTACGTTTCAGAAAAGGGATTCTTCCTTGAGCCCCAAGACATTAGTTAAAAGATATTGCAATGATAGCATCCCATTAGAGCTGTCAGAGTCCATGATTCTAAATTTGTTAAAAGGAACTTTTTGACAATAGAATTTCTGGCTCTATATGCGTGTGACAAGCTGAGCGAAGGTGGGGATAGCTGGATGTTGAAATGAAAACTCACCTGCAAAGCATGACTGATTTTCTGGAAATGGAATAGTTCCTCAGTAAACTGATCATGTACTGTAGGGACACATTTTTTGGTAGAATGGGTGATACAGTAGATGCTCTGTAAATAATAAGCAAGTGCTTTTGATGGATGAATAAAATGATCAAAAAGGTCTCCTATCTGTTCTCTTTAATGTCAGACAGCTACTGTAATTATGAAAAATTTCCTATATATGCATACATCCAATCTGTTGTATTGCTATGTTCCAAAATGACTGGCATTTGCAGTTAAAATGTTCACACAAAATGCAATTTATGTTTCATTTTTTTTTAAAGGTGGAAAGGAATCAGAAGCTCAAGCAAGGCAGAAACAGCAAACAATGCTCATGCAATCTAAATACCAGCGAAAGGTCAGTAAGAATAAATTTGTTTGTTTATTTTTGGAACTCGAAAGCTTTTCATGAAGTGTTTCATGTGACCATAAAATGAACTCAGAGCTGCTTGACAGAAGAAAGTCATGAAACTTGAAGGAAGCAGCAGAAAATCAGAAACCAGTGTTCTGCACCAAAGAAAATGAGAAATCTGTCCATAAATATGTAGCAGTATGTATCACAGATGATACAGAAACTAATAAACAGTATGGTTGCCTCTCCATACCTTGTGGCATGCTGCCTACACTTTGACTAATTGATCAATGTGCCAACCTATCCTGGGCTTATGTGGAAATGTTGTTCCTGTTGTAAGAGGTAAAAATGCTTGTAAGTTATCAATCAGCTGTGTGATTCCTTGCATGGATGCCCATTTATCAGTCCTAGATTTCTCAGCCTTCTTAAAGACAATATTGGAATACTGTTGAACAGCCTGCACTATTTAATGTCTCATTTTTAGGAAAAAAAATTCTGGAAGCTTTCCCCAAACACCCTTTAGATTTGAAAGATGTGCAGTATAGGAGTCAAGTTACCTTATGCATTCCTTGTGTAAATACAAAAGTAAAATAATTTCCTATGTTCATGTCATGCAGCGCAAGAGAGAAGAATATGCGAAAGAAAAAAAGGCAGCTGAAGAAGCTGAAATCCTGAAAAAGAAAGCAATTCAGAGAGAAAAGGTAAAGCTGGTTACTGCAGAGTTAGAGCTATATATAGAATTCATATCTTGATGCTTGATTTTGCTGAACTACGTGGAACAGGCTAATTAAATTAAGTGGTAACCCCTGATGGCATCAAGGAATTAGGAAACCCACATGCCTGTAGAAAAATTCCCTAAGTTAAAATTTTATCTAAGGACTAAAAATGAGAACTGAATTTCCGAGAGTTTAGATGGGACTCAGTTTTAGCAGTTGTTCTGGTGTTAGCACATCAGAAAGAAGGACAGATTTTTCAGTCATCAATCTGTTTTGGATGGTCTCAACCAACTTCTAAAGATCCAGTCCTTTCTAGCTGACTAAAGGATGTCTGACTCAGAGTTCTTTGGGGCTTGACTGTTCCTTTGGCTCTTCAGAAACTCCAGCTTTCGGTTGCATCCATCCTGAAGACTTAACAGAAAGGTAGAACACTGAGGTCAGGAGCGACATTTTATATGCTGGTCATATGGTTCACTTTGGCATTAGCTTTCTCTATAAGATCAGATTGTGGCAGGTGGCGCATAGACCTTATAGAAATCCATAATTGCATGTGGACATGAGAAGAATACTAGAAAATCCAGCCTGTCATGGTGGAAAATGCATCGAAATCATGAAAAGGTCAATGTAGTCTACCTGCATTGTGCTGAGAGTACCCTGAAATTCAACTGCCCCTGCAGCCCCTCTGGGACTTGCATAGGTATGTTACTAGTATGTCAGATTACTTTTCCTTCTCCATATCCTGACAGTAATAACTCTCTTTCACATTTTCTTTTATTCTTTTGCATTTGTTTTCTTTTTCTAGTTATTCTCACAAAGCATCTTCTTGTCCTTTGTGCTGCAAAACTTCTGTAAATGTTCATTTGTGTCTCCTTGGTGGCAATCAAGTAGTATTTGCTCGAGAATGCAATGTGGAATTTAAATGAAAAAAGAAAAAAGGGAGAATATGATACTGATGTGCATAATAACAAGGAGAGAGAGGGAGATTTCGGGTTTGCTAGTTTTGTCTCCACAGCAGTAAAAATGATTTCCTGTGCAGAGACTGAATGTTGAGAGTGAATTAAAAAAATCATCAATACTGGTTGGTGTACAAGGGCATGCATAAACAAAAATAATTGTAATTGCCTCCAGGTAAAGGTTAGTTTACTCAGTCTTTCAGTGGTTAGCATTGCTCTTTGGGGATAGACCCATATACAATAGCTTACAGGAGAGATAAATATTATCATGTGAAAATGTCATTAATGCTTACCAGCTCATATATAGCTCCAGAAACAGTGACTATAACAGTGGTAGACAGGGGTTTACTTATCTGATATATGTTGTTTGCCCATGGGCATTGGACAAGAAAAATGCTACCGGGCTCCTATATATAATTTCTAGTTACACCTGGAAAATATATTGATGTATCAGTTTTGTTTTCATGCTCTTTAATTTCCTTACCTTCACTCCCACAGATTATAAAATATTTATAGACAATGTAGATACTAAAACTGTAACTATCAGTTTCTTCTAAAGGAGTATGAAACATCATGGCAAACATCTTTGTCAAAAAGACTATCTAATTTGACTAAATAAACATATACCCACAAAGCAATCAAACAAAACAGAGGAGCATGAAAGGGTACTCTTAATTTGAATTTGTTTGTTTGGATTGTCTTCCACAATAGTGATTGAGGTGATGAAGATTTCTCCTTGGAAGATGATTAAGTATTAAAAATTCAACCTTGTGTTTAAGAGCGTGCTGGAAAGCCACTAAGAGGTGTCAATTTGTCTATTTCACTCTGTCTTCAGATGAAGGGCACCCAAGAACTGAGGACGAGAGGTATCCTAGAGAACTGGTACTGTATGACTAATGTTGGGCTCTTGTTACCACAAGAAAGGAGCTTTTTATTTGAAGTGATGGGTTTGTATTCAACTGCACCTACAGTCCATCAGCTGAGAGCATGTCTTTCTGCAAATTCGCAAGCCATCTTTTCTTGCTGGCTAGTTCTTCTTTTGCTCAAGGTTATTTTTCATTCAATAAAAACCAAATTGTCTGGCAGTCTGAGAGGAGATAATGGCTGGCCAGCTTTATCAGCAGGAGCCCTGGAACTGTCACAGCTGGAAAGCTAGTCTGCCAACAAACATGAATGGCGAAGCCCTACAGACTAATGTGCAATGACTAGAAGGGGTGCTGATACTTAGCTCAGTTCTTTCTTGTTTGTAAGAATGATGTAAGCCAATGCTGCTTTTGAACCTAGGATCTGTTTATGTTACTGCTTTAGCACTGGCTTTGCGTGAAAATGCATCATCCACTTTTCCATTATCTTTGCGAACAAGAGAAAACGATGTGTCTGCCAAAGCAGTATCCAAGGTCTGCCTTGCCATCTGTAGGAGTCCACCTTCCTATGTCTGTCATTCTTTAATTAACCATGATGTTATTAGGTGCTGGAATACCAAGGCACTTGGCATCTACCTTGTCTGCCTCCAGCTCCCAGAGAGAAGAAATATTCTTCATTCTGTGTTCCACAGGAACAATTTGTGTGAACAGATACTCGTCTCCCATATGGTGCGTGAAAGGCAGCTTGTCCTGCAACTGCTGGGGTTTATTCATGGGGTAGCCATGGGCTGCATGAGTTTGAGTATTCTAAGCTAGTGATCTCTGAGTGCTTGTTCACAGTATCACAGTATTAACAAGGTTGGAAGAGACCTTAAAGATCATCAAGTCCAACTCATAATCTGACAGCCCATCAACTAAACTATGGCACCAAGTGCCTCGTCTATACTTTTGAATACATCCAGGGTCGGTGACTCCACCACCTCCCTGGGCAGCCCATTCCAATGGCGGATCACCCTTTCAGTGAAGAATTTCTTCATAACAACTTGAAAAAGACTTTGTAATGTTAGCAGGAATTTCCCTGTTTCTGTATTGGTCCCCGGTGTTGAGATGTGTGTCTGATCTGCAGAAACTGTGAAAGTACATGGGAAGTAGTTTTTTCAATAATTTTCTCATTAGTAGTAGGTGTCTGTGGTTTGGTATTTTTTGCGTAGCCCTTTACATCACAGATTTTGACCAGACTGAACTATTACTTCCTTTATGTATTTTGGGTGAAAGGACTGTCAGAGTCCTCCCAAAATAAGAAAGTGGCTGGTATTTGGTTTCTTGTGTTTTAAACCTTTGGCAATAGAGTAACTTCAGTGCACTGGGTATTTGTATTTCCTGTCATTTGAGCTCTGTTGCTGTTACCCTGCCTTTGGCCTTTCTTTGTGTAGTCTAACTCTTGGCTGAATATTAAAAGCAAGCAACTTGAAGTGAGAAGGCTCAGTGCAATTCTGCTTCATACAACTTTTTGCTCTTACCTTACACAGTAAATAGTCCTATCATCTTTAAAAACTGTCTTATTTAGGATAAGCTGAAATTTCATTTTATTCTTTATCAAATTGTGTGCTTTTTAATTCGACTGTGTTAATCAGCACGAATGGCCTTTTTTTTCAGGAATTTGTTAAAATCAGGCACTTTACAGACCTTCTGCTAATGTTTTTCAACATGTTTACCTTCAGTATCACAGCTGTTCTACTCTTGGCTGTGTTTTTGAAGATGCTGCCAAATGTACAGTGCTTTGGCAATACCTATTAATAGATAGTCGTTAGTTAGAGAATGTTCCAGTCCTGTTGCCTGTCACTTCTATGCATCCTAAGCAGGAATCCCAGGGTAAGTTTCCAGAGTAAAAAGTACTCATGCCAGACACAAATGAGTAATTTCAAGATTCTAGAGTTTTCTTCGGGTACCATTTTAGTGGTAGAAAGCTGTAGGATATTTTTTTTTTGTGGGAGATGGAGATGATACTGAAGGTTTATATTTATCAAAGTTAATATCACTTTGTGTTGTTCTAGCTGGGAGCTAGACCACAACAACTCCCATGAGCTTTAAACTTTCAGGATCCTTGCAATATTATAGTGGATCCCACATCCAATGCTTTTTCAGAGGCAAAGGTGTCAGCTTGCAATGTTGAGCATAGTTGGGAGCTATGGCTGGTGTTTTGAGGGAATCAGCATCACCTTTGACAATAATAGAAGCCATCGGATTTCCTTTCTACCCCTTTCCTTTCCTTCCCTGTAAATTGCGAAGTTACACAAATGGGTGGAAGGCTTTTTGCCTAAATAATCATCTCTCTCTGGATAGAGTGGTTAGGAGCAAACAAGATATACCTTAAACACTCTCAAACTTTACCTATACTGTGCATTGATGCTCCTTACTAGTTTGGTTAAATTTTTTAATTGCATAAGTATAGCATACATTCTACCACTGTCTCTGCATGCCAAATGACTGAACAACAGGACAACTTATTCAGGGATTCGTCTTTCTCCTTTTTTTAAATTTTCCACTGCCTTTTTCCAAATAACAACTTCTAAGTCATTTGCCTTCCAGCAGTTTATATCGTCAGACAGCATAGTGACTCTTTTCCTATTTGCAGACATTTGAAAGGATTTTTTTTCTTAATCCAATACATGTGAAGGAGGAATTTGCACTTGTTTTGCAAATCTCTTCCAGACAGTCATTCTTTATCCAATTAAAAAATACCCATCCTGAAATCGCTGAAGGCAAAGTAATTGAGCAACTGCCAGTAGAATTACAATTTTTCTGAAATATTTCTGGTTATAAGACAGGAAGAAGACTATGAGGGTGAGGATTTCAGCCCTGTTCTTAATGCCATTTTCCCCCTTACACACTCCCCCCACCTTGCTCTACCTGCTCTTGCACAGTACCTTTGCCCAGACACAGTGTCCAGTCCTTGATTTGGGCCTCCAGCTAAACAGGCCATTTTCTCACCTACTCCTCACTTCTCACCTCTACAAGGTATGGTCTGAAATTTCCAGGGCACTTCATTCAGTGGAATGGCTGGTTGCTGGGTTACCAAACAGTTACTATTTTTTCATTTTGAGGGTGGGTGATGAGCGGAGTGACAGTCTGAATCTCTGTTTTTCTCCTCATGCAAGTTGGTGTAATCCTTGGCTGGAACTCTTGTTGGAGCATCCCCACACCAACTGCAGTGTGGGAGCTTCTGCTCAAAATATAGAAGGCTGAAATCTAAAAAAAAAAAAAAATCTAATTTGTGCTTTTAATACACTGATCTGCCTTTTGACTGCTCTTCCTATTTGACCTAATTACAGCTTGAGAGCCAAAACAAAGATTTGGCTAGCCTCCTTTTCATTAGAATTTAGCTTGAACTACATATTGCTGCTGCATCAAGTTCTCTAGTTTTTGTTTATTTTTTAATGCTTTATTCTACCTGAATTTGGGGTTTAGGCAGTTTAAATGGTCATTCCACTGAAAATTATGTACAATTTTGTATTAAAAGACTTAGTAATTTGTGATATCTAGATTATCAAAGGAGTTGTATGCATCAAGGATTTAGTTGACTCTTTCACTACATGTGATATCTGGGGCAGAATAACACTAAGTGCCAGTGTCTCCCACTTTCATCTGTCTAAGCATGTATTCAACTGGCCAGTACCTAATGCTCCTGAAGGTCAAGTCTGTGAGCTACATGTACTCATATCACTGCACTGTCAGTACTACAGGATTTTCATTGTTTTGGTGCAGTGCTTCAGGTCCTCTACCTTTTTACTGGGACCAAGAGTTGTTCCCCAGCAAGGCTGTGACATGAGAACTGTGAAGGCTTAGAAGGCCTTTTGAGTAGATGGATCTTCTAAGAACACCATGTAATTTTCTGTTTTAAACAGATCTTTTGGCTAGGAAATGTTTGGTCATGTCTGAATACTTTTAAATTTGAGACTGGGTCGCTTCCCAATCCTGCTACAGTCCTTTTAAAAACCAGAATACTGAAATACTGGAAATTAAGTAACCAATGTTTGTTCATTATTTATTGGAGACTTCAAATATGCTTTCCTGTTTTTAATGTTGTAGGCAGAGAGACTTGAAGTTAAAAAAAAACAACAAGAAATACAAAGAAGAGAGACATTCCTTGAAGATCAAATTTAGTAAGTAAAATTTGAAACTTATTACCTGAAATTCCTCATATGCTTGTCATTTTGTTTGTTTGCCTAAGCTTTTTAATTATTATTTAGTATTTATTTGTTTGCTTACTTCCCCCCCCCCCCCCCCGCGCTTTGGGGCTCAGGAATGATTTGACTTCTGTTGCTAATTTTTCTATTTCTGATTTTAAACTTTTGACTTCAGGACAAGGGGCACAAACTGATACACAGGAGGTTCCTACTCAGTATCAGGAAACACTTTTTTACTCTAAAAGTGACTGAACATGAGCACAGGTTACCCAGGGAGATTGTGGTTTCTCCATCCTTGGAGATACTCAGAAAGTTCTGGGCAGCTGTCTCAAGGTTGTCCTGCTTGAGCAGGAGTTGGACAAGATGATATTCCAATGTCCCTTCCAACCTCAATGTTTTTATGATTCTGTGAAATATCCCAAGCCTCCTTTATACCTTATTCTGTGAGAAATTTGCTTCTGTGGATTTCTCTTAGCTTCCTAAGACATACACTTTGAAATGAGAGCTGTGAATTATAGAATGATTTTGTGCTTCCTTTCTCTAACTGAATCAATATGTGATCATTCAATCCAAGACTAATTATAGAAACAGAATCTAAATTACATCTCCACCCATTTATTTTATTGACTAGTAAAGAAATCTAACTGACATGGAAATAATGAGGACTGCCTATATTTAGCATAGTCCTACTTAAATGTAAAGATCTGTCGTGAAGACTTGCTTCCCAAGAATACCTCCATAATGTCAAATTTAGATACAACTCTGACAGAATTAATTCCATTGGCAGTAAAGTTCCTGCCTTGCCCTTTCACTCTATTTTTTTATTTTAACTGATTCAAACTGATTCTATCACATAATTAATACGCAATACTGTTTAGTCACCTTTACCTTTTTTATCTTTGACTTCTGAAATTGCTCACCTCTGTTCTTAGTCAGACTGATTGTTTTTTCCTCCTTTGTGACCTTTAAAGGAGTCACTTTTGTCCAGAGCTCTAGCTCCTTCACCATTTGCTCAGACTCTGTTCTCTAGTGCATAGAGATTTTAGTGCTTTGTCTCTGATCTCAGCCTCTCTCATATTTTTCCTTTTGTTTCTTCTCGTTTGGCTTTAGGCACAGTTCCTTCCTTGTTAGCACTTGTCTCTAGGTATCAGTTTTTTGCTTGCTGTTTGTCCTCAGTTTGTCCTGCTGTGGATTTCTCCACACACATCTTGATTCCTCGAAATTTCTGAAGACCCTGCACAACTTTAGATCTCTGCTGTTGCTGACAGACTAGATGCTTTCATTCTCTTTGAGCCTAAATCAACACACACATCAGGTCTTTGCGGTGCAACGTCCTCAGCTGGGCCTTGCTTTTTCCTAAGCAGATGGTCAGGTGTCTTATCTTCCCATTTAATATGATTTTTTATCTTAAGGCATATTCAGTTATGAACAGAGACATCTTTTTTCCTTTCCCTCACCTTCTCTATCTGTACCTTTTTTTGCTTAGGGTGAAATGAATTCTGTTCTTCAGTGCTTTTTCCAAAAAAAATGTAAGTTTAGTTCTGTCAAAAGCAGAGCCAAACCCTCTGAAACACAGGACATGTGGATATGGCCACGAATGAAAAATTTCTTCACCGAAAGGGTGGTGATCAACCATTGAAATAGGCTGCCCAGGCAAGTGGTTGAGTTACTGTCTCTGGAGGTATTTAAAAGTCATATAGATGTGATGCTTAGGGACATGGTTTAGTGCTGGACTTGGCAGTGCTGGGTTAACAGTTGGACTTGATGATCATAGAGGTCTTTTTCAACCTAAAAGATTCTATTGGGAAGTTAGGTAGCCCCCAGGTAGTGCAAAAGCTCTGGCTGCCTGATCACTGAGAAGTAGATTGGCTGGCTGTCGTTCTGTCCACTGATTAAGAAAGACTTAGAAGCATTCATCTTTGGAAGTGAAATCAACTCATGCAACTGAAAGTAAAGGTGGACTGTCAAACTCCATTGTTTGAGATTATGTTACGCTATCAGAATATTATTTGTATGTACTACGTGTTGAATATAAACCAGAAGGGCCCTGTAGCTACTACACCTGGAGGAAGTGAGCTGAAAAACTCCCTACAGTGAATGCAATTTTGGTTAAGCAAGACTCTGCCATGCTGTACAGTGTATCTGATCATCCAGGAGCCACTCTGGCAGTCACACCTGCACCACCTGAACTGGGACTGAGGCCCCTTTGCTATTACATCCCACACACTCATGCAGACAGACCAGATTTCCTTACCAGTTTGATGCCAGATTTCCCATAGCAGTATCTCAGAAGTCCAGATTCTTAAAACAATTTTATCTTGGTGCAATAACTAACAAAATAACAGCTCAGGCTGGTGCCTCCAAGGAAGGACCCTGAACAAAGGAACCTCTGGGCTTTTATACCCTCACAGTCTAAGGGCAGGGAAGTCTGGGAGTCTTTGACTTCTGCAATATCTCTGAGCGTCCAGTCCCCTGGGTGGGCCACAGGTCCCTATGCCCTTTTTTTTATGCAAAGGGTCAGCAGTTCGTAGCCTCTTGTCTCAGAGCTCCTCCAACCTGCAACTGGCACTGCAGCTGCACGCGGAGCTAGCTAACTGAACTGAATGTATTCCTCAACATACACAGTAACACTAGTGTTTTCCCTGGTCTGGAGGAATCCTGTGGTGGGCAGAGGAAGAAGAATCCGTACCCACTGGGTGTTGTTGAAGATGCATTGCTAAGATACATTGGCATTATGGAGCACAGCATCCAGGAGTAATGGAAAAATTCTGTGCCACATTTCACATTATGTAAAGTAACTCCATTGAAGTACTGCTAGTTATTAGAGGCATGCTCACACGGAAATGCTTGGTATTTAAAGATATACTTTTGCCTACTATGCAAAAATGAGTGATTCATTACTGCCATCGTCTAAGACCCTTTGCCTAGAGGCAAAGAGAACAAATACAAATTGTGCCCCCTTCCTTGCTGTCTCTGCTGGAGCATTTTGATCTCCTTCTCCGCTTGCTGGGAGAGGGGGGAGGGAAGGTCACACCCTGAATATAAAGCAGTGACCTCTGCAAAGTCATGGTCTGTAGAGCCATTTCAAAAGATAAGCTCCCTTGTTAGTCTGGCCTTTATGAGATCTGTAGCTGCAACATCACAATTTTCCTGAGGAGATCAATGCCTACTAGCATTCTCATTAGCTGAGAAACCTTTTAAAATTGATCACCACCTCTAGCTGTACCAGCCTCCAAGGGGTACAACCCTTTCAGTACCTCTCCTGCGTGAAGTGCCACTTCTGTTTGATATGGAAAGGCACTTAAGATTCTCATGTCATTAACATAGACAATAAAGTATGATGCTGCCCAGAATTCTGTATTATTATTTCTGATTAAATTCCTGTCACTATTAAAACCAAGAACTTCTCACCGAAATCCTCTTTCAAAAGATCTAACATGAAGTAAATGCTAAAAAGAAAAATTGCTCTCAATCTTGATTGCTTTATACAGAATACAGTTATTTCCTATCTTTTGAAGTCTTTGTTAGCTTCTTTGTGCCCAACAGGCCCTTGAAAGTCAGCTGTATGTTACCACAGTTGCTTGAATATATGTTTGTGTCTTGTGAGAATGCAGTCTAGACAGTCATGCAGATTGCCGTGGAAAAGTCTGCAAGCCTCACACATTTGGGATCGGCAGCTCCTATGAGCCAAGTGGACCCAAGCTTTCTTAGGTGACTAAAATAGACAAAACTCATGTCTTCTGAAGTGGCACACAGGAGCAGACCTTGGGGTGGAGAAATTGCTGCATAGCAGGATTGCTACGGTTTGTGCTAACAAAGAAGGAGCACAAGGGATTTGTTAGTGATAATGTGGCAGTGGTTCTATCCCAGATTTAGAAAATGGGGAGTATGTGTTGACTTTTTACCAGAAATTAGTTACAAATGAAATATAGTCCTTTCTGAGTTGTGGTGTCTTGGATACGTATTATATTATTGGTCTGATTGTGTTTCTGTCAGAGTGCATTAAAAGGTAGTGAAGTCTTGTATAATCCTTACTTTACAATTGCTAATCCATGTGAGAAAAGAACTGAGCGTTCATCTTTCCAAATGGAAACAAGTAAGAGGACTTTTCAGAACATCCATTAGCACATCAAAGTTATCATTTAAACAGCAATGACAATGGGATCTCATGACTTGCTTTTCTCAGTGACTTGCTGTACAGGCTGTGTGAATCTATCACCATACAGTTTTAGCCCAGATCTCTAGTAAGATGCTTTTTTAAAATTTGTATTCAACTTTCCAGAAACCTTCCAGAAACTGTTGTGTTAGATGTGGTCCAGTGTTTTTCTAATATCCATATACCTATTTATATAATGAGAGAAGCAGTCTAGAACATAGGGTTACTTTCTAATAGTACACAATGAGTGTTGTGTCGCTTCATCCCTCCCTTTGCTACATATTCATGCCTCTGTTTTTGTGAAGGTCATACTCCTGTAAAAATTTTTGGCACTGCTGCACTCCGGTATGTGCGCACTCAATATATTCTGCTCAGAATTTGGAGCTGGAAAAAGAATTTGCCAGAGTGCCTCTCAGTGCATAATCCAAACACAGTGCAGGAGGCTCACCAAACCAAGCTGATATACGCTTGCCTGCCAAAGCAGTTTTCTCAAAAGTCATGAAATGCAAGAGAATAAAACCTGAATCAAAACAGAATTTTTATTTATTTATCTATTTTTACTGGATAAATGCCAGTGTCCTTACTAATTTTCAGTCCTCTATGTGTGGTTCAAACACCAGGCTGGCAACAAATTTTACCCACAGAAGTGCAAATATAAACCTGACTGGACTTTTAATATAGGTTGCTAGAGAGAATGAAAGAGGGCTCACACAAAAAAGTGTTTGCAGCCTTGAGAATCCTTTGTTTGCTTCTTTTCACCACAATTGTCTTCGTTTTGTTCATTTGCTCCTGATTATTTTAAGCGTTGTCAATTATTTAGCTAACAGGCAGAAAACTAGGCTTTTATAGACATCCAAAGGGACTCTCTTGAGTGTAATAATGAAGGCAGTTTATTGAACGCCTGTGAGGTTGCTTTCTAATTGTACACATTAATCTGCCCATGCAAGCTGGCTGAAAATATAGAAGCAGATTGCACATGCAGATGGAGCACACAGAATGGAAGATCTATGCAATAGACTGATACAGAACTGCATTTTCCTTAAAACTAGATTTATGCTTATTACTTTGGATAATAAATGAAACCTACATCTAAAATAACATCCAGGAATATTAGATGAGTTTGTGGGAGGAAAGAATAGTCTAGCCATGTTATTTTATCCAGACAGGGAAACAAAAAAAGCAGGTGGGTTGACAGGATAGATTAGTTTTGGATGTGGGTAGGAAGGGATGAAAATAATTCTTCTGAGAAAGTTGCCTTTTTTTAAAAATCTATTTTTATACTTTTTTAAGCCTTATATGTAAATGAACTAGTGCCCCATTTTTTGTTATTATCCCCAAAGTCAGGAATACATGCTCAAGAACTTGCAGACAAGAAATTTTACTAGCCAAAGATACCACAGTTTTGATCACCATCATTAAGTTTGTCCAAGTCCTCCATACTATGATTTTGCATTACTGTCAGTGAAGTCTGTGAATAGTGCATTAAGCTTGCTATATGGCTACTGGAAGGATTTGTGTTGGAAAGTAGATAAACTAAATGTTCAGAGGGTGGCCTTTTCTCACAGTAAAGGGCATCACAAAAGAACTATCGACATCATACATTCAACATGTTAAGTATTTCATGTTGCAATTTTTTACCTTATAGCTTCCAGCAAAAGATGAATCGAACACCCATACATACTCAAAAATCAGTTCATGCTGGCAATTTTGCATATGGCTGATGTTTGTATTTTTTTCTTACCAAAAAGTGGGCTCTGTCCCACAGGTGTGAGTTAGAGTTGAGGCACAGGAGGACCAAAATCCATGTAGAGTTGAAGGCACGTTTGTTGCTGACAGAAATGGTTTTGCTACCTTGCCCTTGTTGTGGTCCATCTGTGGGAAACAGACCAGTAGCTTATAGCCTGCTGAACTTATTTAAACCATGTAAACTTCTTGTTATGCTAAATACCTGCAAAGAGGAGGAAGTATGAGAGGAGACATGTAACTGTGTACTAGTAAAAACCATGTACCTTTGATGAGAATATTTTCTCATAAGTTATTATCACCACCTCCCCATCCCCCCAGCTTCATTCCCCTTTTAGCAAATGATTTTCACTAGTAAAAGTCCCAACTACACCTCCCTTTGGAGTGCCTTTCTTCCGACACAGAACCTGTTGGAAACCTGCATAAATGAACAGCAGTCTCATCAACCTTTGCATTAGCTTCTGGAATTTCTTCTATTTTAACATTTGGTTTTGTTATGCCACATGTCAGAGGAGTAGCAATGGCCCCAGTGCCAGCCAGCCTGGCCTGGCTATGACCAGCAAATGTCTGGTCATAGCAAATGTCTGGCCAAGATGCATATGGCAATGCACGAGGCAGAGTTCTCAGTGAGGAAGGAATAAGGGCATCGGTGAGGATATACACACCATGGACCTTATTGAAATGAAGGGCAGTCTTTCTTGTGGGTAGGCTTTCATCGTGGGTAGTGGGCAGATAAGATCAGTGCAACTGATCTTAATTTCTGCAGATGTTGAGGGAGTTGAAATGCTTAGCCAATTAAATATGTTGAAGTGGGAAGAAGTGTAGATAGGCTTGCCGATGCTTCAAAAAGATGTATCTGGAATGAAATTCAGATTTGGATTTGGGTTCAGGTTGTTGTTGTTTTTCGGGAGGGAGAGTTTTGCTCTTTTTGAAAGCCATCATGAACCTTCTGGGTAGATGTGTGAAACTAACATTATGTATGCATTATGCATGGTTCTTAGTTTTTTAACTGAATTGGAAGAAAATGGTGAGATATCACTAGCATTGCTTACAGGCAATTAATTTGGAAGCTGATGTGTCCACATGATTCAGCACTACATGCTACTTCTGTGATCTTGGTGACTGACTACTCGAGTTGTCTTTTCCTTGAAATGGCTATAATGATTTACCTGGCTAGGGAGTCTTTATTTCTATTTTTTTATTACTATTTCTGAACAACTGTTAGCATACTTGTGGACATTCATTAGAGCAGAGTTGTAATGGTGAAGTTCCTGCAGCTTGAGATAACAAGAAGTTCAGGAGTTGTCTTGTTTTCAGTAGTAATATGGATTGGCTGTTATATTTTACAAATTGTCAAAAGAAATAAATAGATTAATGATACATGCAAAAATACTATGTGGTGGGTTTTTTGGTTTGTTTTTGTTGTTTTGGGTTGGTTTTTTTTCCCGAATGTACTTTCATAAAAGACAGTATATTTTTTTGATATGTTGGCACTTCATTATCCTTCAATTAAAACAAAAGAATTAACTGCCACTGGTTTCATTGGAGAGGACCGATGAAGATTAGAAAAAGCATTTTTAATGAATGCATTTTTAGTATTTGTCTGTAAAACAGACTTAAAGCCAAAAACATGTTTAGGCAGAAAATTATTTTCTTTCTGTCTTTATTCAGAGAGGAATACAGTCTCAAATGAAAATCTTAACAAGCAATGCTGTGTGACTCCTGGATGGAGGAGGATGCTGGATCCTGAGTCTATATCCTTATTCCTGTCTCTGAGGATGAAGGCTTGTCAGAACTGGCTCTTTTTTTTTTCCCCTTGGAGACATGACAGGAGGTAATACCAAATAACATACAGAGTTTAAAACTTTATACAGGATTTTAGACCTTGTGTGCTGCAGTGAGGTCAGTTGTGGGTCTTTAGATCATTCACAGTTAAATGCTGGAGTCAACTGCAGAGCTTTCTTCTTCTTGGCTGTCAAGGCTGGTGGTTCTGTTACAGCATGAGAACTTCTATCCAAGCCAGAGCAACCTAGGCTCACTCTGGCTATTCTAACCACCCCCTCATCTCACCCTAGAGGGAATGTGGGCAGCACTTAGTCCCAAATAGTTAGAAATGCACGTGGGTTCCCTGCTCTACAAGCAGGTTGTGAATGCAGGGTGCCAACTCCAAATCCCTGAATTACACTGTTCTCAGTGGAACACCTAGAAAATTTGTTTCTGCATTTTATATATATTTGTTGAGCTTCAGGTAGATGGTTTCCCATAATAGCTTTTAAGAAAGGAGTCTGCCTGAAGAGTAGTTGTGAAATGTGAAGTCATATATCCAAGGACCCACAGAAAACATCTGAAACATGAACTGATTTCCACTGTCATGCACTGTCCCCTCCTAGCGTGATATTCAATGATCCTGTCAGCAGTTAGTATTTTCCCATGACAGCTCTTGAGAGTTTTTCAGCCCCCACATCCAATATTGTGCTTAATTTACCCATGGCTGCATCTGTACTAATAAATTAAGCACTGTCAATTAACTGTCATTTTTGAGGCCTACAGGCCAGATTCTGCCTGCTTCCATTGCTAGAAAATGTTTTTACCTCCCAGAATGGGTCAGTAGCATCTAAATGGCTGTTGGGAGTTACTTGTAGTAGGTATTTGTTCCTGGACAGCAGCCAGGAGTCATTTGGGAAAGTGCTATTTGGAACAGGTCAAAACAATCTCAGGAATAGTTACTACTGTATAGCTGGCTGGGTTCCCATGCTAAGAGTATTACTTGGTGCCATTAAACATACCAGTATGGGAGTAGACTATATTAATTAACAGAGCAAAAGGCTTTTAACCAATGGTGTAATGGGAAACAGGGCTAGCAAAGAAAGAAAAAATGCCCTCGTAAGATCTCTCCAGCTCATCCAGTGCTTCTGAATGGCTGTCTTCTCTTCAGCCTGATGCTTAGGGGGAATCAGAACTCAGATCAGCAGCCTGTTAGGAGGGTGCCTTCTTGGCTTATCTAAATCTTGGATCTCCTTTTGCCTTGCTATATTTGAAGGGTATTGAGATTCTGCTGTATTCAAACAAATTTCTTCAGCTCATGCTCTTCTTTCCTTAATGTTAATTAGCTTAGAGGAACACATATTATTATCATCTTTTATTAGCCCTTACAATTTTAGCAAGTGAGTGAGATGTTGCTCCAACTGTCTGAATGTGGAATAGCTAAGGACACGTTGATATGCTGATTTCCTTCTGGAGATAATACTTTCCTTTCCATAACATTAATTGAAGTGTCATCTCTCTGACTTGCCCCTTTCCCTGCAGCATGGCTTATGCTATGGTCTGCACTGTTATGACTACAGGTTTAGTATTATGAAAAATACCTTTCAGACATTCAGTCTGGCAACTCTAGATGCATTGCTGGGTTTCCATAGAGATGACACACAACAAATTAACATATGTGAGACCTGACTTGTTTTTCGTCTGGTCCAGAAACCTGAGTTGCTTTTTGTGGTATTTTATTAAGACTTCATTAATGTATTACTTAATTTGATGTAGTAGTGTGTTTTCTCTATTCAACGGCAGTGCAGTCTTGCTGAGAAATTTTATTTGCTTCCACTCATGTCATCATCTTTTCTGATACTAAAACTGAGTTAGCTTTTCATCTATCAGTGTACTGATCCTGGAAATGCAGTGTCTTCCACCACATTTTTATGCAAATTATGAGAAATTCCACATATGCCATGTCAGTCTTTTGCCATCCATAAGGAACTAGGACAGCCAGGTATAAACCCAAGCTGACAGATATGTTTTTGCAGAGCTTCAACCTTCTCAAATATTTCCAGATTTTCTGTGGGATTTCTTAGTCTTTCTAGAGTAGAAATAAATTGTTATTTTATCAATTTTAGCATAAGTAGAGAAACACAAAATCTGCAATTTAAAACTTCAAGTTCCCAAAATTATTCTGTGCAATCTTATCATTTATTAACTCATCTTTAATGGAAAAAATATGAGTGCTTAGCACTTGCATAAGAAGGCTATTAATTTTTTTCAACATTGATATGCAGATACTGTGTAGATCAGGGAAAACAGTGTTTCATGTGGTTCATTCTGTATTGTGCATTGACTGAGGTCTATGTTGACTGCCCAGATAAAAGAGAAAAGAGTGATCAGACTTGGTTTGCTAAAACTTGGGCAAGTACATTGTACCTGAAGTGGTAACATGGATTTGTATTGTATAGAGTAGCAGAGAAGAGCTTGTGGGTTTTTGCTCTTTCTCCCAAATTTTCCTCAGTATACCACTCCTTGCTGACTAGCAGAACATTTGCTAAAAAGTCATCTATTTGACATTTCAGATCATGGAGTGAAAAACACACTGTTTCACATCTGTTTCAGCTGTTAGTCATCATCATTCTTTGGTAGCCAGGGCTTTTTCTCCAAGCTAAAGTTTTTGAGAGGCATCTTCTCCCCTACAGAGTTAGCTGATTGACCTGTTAGAGTAAATCTTTGTGTTGAACGTCTCTTGAAGCACTGTTTCTGCTCTCACTTGAGTGCTTTCATGCTTTCCAAGGCTGTATACAGAAATAAAATTGCCTCTTTCCTCTAACTCTATTCCTTTGAGTAAGCAAAGACTGCAACAAGTATGTCTGGGACTGCAAGTTAGAAAAGTGATTCCTAATCACAACACACATCCTATTGTTTTTGTTTGTGACCTTTTCTAAATGTATTTGGTTGAAACTGTGAGCAAAGCGGCGCTACTTTGAAAATATGGTTTATAAGGGATGCAATTGGAAAAGAAAATTGCCCTTGCCAGAATAAAAAATGACAATATTGCACAATTCTGCTTCAACAAAAGACTACCATTTTTTTTCAATGCCATGAAATCCTTCAAAGCTTTTCTGCTTGATTAAGTAATCTATTGTAAGTCTGCATCGTATTAGCCATGAAGGAAAATTCCTTAAAGTAATCTTTTAAATTACTTATTGGAGATTTATAGATCTGGTAGAAGGATTTGCAACAATTTAGTGAAGCAATTGCATCCTGATGAAGTCCAAAGTATGTGAGCTTGTGTTACAGGAATTTACAATTATGGAAGAAATCATAGCCACTGTACGCCCCAAATATGTGAAAGAAAATAATTGTTTGCTTAAAAAATCCTCTCAGCAAATGTCTTATCTACAGTATAGGTGTGTATCCTCTGTTCCATTTAATTTTGTCTGTTTCCATAACCTTTTCTTTCCACCTGTAGTGTTTTTCAGCAGACACATGATAAAATGTCTAGGCTAGATTCCAAAGATGGAATAAAAAGCTGTGTTTAATTTTATGGAAGCACTAACAATTCTATTTGGATTGGATTTCTTCATAGCAAAACCAATGAATTATTGAACAGATTGGACATGGGTTTGCCAAAGAGTGATTCCTGTCAGACTGCTAATCCTGGCCCAGAATCTGCAGCATGGGTAAGCAAAACTATGGTGTGTGCTGTATTTCTATCAGCTTTCCAGGTGCTGTCAATAGTGTAATGTTAGACTATTCTAATTGATCTTAATCGGGTAGACATAATTCAGTGAGTACCACGGAGTCTTTCTGGGTGAATGAGATTTCTTACATTGTCTCTTACACACTGGTAGAGAATTCTACATAGTACGGGACAGCTCACAGATGTCTCTCTGATAAATGAGAACCAGATTTATATTCTAAGGTCATATCAGAATCTTAAATATGCCCTGTACTTATCCGTTGATGGTAAGCTTTTTGAAATCTCAATTAGTTCGTGTCAGCAGATGTTTTACTGCATTAAAAATGTAGTCAAAAGAGAAGACTGTTTCTCACTTCATCCTAGAAGTGATTCCATATATTGCTTGGAGTCTTTGTCCCATTTTGAATGAGCCTGGTAAGTATCAATGTAATTAGGAAATAGATAAAATATTGCTTAAGTTTCATTATTCTAATTGCCTCTAAAAGGCTTTTTCACATACAGTTAGTCTCTTCATGTCTAAACCAAGCTTTCCTACTAATGTAAAAACTTTCAGTGAGGAATATTAACCCTGAGGAAGAAGTATTTCTCCTGTAGGGAGATTTGTAATTGGGGGAAGACAGAGAAGAAGCAGACAAGTAGACAGAAATTATCGTTGTAAGCAACTCAGAAATTTGGAAGTATCTAGTCTAGGCAGCTCTGTATTGTATACAGCCTTGAATACCAACAGTTGAGTAACAGGAAGGGAAGATTTGCCTCCCTGTTTCCTCAGAAGTCACAGAAATGTGCAAAAATCCTCCCGTTAGTGGAATTGCTGCCAGCAGAGTATTGCTCTGACTTACCTTTAATATCTGTTCCTGGTTTGCAGGAAAAGGGAAGGCGATATTGAAAATATCGCCCTTTGATTCTGTAATAATTTTTTTCCTATGAAAATTGTAAAGAAATCTTAGCATATGTGAGTAGATATATAGCTTGAAGGAGCCAACTCCTGCACAGCATTGATGAAGAGAAGGTCAATTGCAGGAGAGTGGCTTTCAAGCTTTCACAGTTCTGGATAGACAAGAAAGTTGAAGGGGAAAAGGTGTCTTGAAACCACTTCTACCTCCCTCTTGAAGCAGTGCTCCAAACAATGAGCAGCTTGTTCTTTGGTGGGGAAGACCCAGCCCTGTAGCCTTCGTATAGTGTGAACATTGAACTGTGAGGACAAGTGAGCTCATGTCCCCAGGACATGGCATTTTGGTATGGTGTCTTCATATCCACACAGAAGTGGGTGGATGTCTGAAAGAACACTGAATTCTTTCAGGTGTGCAGATCCTATTTTTAGCCTTGGCCACCTTCTTCACCTGGCTATGTGTGGCTTTCTCATTCCAGGTTTTGACAGGTTTCTTAATAAGTTATGCCAAATTACATACCGTAGTTCATCTTTTGCTTCACTAGTGTCCAAGCAAATAAAATACAACATTTATCTGTACTGTTCTGTAATACTAATTGATATTACACCTGTCTTTTGCATAGCAGCATTTCTATAGCTTTGTGAATCAATTAATCACTGGCTTGTAATGCAGCAATGCAGTTAGCAAAGTCTTCCCAAGCAACTTGGATGAGGTATGGTCTATAGGTATACACACAGCCTCTGTGCTCTGCATGAGGAATCTGAAGCGCATAACCCGTGAGTTGTTATCTAAATAAGCTTGGCATAGCACCAACATGCTAAACCAGTGGGAAAGCCCAGAGTCTAATTTAGATGTTATCTTGACCGTGTCCTTTGTCCAAATCAATTAAAGATTCAGAAACAATGTATTTGAAATAGTGAAGTGTGATAAGCTCACGACATGCCTGACATGCATATTAAAGGGAGCGTATATGTACACGTATATGTGATTTTTTAAAATTTAAAATTCGTGTTCTAAAACCAGTTTGGGACAATGTAATGTTAATCAAAGTTTTTCCCTCACATCATTTGTTTGATAATGATACTAATTTAGCACACCTAGTTGAACTACCAGTGCAAATTGCTACTTGATGTCTGTGAACAAATTTGACTTCTTTGGAGTGCCTCTGTCACTGATGACTTTTTTGGCCTCCTTATTTAATCAAGCTCATAATTTATTTTAATCCTGTCTTTCAAAGTGTGACCAATCCTGTGTAGATTTTTATTGTCTTCCAACTTGATTAACATACTCTCCACACAATTCTCCAAGCCATTACAGAGAGTAATGAATAATATCGGACTCAGAATGAGTTCTCCCTGGACACATGTAACTACTTCTCCCAGCTCAAAATTGAGCTATTAATAACTGCTTTCTCTATTCAGTCTTTTTAGCAAATTATGTGCCTGTTGTTTTCATGGTGTCATTCTGCATGCATATATCAAGTTTTGAGAACATTGTGTAGACCTGCTACAAATTCCTCACTGAAGTCAAACCTGCACAATTCTTGTATTAATTTATACTGCCTCATTATTTAGTGTGCTGCACTATGTCTCTGCTTAAAGACTTTACAGTAAAAGTTCCAGTGTATAATATCCTAAGGATACTATAAGATCCTAATTGGCAGGCTGGCTTTTTGCTAACAAGTACAATTTTTGGAAAACCCGGGCTAGTTATTGTAATGAAAACCTACTGCACAGTTGAATACATTATTCATGATGTGTAGTTCAGATTTTCAGTTGTCTTGGCTGCACCACAAATGACAGAGCAGATTTGATCTCTTGCCTTCTATTGCCCTACCCCCACAAATAATACAGTTTCTCCCTCTGTTACCAGGCTTCCATTCTGCTTTTTTATCTTGGTAATATTTTCAGTACTTTTTTTCTTCCCAGAATACCCCATCTCACTATTATATATCTTAATTGTGTTTTCTTACTGCTCAGGATATCTTTATGCTTGTCATTGGGACACAGAATAGTATGTGCTGTGACTACTTTATTGTGATGTGCAGGTGGACATTCAGCCAAGCCAAATGACCGAGAGGCTTTAGGCCACTTCTTTTTTAAAATTCTGGTTTTGAGACTAATCTATTTCTTAAGTATCTGGAATCATTTGACCATTTGTGTTAGTTAATTACCTGTATAATGATTTGGGAATAAAATTTGGGAATTTGTGCCCCCTCTTCCCATCTCAATATATTTTTATTTTCTGCTGAACGATAGACTAGAAGCCATGCTTACAGGCAAGCTCTCCAAGAGGATGAAAACAGAAGATTAGAGGAAATGAAGCAAGAACAACGGAGGAAGGTAATTATATATTGAGTTTGCATATTGTAACTTTTTTTGCATGCTGTGAAACCAATTAAATATATTGATTACTTGTAGCTTACTCACAGAGCTTCTCTTTAGCAAAAGTGATTCAGTCACTCTTTTCAAATATTGTGAGAGAGATGAGTTGAGCTGTAAAATTTGGAAAGGAACAGGACTATGTTCAAGTCTGTTTGCATCTGAATAAAGAGCTCCTGTTCACTTTTCAATTTTCTGCACATGAGTAATTGTGCAGAGTGTTTTTTGATGATGGCACTCGATTCCATAGGCTAAGGAGACCAGTTTACTCTCTCTCTGGCAGAAGTTGTCTTGCTGAGATATTCATGATGATCTCAGTCCGAATAGTCTTTTCCTAGAAAATCAGGGCTTGTGTGCCCTGCTTTCTCAAACGAGGACAAGGAAGCATGACTTCCCTTGCTAATCATGTAAATGAGGAGTTTTGAGTTGTCTAAAAGGCAGGCATACCGTAACTGCAACTTTGAACTCCATCTTCTGCATATGTGTCATTCTTTGCCTGAAATGTGTCTGAACACTGTAGTCCCTCTGGTATAGATTTGGGTACCATATCCACATAAAGTTCACCTACCAAAGGTCATGGCACTGTGCTAAGTTATCTGTCTTGGCACCAGGTGAAAGTACTGGGAGGGTTAGGGTTAGGGTTACTGAAAACTTAGGAGCAAATACTGAGCCTCTCGTGCCTCTGCTGTTATTAACATCCAAATTAATGGTAAACTACTTTCTCAGAAGCGTAATCTTAGCACAAAAATCCCATGCAGTAAGTTTCCACTAGAGCTGGAGAAGTCTCGTGGATATCTTTCTTTACATGTTGGGGTTGTGTCCTCATTTCATACTACTCTAACAGTCGTGATGCCGATAACAAAAGGGAGGCTCTTAATTGCTATCCCATGAGGTGTCTTATTCCCAGGAACTATAAAAAGGAAAAATGTTTGAAAGCTAGACCTGATGGGTGTAAAGCTGGTAGCTGTTGTATTCTTCCAAAGAGAAAATAGCTACAGATGTAAATTAGCATACCCCTAATTGAGGAGTTTGGTTTAAGGGACTTGTGCAGAGCTCTAGACTCTTTATTGATTTCCTCAGATTGCTAAGGTGGTGGCTGCTTTCAAAGCTGTGTGTTTGCTACATGGTTCCAAGGTCTCCTTGCCTTCACAGTTGCTGTTACCTATTGAGCAGACTAATGCACTACTTAGAAACCTAGTGTAAATAATATGTATTTTAAAGGCACCACTAATTGTCCCCCAGATATATGTTGGTTTGTTTCTACTTCAAACTAGTATTTATTAAAGTAATTGTGAATTCTATCTTTTGTGTACCTCCTGGCACAGTGTAGCTATAAAATGTGCAGGTATTGTCAGCTCCTTATTTTATTCAGAACAGGTTTTAGTGTGTATTGCTTAATTTAGAATTTTTTCAGTACACTTTGAACACCATATCATACACACACAATGTATTTCAGAACATTACTCCAAGAGAGGAGTCGACATATTGGAAAGTCAGATACTGAGTTTTAATTTTCAGGTTGAATAGTTATTTAAAACAGTGAAAATTAAAGTTGGCTTTTTTATTTCTTAATCCTGTTTCTTCTTTTAGGGCTAGACAAATATTGATACACAACACATTCTCAGTTATTGATTTTCTTCATACATTTATTGCATAGTTTTTATTTAATGTTCCACTTAAATTGATTTTAAAAAAAAAGTGCCTTGTGATTCCATTCAGTTATTGAAGCTTTTATATAACCACATCATTTTATTTTAGTTTCTATTCCTATTGCTGCACAGTTGCTATGGAAAATATGAAAGGTAGGTCTGTTCCTACCCTTCCCCCTTGCCCTGCAAGCCAAATTTTCTTTGCAGAAAAATCTGCACCTTCAGTTCTTGGGTGTATTACAGGGAGCAAGAGCTAGACAAACAAGCACACTTGCAGACCTGAGTCGTACAAACTGTGTTTCCTTCACACTCTTGGCTAAAATTGCATAAGCAAATTCTCCTCTGAAAAGAATTCCCTTTGACACTGTTCATATACCTTAATATTACATGAGGATGGTAGTCTGTTGCAATGATGGGAGCTTGCATATGCCTCCACCACAATAACAAGTACCATTTGCCTTCCTTACCCCGGTAAGACCCCAGGAATCTGGATATGACACAACATGCCGCATACCCCAGATCTCATCCTCTCATTGTGCTCGGCAGAGGCAGGAGGAGAAGGACATGTCTCCTGGTTACACTATGGACATGAGAGCTGTCTACTCCTGCTCTTGGCTGCCTTCCCTCTTGGACCCACAAGGGGAAAATTCAAACCCATGGGTTGAGGCAAGGGGAAGCAGAATGGTGTCTGGCATATCCCCATAAATATAGGACTGTAAATGTCTGAATCCTATAATTTCACATTTTTTAAGGCAAAACCAAAAATGATCCACGTGCTGAACAAAAAAATGAACTCAAGTTTTTGACATAGTTCTGTCACATAAATAAAATGCTGCTGAGAAGTTCTGGAAGTGACATGTGGCTCTAACTCAGGTTATCATCATGTGGAATTAATACAGTTTGCAGCATAAGTATGTTAATTAAAAGTAAGTTTGTTTTTTTATTTGTTTTTCCCTTTTATCATTCCCAGGCTGAATTAGTAGAATTTAAACAAAAGCAGGAAGAGGAAGCCAGAACATCAAAACGAACAGAGGAGGTATGGTGCAAAAAATGCAGAATACACCCTAATTGAATTCCCTCCTGGGAAGGGTCTCAAAATTGCGGATACTCAAGCTTTAGAAGATGATTTGAATGAGAATCCCATATCTCATCTCTGGTTTAGCTTTGCTTTCCAATAAGGTGCTAGTATCCATCATTACAACTGGTCACTGTAATGCAGTACAGTGTGCCTTTTTCACTATCTTTATCCTATCAGCCTAAGATACAGGATAGGATAGAAACTAATAGTAGTCTCATGGATAACTACTAGTGCAGTAGCTTCAGCTGGGCAACACTATATCTATTTCTAAGTTAGATATAAAATCTGCTTAATTTTACCTTATTTTAGAGTGAGCTACTTTGTCCATGCCACATATTGTGGTTGACTGTCGCTGAGGTTAACAGACAGAGCTAAACCTGGGATATGGATATCAATACATGTAGAGGCTGTAGTGCAGAAAGGACTTCTGCGGTTCCTTTTCTTCACACCCCAAGCTGTGCCCCACTGCTGTGACCTCTCTGTGCTCAGCTGTTCTCATCTTCCACTTCTGTCACTTAACTGACTTTCCATTAACTGACTTTTCCATTATCCCGAGGCTTTATTCTCAGCTTTGTTTTCTGCTGGTAAAAAGAAATAATGGCCAGGCTCAAAAATAAAACTATCATTTGTTTCTTTTTTTCTACCCTTATGGAAATTTTTAAAAAATGCTTCTCTAGGCAACCACTCTTCATACTGCTTTCATTTCTTTTTTTTCTCTAGTGAAGATATTGAGATAATTACCCACGGAAGTTAAAGAAGGATTTTCAATTCAATCCATCTTATGTCCCTAGATAGAAATAACTCAATGTCTTGCAATTTATGTTTTTCTTGCCAACAGCATTACAAAACATTAAAACAACAGTTGCATTTAAGCACGTGTGTCATTTCTAAGCAGTAATAGCGGAAAAAAAAGCAGTTTTCAAAAGAACCATGGAATGATAAAATGATTTGGGTTGAAAGCTATACCTTAAAGATCATCTAGCTCAAATCTCCCTGTCGTGGGCAGGGACACCTTTCACTAGACTAGGCCTTGATCATTTCCAGAGACAGGACACCCACAGCTCCTCTGGGCAGCCTGTGCCAGTGCCTCCCACCCTCAAAGTCAAAAATTTCTTCCTAATATCCAACCTAGATCTACCCTCTTTGGGTATAAAGCCTTTTTCCCTTATCCTATTGTAATGTCCTTATAAAAGCTCCTCTCCAGTTCTCTTGTAGCGCCCTTCAGGTACTGAAAGGTTGCTATAGGGTCATCCCAGAAGCCTTCTCTTCTCCAGGCTGAACAATTCCAATTTGAAAATATTTAAAACAGATTGAGGAAAACTGTGTTTGCATTTGTCCATTCTATTTTTCCAGCTTGATAAAGCAGTAAAAGGAAATGCTAGACTTGATTCCAGAGCTGGAGGGTAGGGAAAGTTGTTAGCTGCATAAATTGTCTCTATTAGTTACAAACTTAGGTGAGTTTTTCCATTTGCATTAGAAATCAGTACTTCTGAAACTTTCCTTGTGTGCTGAAGGAAGGCTGAATGATTACCTAAGCTGAATTGTCAGAATAAGCCACCTCCCTGATAAGGTGGGTAGTGGTGGTATGCCGGTCATCTTTTCATGGAAAGCTTTTCACAGTAATCAAGGTGTGCCTTTTAATCACAACTGACTGATCACAGGATAAGGATGCACCTAATGAATTGAAAATGAAATCCACCTGATCTCACACCTGTCCACGGTTATGCAGCAAAGGCTTGAAAAACATAGAAAGATGGGTATTGAATGGAGGACCACTCATAGAATGTTAAATTTCAACAGTTTGTGAATGCCTCAGTTACCTTCAGTCTTTATTTCTTTATTCCGCTTTAAGGGTTAATAATGCTTTCCTCTAGAAAGAAACACAACCTAGCAACATCTATCAATCTAAATAGACTGGACCACCACATTAATAGCACCAGAGTAAGTTTTTGGGTACAGAACATGGAAGTAATTATATTGTTTAATAATTGACTTTTTCTCCAGATACTATTGTGTGTCTCTGTGTGTTTAAACTGCCTGACATAACTTATAGTCCTGGATGTCTGTCCTTAATATCTTTTAAGAAGAAATCTTGTCTTAAATATGAGCTCTTCAAATGGAAGGAAAGAGAAACAGCTGCTCTTGCAGCAGAATTCCTTGGCTTTGCGTGCAAGATGCTCACTGCAAAGCACCATGTCCAAGATAGTTCCTTAAATTCAGAACAAGGGTAGTGAAATCATAAGGAATTTTTTGAAAATTTTTAAATGAAAGATGTTTGGATATGCTGTAACTGTTTTAATAAGGTCTTGAAATTGGAGTGGACAAATCCCATATATATTACATAGTTGTTCCCATGTATAGCTGTTCATTTTTTACCCATATACAGGTATAACAAAGGCACAACTACAGCTGATTTAAAATCAGAATTTTTAAGAATTCTTTGAAGAAAAGCAATCTTTACTGTAGCCTATTAGACATCCATTCATTTTTCAGCTATCCTAATGAGGCATTAATGTGACTGTTATTTGAAATTGCACTCTTCAGAATTAAAAAAAAAAAAGAAATTATGTGTATATCCATAATGGAAATTTCCATTAGGTTGAAATTCCATTGATAAAAGAACTTTAGTGCAGAAATGGAGGAGTCAAGAAGACTAAGCAGCAAAATGAGAGCCTAAGAGAATTTAGTGAACATGCCTATGTAGAGAAAGGTGTTTAGCTGGTAAACCATAAAAGCTTGAATTGAATTATATGGATTGTCTGGTGAGAATATGTACATTGGCTGATGAATGCCGGGAAGACTTGAAGCAGATATTCTTGCTACTGGAATTTTCCATGTTTTGGAAGTAGAAAAAGAGTGTCTTTGTTACTACAAGCTTTGGGCAAGCCCTGGCCCACAGCAGAGGGCTCAGAAAGCTTGAACTGGATCTCTTGGTCTTGTGGAGGAGACAGAACCTGCCAGCTTAACCTTCCATGAGGTCTGTGAGCAGATGCTTGGAAAACCAATCAGAAGTTTTACTGATGAGGTCTGGATCATGTGCCAGAGAATTCAGAAGTTGCTGGAAGCCCAACTACAAATGTCCAGGCTAGTTAAAGAGTATGAGTAAGTGTACACTGTGTATGGCAAGCCTGAGGGATGGCACGCTTGCAGATAGCAGAATTTGTCTTCACAGCCAACTGATACCTAGTGAGGGGCAAAAGATAAAGTCTGCTGGATGGTAACTGGTTAACAAAAGCAACAAGGGCACTTTGTGGTTTTTACCCCCGTTTTTATACTGTTTCCTGATAAATGCAAAAGCAAATGTGTGACACAGCCAAGATCTCCAATATCCAAACTCAACCATCTCCATCAGAGCACTTGCTGTGACCACTGAAAACCTTGTCATTGTCTGCAGAGGTAGCAGCGGTTTACCTTCAGCCAGATGCACATGGCCTCTTCCACAAGGCAGGTTTTGCTACCACCAAACAAGTCTGCAGTTTTAACAACAGATGACTCTGTGATGTATGCCTCCAATCCATGGATTTTTTAAATATATATTCAAAGAATGCATTAGCACAAATGCAATAAAACTCCATGAGTAAAAGTGATGAATTTCCTACTCTGTAGTTTACTTAATGGATTCCAAGGAGCTTGCCTTCTGTTAGGAAATGCTAGATCCATTTTTCCTTTATGTTCTGATGTGAGATTTCAAGTCTAAACAGAGGAGGGAAAGATTAAATGATAAAAGAATATGTCATAATGGGAAGGAATTAAAAGTGAGTATTGGTAACAAGTACAAGAAAGAACAATATCTCTCAAAAGATAGGCTGGAGGCAGCAGCCTCAGCGTCTTTGATTATACTGAGATTCTTCTCCTTTCCCTTGGGATTTTAAACAAAAAGATTTGATCTCCAGGTGGAGCTTACAAGTCATGTAGTCTACAGCCTCGAATTTTACATTACAAGGGAGCTAACAGAAGCAGGTCAGATTATATACTAAGATTTAAAGAAATTAAAATGGTTCACAAAGTGAAGACCTACAGGTAATTTTTGAGCCTGCTCTATCTGTGCACTGGCACTGAAAAGAAAATATTTGTTCTCTTTCCCTCTTTTTTGTTTCTTGTTTGAACTATTAACAGTCAACAGAAGACAGAAACTGAACACTGTGCTCTGTTGTTGATGTATCTGCTCTCTTTTCACTCTTAGTTCTATTAGCCTGGTTTTCTAAAGAAATGAAGTCTGTATGATCATGCTGTCTATCTGCAGGTTTTCAAACTGATTGCAAATCTTAGCCAAATTTGAAAGGGATTATAATTCTCAAAGATAATTAAATTTCTATGTGTTTGTAAAAAGCAACGACTGGCAGAGGAGAGACCCTAAATCAATGCCTCCCTCTGAGAGGCGTTGGGAAGGACCTGGCACTCTGTTCACCATTTGGCCACAGCCCTCTGGCTCATCAGTGTGGTCATAGCTCCCGAGTAGCTGCAGCTCTGCCCTGGTTTCCTGGGGACATGGATATCACAGGAGACATGGACAAAAGACAAGGAAGATGAATATATAGCGTATGTCTTAGCATGGGGGAGGAGAGCAATTACATTGCCCGATTCTCCCCTAATCAATAGGAAATGAGTTTTCATTAATTCAACTGATCTCCAGACATTTTGTATTTTATTAGGAATATTTATAAACTGTTATTTCAAGAAGGATCTTCATGAAAGTAAGCCTTTTTGGTTATAAATGCCAGGACACTCTCTGGGTGCTTATGAAGTTTCCAGTTTTTAATGGGAACACAACTTAAGTTCCACTTCTATATGTGAGCTACTGTACCTACCAAGAAAGTTTTGATGTTCTTTGCATTGCTATTATCTCTGACATAAGGATAAACCTCTCAGGACTGTAAACAAAATAATGATTGTCCTTTCAACATCAAAGTTTAATAAATAAGATTATACAATAGAATCATAGAATTATAGAATGGTTTGGTTGGGAAGAACCTTAAAGATTATCTAGTTCCATCCACTTCTGCCGTAGGCAGGGACATCTTCCCCTACACCATGTTGCTCAAATCCCATCCAACTTGGCCTGGAAGATATCCGGGGATAGGGCATAAACTTCTATGGTCAACCTGTGCCTCCAGGTTCCTGTGTCTCTCCATCCTCACAGTGAAGAATTTCTAACTAATTTAATTGTTACTTAGCTGGGACTTCTATTTGACACACTATCTTGTTTACTATAATGGCATAAATGATGAGTTTTATTTAAATACAAAAACACCTCTATTATTACAAAAGAATAACTTTGAAACAGATGCACTTTTTTATATTCTTTCCTCACGAGATTTGCCTATATTCAAGTGTGGCGAGATTTGCAGAGGCCAAGTGTTAATGCATGGCAAGCCTGTCACAGAGCCCTTGTTTATTTTTGCCATGAAAATGGAGCACTGTCAAGTACCCTTTTGTCTATTCTGTTAATGGGGTGAGCTCAAACAGTGAACAAATGAAATTTATAGGTCTACTCTTCTTTAAGGAAATACTATTTGTCTTGCTGAAGCTCTCTGAGCTGTAGTAAACCCTGAATCTAGAAGGCAAGATGACATATTACATCTTCCTGTTTCGTGTCTCCGTTACACCTGATGCCATGCATAAGAATGAGAAATGCTCCCTTGGATGCTGACTCTGCTCTTTGAGTGAATGCATAATTCCAGATATTTGCTGTGGGAAGCAACGATGCCCTGAATATGCAGGTGCAGTGGGACAGGAAACCCCATTCTTTTCCTTTCCCGTGGGCAGAACAGGAAGTTGATAGATGCTGGATAAATTTGTTTTGAGGAATCATGATTTATGGATAAAAATATTTTAAATAAACATGGTTTGTGGGTTTCCACTTGGTTTAGTTCTCGTAGCATGACCCATGGGAAAGTTCTTTTGGAGTCTTAACCAGCATTTGAATTATGCTAGTTGTTACAAATTAAAGAGGGAGTATGTCATGAAGTTTATTGTTGCACAGCAAAAAGAACTGTATCTCATAGGCCCCTGAAAGTGGTTACATTTGTTTTAATGAAGAATGTGATTCATTACTTTAGCATTTACTTGATTAGTCTATGTAAAATCGTTATTTTAGCATTAACTTGATTAGCCTACATACAATCTGAGTGAAAAAGATTATTTTTTTTTCTAAAACTGGTTGTTTTCTTGTTTGTATTTTTCTTTTTATTGGAAGTTATATGCTTGTCTTTCCTGGCAGAAAGATGGCAGAAAATATAGAAACTACTTAGCAGAAGTATCCGCATTGATATAGGGATGTCAGATGAGTAGGTTCAGGCATGCTGTATCTCAGTTAATGGCTTACTTCTGGCAAGGCCGTCAAACATCATATGCAGATGTGTTCTACCTGCCTTGACTTTGAGCTCAATCATGTTTTTCTTTGAAAATCTCAACCTGAAAGAGAATAGTGGCAGCCTGGGGAGGAACAAAAGAAACTTCCCACTCTTTCAAACTGTACAAGGTCAAAAAAGGATTGAGGTATCTGAAGATATTTGAAACACTTCTAGATTGGCTTTTTTTCCCAGCAAAACCAAGACATGCTTATCTCCTGAGTCGATACATTCTGCTATTGATGTTGAGTTCAAATCAAAGACATATTTCTTGCTAGAATTGGAATCTTGCAGAAGGGTTTACTTGTTATTTTAAGGGGAGTTTCAAGAGGCCAGAAAGGGCTTCAAATAATCAAGAAATTTCCACACAAGTGAATAACCATAATTCCTTGTATGTGTTTGTACTATACATTCTACATTATATTGTACTAATATTTTTTTTTTTATCCAGAAGTCAAATTACTTGGAATGAAGAAGGAGAAAGGTAAGAATAATGAGTTTATTTGTTCTTTGTAATACCAGTGCCAGTATTAATTTAGCTTCATATTTGACATTACATTTTGATAGCTTATGTAGTTTAATTTTAGAGCAACATGAGAGTGGATCTTATAATAAATCTTTCCAACTCTGTGTTTAGGGACATGCAATGGCACATACCTAATCTGAAACACAATTTTATGTAAAGAACCACAGAATATGTATTTCAGGTCAGAAGATTTGCTGATGGCATGGAAGGCGTCTACTAGGAATGCCTTGATATTTAGACTAAAACCCCAATACAGCCATGTTCTCTGTGTCATGGACTGTGCATGGATAAACCTGGACAGCTGAGGAATGTGGCTGTAACTGCAGGAAGTGATTGTCGACTTTCTGTGGTCTTAAGTGGAAGAGAATGACTGTCATGGGCTGTGTTCTTCCTGCTATTTCTCATGAACAAAAAGGGAGGTTAGTCAAACCAGTGGAGGCTGTCAGTAAACACCACTATTGCACCAGGGAAATTTGGGCTCTGTTTTCAAATGTGTCCTAGGTTGAAGTATA
>VXBA01002601.1:0-10653 GCA_013399895.1 Serilophus lunatus | reverse complement strand
TTATTTTTAAATTCAGTATTTTACAGAGAGTTGTCTCTTTCAAATTTTTAGATACAGAAAGTGTTGATTCTTATGAGGGTTTATCTTTGTTTGCAAAACAGATATTGTTTGCTTTGCAGGTTTCTGCAGACAGGCCTTGGTCAGGAATACAGTTCTTTAAAGTATGTACATTTTTACTGCCACCCCATCACACATCAGTTGTACAAAATACAGGTTTGTGTTTTGTCTCCCTCACAAACAAGATGCAAGCACAGGCTGCATCCCAGGAAAGCTATTGACCTTAAGGACAATTTTAGCACTTTTGGGACGCTTCACATGAGCTTGAGACTGTGACTATTCTGCATTTTGATTGCACATCAAAGAAATCGTGTTGTTGGAATGCAGAGTAACAGGACGAATAGAACTGGTCAATGTGTTATTTTTAAAAACTGGGGTTTCACAGACTGATGCACAGCAGAGAGAAGAAATGGTTTTACTGAGCAATTCTGTCAGAAATAAATTTTTAGTACACGTAATGTCTCTGTACAAAACACAGAAAAGCTTTTTTTATAAAAGTTTTGGACACAAGTATATCTATAAAACAAACAAAAGAGAATGTTTCACTTAAAATCTCTGCTGGTTTTTTTGTTTGTTTTTTAATTATCTATTACATTCCATTACCTCTACAGTTTCCTTGTAACAGCCCAGCCCAGATAAAAGGATTTTTTACCTTGATTTTACTCCCTTTTTTTCCTTTAGATTCATAAACAGTATTTTCTTTGAACCTGTAACCATTTCAAGAGATGGTAAAATGTTGGTGGTTTTTTGGTTTTGTTTTTTTTTTATTTTAGCCTAAAAAAGGTTTGCTTAGATAGTGTGGGGTTTTTTGGTTTTGTTTGGTTTTTTTCTTTAAGCCCCCAGGTTTAACCAAAGGGTTTAAAATGTTTCTTGTGGGGGGTCATTGAGGGGTTTTTTCCCACCAAGTTATTTCCTGATGAAAAACACAAGAAAGAAGGATACTTTGTGCAAGTGGTTAAACATTTCATTAGTTATACTGTAAAAAGGTAAAAGATTTTAAGAGGGCAAAGAAAAAAAGTACAACATGCTTTTGCCTGCTGGCCAATCTTTTCACATGGAAATCAGCTCAATAGGTTTTCTCTTCACTGTCCAAGGGGGAGGGGAGGGAAGAGGTTACATTCTGAAACATAGATTTGTTAATTTGCTTGTAATAGTTAAAATAATTTAACAGAGCCAAGTTAACATAACTTCCAAAAAAATACTTTGTGTTGTATGAAGAAAAATTAGAATACACTAAAATTAAGAAATGCAGCTCCTAAGGGGTTTTTTTTGTTTTGTTTGTTTGGTCGGTTAGTTTTTCTCTTAACGTCTTTCTTTGTTTAGCCAGAAGCTTTAATAAATCAAGTTAAAAGCCAGTAGAGGTCTGTTTACCTCAGGGATTTCTTTGACTCTCTGCTATATGACAGAAATATTTATTTTTTCTAGTATTTATGATTTGGTTTAAATTTTACTTTTTTATGTTTAAACTTAAATATTCTATCAGCACTCTGATAACTGTCTGAGATTGTAAATGGTTGTAACTTTCTTATCTTGGGATGAGCTGTTAGAAAAAATGTTACTTTGCATTCTGAAGAAACTTTTTCATTTTTTTCAACTCTTTCACAAAATATGGAAGTTTTGAGTCATGAGGCTGCATTTTGTGGGATATCACAGGTTTTGCATCTTGCAACTCTTGTTTCAAGATGCCTTTCTCTGTATGTGCATTTAAATTTTTGTTTAAATTCAGGCTTTGGGGTTGCAGGCAGTTTTCCCTCCTTGAATTCTTGGCATTTTTTCCTTCAGCAGAGAGCAGTTCTGTTTCCTGTAACTGCTGCCTGCAATTTGTAAACAGAGCTAAGTTTGTCTGTTTTCATTTTAGAAAGTGTGTTTTGAGTTACAATTTTGGAAGTTGGAACTTCCATTTTTTCTCCTCTGTGTTTTTCACAAGGCAGCAGTAATTTTAACATTGCATTTTCTGCATTTTCAGCAACCATTTGTTCAGAAACAGGTAACTTTTCTTTTCTTTTCTGGCCTTGTTTGGGCCTTAATCTCGCTTAGGGAGAGGTGAGACCCCCAAACTCGGTGAGGGGAGACTGGGACCCCCAAACCAAGACAAATGGTCTGGGGATTGGGGGACAAGGGGAAAGGGGGAAATAGGGAGAAGGGTGGAAAAGGAGGGTCTTTGGGATCCATGTGGATATTTGCAAAGAAGTGGTATCATAAAATGGCCCAGGGTGGCCCCATGAGCTCCCAACCTGCTGTGAGTGCTGGAGCTGCTGGATTTGGGGGGACACCCTGTCGTGGGGGCAGGGAAAGGCTCAGACAAAGTTGATGAAAGAAGTTCCTGCCACTGACTCCCGAGGGGCAGAAAGGACTCCTTGTCTTCCTAAACTCCGTCTCAAAGAGGAGCTCGGGAGGGGCTGGATCCAGTCTCAGCCTTGGATTGTCAAGGGATTGAATAAAAGGAATTACAGATGTGTGATTGGATCACCTTTGTCTTGCCGGTTTTAATGATGGCAAAGAAGATGTATTTCTATAACATGAATTATTTATTATTACAGATCATCAGACAAAAGGTCTGAGGGTTACCTGTTTCTGAACAAATGGTTGATGTAAATACAGAAAATGNTGATGTAAATACAGAAAATGCAACGTTAAAATTACTGCTGCCTTGTGATGAGTTGGGGTTAGAAAGGGAAGTCAGGGCCCTGCTGGGACACAGGGCTAGGATAGAGCAGGTTCTGTAAACACTGGACACGAACATCAGATAAGAGGGACAGAGATGGCGAAAACCAGACATCACAACAGCCTGGAACAACATCTCAAGGTCACCTAGAAGAGGAGAATGTGCCTGTCTGTGACGGGACGATGGAAGTGACTGCCCAGCCCTCGAAGGGACGGGGCGGAGACAAGGGTGGGCTTGGAGCAGGAGGGGCAAATCAGAGCTGTGTGATGGCTGTCACTCAGGAGGGGGATATAAGCCCGGGACAGTCATGTGATCGGGGAGCGGGGGCTATTAAAATATTATAATCCCTGCAAAGCAATTCATTTCCCTAGAAAACCTCTGCAGTTTTGGGATCGTTTCTTCCCTACCCTTGATAATTTATGAGAGACATTGTAGGTGTTCAATTATGGGGGAGATTATAACTTACCATAAAGAAGAAGCAGCACAGCCATCGTTTTAATTTCCAATTGTAGTGGGTTAGGAAAGCAGTTTTGTCTTGGGGGGAGGGGTTACCTGTAAAACTTGGAGGTTTTTTGTTTTCCTGGGAAGGGAAGCAAGTCAAGGATGGCAAGGCCCTGTACCCAGTGCTGTGTGGAGCTGGGCTCGTTCCCATGGTATAGAGTTTTCACCAGGCCGTGCGGGGTAGCCCCACCTGGTCGGGGGCAGCAGGGCCCTGTTCATGGATGCTGTGCACAGTCAGGCTTATTCTTGTGGCATGGGGTTCTCCTCCTGTGCCATGCAGGATGGCCCATCCAGGCCCCATGCAGCAGAGTCAGGGCAAGACACCTGATCTTGGCTCTGGGCAGCTGCACCGGACCCTCTCACGCAGACAGGGGTGGTGCCCCCGCACCGTCTTCCAATGAGAAAGCAGCACACCTGGGAGGCTGCCCCAAGAAAACGTGAGATCGGACAGCCCATAAAAGCTGGAGAAACAGAAGTCCTCCCTCTTACGTCTTCCTTCTTTGCTGAGAGAAGCATGGCTCCCTTCCTCCCAGTTCTTTGACCACACGGTGTCATTGTGGCTCACTTTCCCTCATCTCCCTCAACATGGGCAGCAGCACGGCATCACCACAGCTCAGGCAGTGCCGGCAGAAGAACCACACAACAACAGGAGTTGTGGTGTCTTCTCCCTTTGGGTTCTCCCTGAGATTTCTCTCACTGGCCTCCTTTTTCAGAGTCTCCTAGGCTCCTAGACAGGGGGCCAGGACCATCCGCAGGGCTGCTTTCCCTCCTTCTCTTGCTCGTTAGCTCACTAGCTAGCTCGGAGAAGCAGTTTGTTATTTTTTCTTTTATTGCGTAATATTGCCGGATTGTTTGTACTCTGGTTGTGCTTTAGTGGGGCCCAGAGTTTACAGAGCCCCCAGATAAATAAACTGTTTGCTGTTGCCGTTTCTATTGAGTCTCTTGTTGTTGTTGCGCCCCCTAGCGTCCAAACCAAGACACCAGTTCTGCCTTAATTAACACTGGTGATGGGCTGCCCAGCTGTGGCACTGCCAGGAGTAAATCTGTGCCTTAAACACTCATTCGAGTGACCACAGAAATTTGGACTTTATTAATAAGAATGAAGTTGTTTTATGTTCAGTTGAGTACAGAAACCAATTTAATCATGCTCAGTGCTTGTCCAGTTGGTGCCAAACTGGGTGGACTAAGCCTTGCCCTTGCCAAGTTTCCCGTGGTCAGAGGATGAAGACAGAGGCTGGCCAAGATGTGAGGATGCATCAAGCCTGTTCTAGGTGCAGAGATCGAACAGGGACCTGTGGCTTCAGGTGCCTGACTGAATGTCCCTGGGTGATGGGAGTCTGTGGAGACATTCCTGCTCACAGCTTGGCCAGGGAAGAGCAGGTCTGTCACTTCTAGATCTTTCTGTGCTGGGTTGGGCAGTGTGGGGCAATGTCATGACACAATGGGGCCTGGCTGTACTAGGGCAGCAGAGGAGTCATAGCAGCAGCGAGACTGGACAGTCCTTAGAGGTTACACAGAGAGGGAGTTGTATTAATTTGTGGCTCTGCGGCAGGGAGCTCCCTATGCTGCTTTTGGGGAAGGAGTGAGTGGAGCTGTATGTCCCATTGATGCCAGGGCAATATCCCATATGATGGATTCTGGCTGCCAGTGGAGAATGCTGAGCACGGCCACACCAGGCTGGGATAGGTCATGGCTGCCAGAGAAGATACTGAGCTCTGGGATGTGTCCTGGCTGCCAGGAAAGATGCTGAGCTCTGGGATGCCCTCTTGCACTAGACGGTGATCCTGCTCATACACACAGCTAGAGCACGTGTGGGCAGAGACATAAACACTCTCCTTTGCGTGCAGGCACTGACACATGTGTATGAATACACATACACATGGGCTCCATTCTAGGGCAGCCCAGATTTGAGTTTTCATTCCAGTGGCAGCAACCACTGGATGGCAGCGAGTCCCCAGTGCTGCCAATCAGCTTCACCAGGAGAGAGGAGCAGGACTGTCTGCTGCCGGGCAGGGGGTCACAGGGTGTGGGGAGCAGGGATTGGGGGAGCATGTGGGGAGCAGAGAAGGGTAGGTGCTCCCCAAGGGCAGGTAGGCCCACTGGTGCCCACTGGTGGCACTGGTGCCAGGGTGTCCTTATAGAACCTGGTGAGATCTGAAGGTGAGGAATGTTGGGCAGTGATAAACTGGCAGATGCAAGGGGGCAGAGGCAAGTGGGCAGCCCCTAGGCAGGCCAGGCAGGGATGGGTTTGGCTGTGCTGCACTGTTTGGCAGTGCTGGATGCTTCTCCAGGGGTAGGAGCACAGCACAGTGCCTGCCCAGAGGGGTACAGGCACTGCAGTATAAGTAATGGAATCACTGAATCATAATTTAGGTTGGCAAAGAAATCTTAGGACACAGAGTCCAACCATTATCCCAGCACTGCCCTGATGCTGTTAGCTCCATGAAGCCTCTTGAGCCATCCCAAGGGTTAGCCACTTGTGCAAACACTGTGGGGAGAATAGACCCAAAGAATTAATATATTCCAGCAGATACTGCAGAAAACAGCTTCTGATCCTAAAGGTGTACCTCGAACAGGAAGGTGCCCTTGTTCACGTGTGAGCATGATACTCCGACCTGATCCCAGATGTTTCACACCTTTCTGGCACTTCTGGACTTGGCAAGAGAAGATCAGGTCCCAGCTTGTGGCATTATTAAATTATTAATACAGCGTGTCCAGACTATGATATAATGTCTTAGGTATGTAAACAACACCTTGTATTTTTCTTTCTGAGACAATGGCACATGACCACACTTCCTTTTGTCTATTTGCTGTATTAACCAATGTTACTGTCCATGCTGTGCTTATGCTGTGTCCATGCTTCTGATCTTTCCACTCTGTTCTGCTCTTTCCTGCTTCTTCCATCTGACATACACAGCCTGCTAAAAGCTTAGACATGCAGTAATACAGCTTGATGTCTTGCTATAATCCTGGTTGATTTTTATTCCCATCCCGACTGCAGTGAATTTTGGAGCAGGTGGGGGGCAGGAATAGGGAGAGAGCGGGACCAGTGTGGCTGGGGCAGGCAGCGGGCGATGGTGGCAGCATGGCCGCAGGCATCCTGGGGATTTCTGGCATGTGGCTGATGATGGCTTTCTGGAACAGAACGCTCCGTCTCTGCTCAGTGCAGGACCCAGTGAGCAGCATGGCTTCACTCATGGCATCTCAGCTCTACTGCTGCCCACCTAAGCCTAGCTCAGACCTTTTGGAGGGAGATGCTGTCCATAAAGATTTTCTTCCCTCTTTTCACCTGGGGAGTTGGTCAGAATGCATCTGCCTGTGACACTGCCGGACTGTCAGTGCTGCAGCCACCATTGTTCATGACTATGGAACTCCCTCACTTGCCTCTCAGCCCCCTTCATCTCTCAGAGGTGTGCCAATGTTTTACTCTGCTGGACAGAGAGTTGAAATTGACCCAAGCAAGAAGAGTGTTTCTTTTTGTTTGACTAAAAGTTTTCAGTTGTTCTTGAGTTATTGCATTGTGTTCTGTGTTTTATCACATACATACAATTATAGACCTGTTGTTCCTTTTTCTATATTATGTGGTCTCGTTTTCAAATTTAAATTGTAAAATTGTCTTAAAACAAAGACAAATCCCAAATCTCAACAGACCTAACATGAAATCCCATTGAGTCCAACTCCAAATCCCTTCAGATGCAATCCCAAATCCCAATGTGTCCAAACCAAACCCCATCATAACCAACCCCCAATCCATGACAATGGGATCAGATAGACATGGATCCCCAGTTGGTCCCAGGCTCAGTAGATCTGAGATTTGGAAGATCCCACCAGTCCCAGATCTCAGTTCCAGTCATTCCTAGTCCCACTTCTCCCAGCTCCCATGGACCCCCAGATCCATCAGATCCCAGTTTCTGTAGATCTCAGATTCACTAGATTCCATCCTCAGAAGAGTCCCAAATCCAGCAGATCTTCCTCCCCCTCTCCTTCCTCCTTCCCCGGCTCCAGCCATCTCTGAACCTCTGAACCTTATATCCAGCAGATCTCCAGATCCAGGATTAGGATTCTGGGGCAAGTGAATCTGGTCCAAACCCCCTCTGGGGGTTCCTGTAGCCCCTCCCCACCATGAGGGTGTGTGGGGAGGGATATGGGAGGTTACATTTGGGGCAGGAGTGGAAGGGGGAACAGTGATGTCCAATCACCTTAGGAAAGGATCTGAGCTGACAAATCCCAGAGTAAGAAAGACCCAAAAAGAACCAATCATGACATGACAAGGCCCAAGTCAACCAATCCCCATTGGGTTCATCAGCTTGACATTGGCCAGGCCCTCCCGCCCCCATCAGTCAACTATAGGGTGTGTCTTCGGTGTCAGTGGCTGCAGCACAATAAGATATGATCTCCGGCAACAGGCTGATCAACTGAAGACAAGCTTACGTAACAAAGCTTTTATACTCTTTAGCAAGAATCTATATATCCCTGCTTTACATGAGTCAGCAAAGCATCTCTCAGCACAAAGGCAGCCTTTAACAACACTGTGTTCATTGTTTTATAAATTGGAGTAGCCTTGATTTATGTATCTTCTTTTGCTATTCTTTCCCAGGGGTTAAAGCCAAAAGTGGTAACAGTGTTCTGCTATGTTTTTCTTGTTTCTACCCCAGGTCCTTCAGGTGCCCATGTTCGGGAGGCAGGGAGGGGTGGATTCAAGGCTGTTGGCCAACTTGGGGATCTGTTCTGGGTGCCATCGGCCATCTTGTGGGTGTGTCCTAGTTCAGGCCATGTTGCCATGGGCAGGATCCTGGTGTTGTCCCTGGGGCTCAGCACCTGCCAATGGGAACCATGTGAGTTGGGGCAAAAACAGGCAGTTGGGGACAAAAAGGGTTATTTTGGAGGAAAATGGGCAACTTTACGATGGAAAAGGGTGAGTTTGGAGGAACTTTGGCAATTTTGCTGCCAAAACAGACTATTTTGGAGTCAAAACAGTCCCGTTTTGGGGGTAAAACAAGAAACTTGGGGGTTAAAATGGGTAATTGGAGGTCAAATGGCAATTCTGGCACAAAAAGGGCTCTTTTGAGGCTCAAAATAGGCAATTTTGGGTCTGAATGGATGATTTTAAGGCAAAAGAGCCATCTTTTGGGGGCAAAATGGGTGATTTGGTCATGAAATTTTGGAGTTTGGGGATAAGAGGGTTCAATTTGGTAGCAAAATGTGAAATTTTGTCCTGAAAAAGGGCAATTCAGTGCCAGTTTTAGTTTAAAATGGGCAATTTCAGGACAGAAGGTGAAAAGTTTAGAAATAAACAGACAATTGTAGTGAACAATTACAGATTTGAGGCCAGAACAGACCAGCCTTGGGGTTAAAGCAATCACTTTTAAAGCAATCACTTTTTAGAGATGAGAGAATTTCTATTCCAACCCTCTGAATTTTGGGGGTAAAACGCATTTTTGGGACAGAGGTGACCAATTTGAGGGTCAAAAAGTGGTGGTTTGGAGGCAAAAGTGGCAATTCTGGAGTAAAAAGGAAAATTTGGGGGGTAGAAATTGGCAATTTGAGGGCAAAAGGGCCGATTTGGGGAATGAAATGGGAAATTCTGGGGTTAAAATAGCCAATCTGGGAGCTAAAATGGGCAATTTGAGGGCAAAAGGACCTATATGGAGAATACAATGTCTAATTTGGGGGGTTAAATGGGCAATTTGGGGTTAAAATATGCAAGTTGAGGATGAAGTGGCTAATCTGGGGAATAAAACTTCCATTTTGGGGGTTAAAATGGGCAATTTGAGGATTAAAGGATCAATTCAGGGGTTAAAATAGCCAGTTTTGTGATCTAAAACAAGCCATTTCACCATCTCTTCCTCCCCCTCTCTACATCCTTGCCCTGCCCCCAATACTCACTTCTCCGATTCCAGCACAGCCAAACAGCCAGTAGAAGCCCCAGGACTGCTGGGGCTGCACCCACAGCCCAGTTAGCCACCAATGGGAGGAGCCGAGCCTGCGCTAGGGGTGAGAAATGCCCCCCAAGAAACCTCTCAGGTGAGCAAATGCACTCCAAGAACCCCCATTCCCTCCTATGATCCCCAAGTTTTGGGGGTAGAGGTGAGGAGGGACATACCAATATGGGCTCGTTGTCCCTCCCACACCCAAAACCAGCCACTTCCAGCCCATTTTGGAGGGCAGGAAGGTCCCCGAGGTCCTGGCAGGACTCACCAGGAATGGGAATGGTAATGGCTTGGCTTGGCAGCGACAGGACCCACCCAGCCCCAAGCTCCTCCTCGTATTGGCAGGTGAAGTGGCCTGAGATGGGCATGGCTGCTGTGAGTGCGTCCATGGGAATAATGAATTGTGATTGATGACTCAGGGTAGTCTCAGTGAATCGTTGGGCACCATCATGGTAGAAGAAGAAGCGTCGCCAGGCAGGGCTGGAACCAGGGGTAATGCAGATGAGCAGCACTTGGGAGTCCTTGGGGTCTGCCTCTGAGGGAGAGGCCAGGAGCAAGGCAGGCTGAGAAGGACGAGCTGGGATGACAAGTGGAAGGAGGAGAGGGAGCATGGTCACGCGAAATGGTAGGTGGGGTCAGGGGGTGATGATGGGCATGGGGGATGGAAGTCATGGGATACAATAAGGTTGAGGGGGATGAAGGTCAGAGGAATGAAGGTCATGGGAGATGAAGTCAGGGGTTGGAGGAGATGAAGCTAATCTACACAAGATGAATGTCTTGGTCCTGAGGACACTTGTGAGAACTGGTAGGTCATTATTTCAAGATGACTCAGCACCAGGAACAGTTTGCATCAAGAGGTGACACTAGTGAGAATGAGATGAAATTCATCATCCTCAGGGGATGAAACTCACCATCATCACGGAATGAAACTCATCATCCTTGGGGAATAAAACTCCTCATCCTAAGGGGATGATGGTCATAGACATGAGATGATGAAACTTCCCCTCATGAGGAGATTGGGATCATGACCACGAGGAGACGGAACTAAACCCCACGAGAAGAAACAGCTCCTTCCAAGATGAAGCCAGGCTCGTTTCCAGCATTTCCCACTCCTATTTCCTCCAGTTTGGGGATGTTTCAGCCCCAAACACCACTGGGCATGTCAAGTTGTCAGCAAGAAGTTCCAGAGGCTGCACATACCTTTGACAATCACCTCCATGCTTTGGCTGAGGGGCGAGGGCACCCAGGCCCCACCCACCTCTTCCTCCACTCTGCAGCTGAAATTCCCGGAGTATCCCTGGACAGGCTGAGAGAAGAGAAGTTGCGAGACATTCCCACAGGTGGTGGTTGTCGAGCCAAGATCTTCTAGAGGAATCTCTACTCCATTCCGGTAGAAGTGAAAGCGCATCCTGAAGTCATCCCGCTGTGCGGTGCAGGTGAGTCGGAGCTCGTGGCCCTCCACCACCACACCCAAGAATGGCTCCACCCTTAGGCTTGGAG